>BPTQ01000004.1:19593610-20035686 GCA_019973895.1 Chrysanthemum seticuspe | reverse complement strand
AAAGAAGATTAAAGCTCTTCGATCTGATAGAGGAGGCGAGTATCTAAGCCAAGAGTTTAAAGATTACTTAGCTGAGAATGGAATTGTCTAGAATCTCACTTCTCCATATACTCCACAACAAAATGGTGTATCTGAGAGAAGAAATCGTACATTGTTGGACATGATACGATCTATGTTTAATCTTACCACTCTACCTTTATCCTTATGGGATTATGCTTTAGAATCTGCTGTTCGTATTCTAAATATGGTTCCCACAAAGAAGGTTGATAAGACACCATATGAAATATGGCATGGTAAAGCTCCTAACCTGTCTTATTTAAAGGTCTGGGGTTGCGAGGCGTATGTTAAACGTGACTCAGCAGATAAACTCCAACAAAGATCTGTAAAGTGTATCTTCGTAGGATACCCTAAGGAAACTATGGGTTACTACTTTTACTATCCAACTGAAAATAAAGTAATTGTTGCTAGGTATGGAGATTTTCTTGAAAGAGATCTCGTATCTCAAGAATTCAGTGGGAGAGTTTATGATCTGGAAGATGATCAAGAAGATGCATTACCTTCTGAAAACACTAACGTACTTTCGGTAGAACCTGATAGTCTGGGTCCTCCATCAGAAGTTGAAGTGATTCCCGTTCGTAGATCCGTAAGGAATATACGTGCACCTGAACGTCTATGTCTTAACGTAGAGGTTGAGGAAACTATGTTAGGAGATCTTGGAGAGCCTACTAGTTATAAAGCTGCCATGGCAAGTCCTGACAAGGCTAAATGGCAGGTTGCAATGAATGGGGAAATGCAATCCATGAGAGAAAATGAAGTCTGGGTAGAGGTTGACTTACCTCCAAACGCCTCAGTGGTTGGGAGTAAGTGGCTCTATAAGATTAAGACTGACATGGATGGCAATGTACACGTCTATAAAGCTCGTCTAGTTGCGCAAGGTTTTACTCAAACTTATGGCATTGATTACGAGGAGACCTTTTCTCCTGTAGCGGACATTAGAGCTATTAGAATTCTCATAGCTATAGCAGCATACTATGACTATGATATATGGCAAATGGATGTCAAAACCGCCTTCTTAAATGGTCGCTTAGATGAAGACATCTATATGAAGCAACCTGAGGGGTTTGTGAATCCACAATTTCCAAACCGTGTATGCAAACTTCAAAGGTCCATTTATGGATTGAAGCAAGCATCAAGGCAATGGAATAAAAGATTTGATGAAGAAATCAAAAGGTATGGATTTGTTCAAAATTTTGATGAGCCATGTGTATATCACAAAGTCAGTGGGAGTGATGTAATTTTCCTAATTCTTTATGTCGATGACATATTAATTATGGGAAAAGACATTCCAAGTATGCAAAATGTTAAGGCATATCTTGGGAAGTGTTTTTCCATGAAGGATTTAGGAGAAGCTGCATACATTCTGGGAATTAAGATCTACCGAGATAGGTCAAAGCGGTTAATTGGTTTAAGTCAAAGCGCTTACATTGATAAAATATTGAAGAGATTCAATATGCAAAATTCCAAGAAAGGATATTTGCCGATGGAAGTAAAGCATGGCTTATGTAGCGATATGTGTGCTTCAACACCTGCTGAGGTGGCACGCATGCAGAAAGTTCCTTATGCTTCGGCTGTAGGATCTATTATGTATGCTGTGAGATGCACAAGGCCAGATGTGGCGTTCGCTCAAAACATGACCAGTCGATATCAAGAGAATCCGGGTGATCTTCACTGGATTGCTGTTAAGCATATTCTGAAGTATCTCAGAAATACTAAAGATATGTTTTTAGTGTATGGTGGAAATCCAGACACAGAGCTTGGTGTTACCGGTTACTGTGATGCGTCCTGGCAGTGTGATAAAGATGATACGAAGTCTCAGACGGGTTATGTCTTTGTCATCAATGGAGGAGCAGTTGACTGGAAGAGCAAGAAGCAGAGTACGATTGCGATGTCTGCGACAGAAGCCGAATACATAGCTGCTTCGGAAGCTGCAATGGAGGCTGTTTGGATTAGGAAATTCATTTCAGGGCTTGGTGTTATGCCTTCAATTGAATCGCCTATTGATATGTATTGTGACAATTCTGCTGCAATCATATTTGCCAATGAATCTGGAGTCATGAAGGGCACCAGACATTTTCTACGGAAGTATCACTATGTTCGGGAACAAGTCCAGGAAGGTGAAATAAATCTACTGAAAGTTCACACAGATGATAACTTAGCTGACCCGTTCACTAAGGCTTTAGCTAAAGACAAGCTTGTAGGACTTGCCAATGGAATTGGACTTCGTTTAGCTAATAGTTTCATGCATAACTGTGATTAGTATTTGGATAAAGGATATTGTAAAACATTTATTATTTTGATGAAATAAAGTTTGGATTATGTTTATTTTCATTTATAATATTGTTGTCCTATATTTGCATGTTTAATCCGTGAGTAACTAAGTTATTCTAAATGTCCGTTGTCGATTAATGATATGGGAGTATCATTAAACTAAGACAAATCTGAGAGATGTGGTAGAATATACTTGAAAGTATATTGATGAGAATGCATACCAATTTCAGATGATATTCAATGAATTGAATATAGGACTTATCCCAACTACATAATTTACTTTGTGGATATTGTTATAAGTAAATTATGAATAGTTATCCTCAGACTTGAGATACCAGATAAGTGTCATGAATGTAGTGCATTTCTGTGGAACAGCTTAACGCTATACGTAACTGGTAGTCATAAGGGTTGTTTTCTGAAATGTTGCAAAGTTTGTGGGTTATTCTTGTAGTCAAGATAGAATTTGTTCCTTCAAATTTATTTGGAGTTTAATACTGCTGGGCCCCTCGTAGGGTTGACAAGATGTTTGTGCGGCCGCACCCAAATCTCCCCTAAATATGTTTAGATGATTCGGTAATCTTGGTCAATCACTTACAAACGAGAAACAAAATAGTTATATAAAGAATGACTTAATTCCATATCTTTATTTAACGTGGTATTAGAAACAAAAGGATAATAATAATGAGAAATCATTAAAAGGTTTTCCAGGAGCCTTGCTCGAGTTGTACTAGAGGCATCGAAGTGTTGCTAGACGCTAACCGAATGTGATCACTCTATTAAGATATATCCAAGTGGGAGCTGTTGGTTTTATGGATATAAATTAGTAGACGTGAGTTAGGATCGAACTCGAGACTATGGGATTGCACACTTTACGTATGAGAATTTAAAGTTAATAATTAAATATAAATGTTGTATTTATTTATTTATTAAACGAAATAACTAACGGATGTTAAGTAATTAATGTAATGGACTAACGGTCGTTAAATGTTTATGGAAAAGGATCAAATTGCAAAAGTTGGGAAGGTTCCGGAATCCCTAAGGGATGTTCCAAACCGATCGGCCAAAGGAAAAGGAAACAATGACCAACTTGTTCACCAAGTTTACTTGGGTATATATACAAGGCTAGGGGTCTTGTTTTTCTATCTCTTGTGCTCATAAGCTAAACCCTAAAAATTGTTTTGTGTGTGTTTTTCTACTCCAAACCGATCGGCCATCCTCTTGGGTGTCGATCTAAGTCTTTTCCACAAATCAAGTTATTTGTTTGATAAAAACTAGCATTACTTTAATTTGGTTTAGTACGTGTGTACAAAAACATAGTAATAACACACTATTGTTATTATCTTGGATTGAATTACAAAACGGTAAGGGGTAATTCATATAATCCTAACTAAATCAAATTAGGGTTCATCGGTTGCTAGTTTGTGGATTTGATTCTTGTTCGGCTAGAATCAACAAAGGTACGCATATTCTTTATGTTAATTAATTATTCGTTAATACATCCTAAACGCTTCCGCAATATTACTTTGATGTTTTGTGATTATTTATTTGAATGTCTTGATATATAATTCCAACAGCTTCATGGTGAAGGCATTGCCATAGATTACGGAGAAAAAGATTTTACATGTGGGAATGGGTGTTCAAGAAACTTTTTCGAACAAGTGGGTGTTAAAGAAAGTCAACGTCTTCATTTGGACATCTTTAAAAGTAAGACTTCCCATTCATGAAGATCTAGATAAAAGAGGTATTAATTTGGACACTTTACTTTGTCCATATTGGAACAATGAGGTAGAATCATGTAATCATAGCTTGGTTTTGTGTGAAATTGCTATAAGTGTGTGGGAAAAGATCTTTAGTTGGTGGAGGCTTGGGAACGTTAATGCTTTCTCATTCGATAAAAAAAATTCAGCTAATGGGAACAATAATGTTCCCAACTCTGGTTTGGCAAGCAGTTATTTGGACGTCCAATTATTACATTTGAAAAGAGAGAAACGCACGTATCTTCAAAGGAAAAGTTTCATGTACAAATAAAAATAGTGCAAGATATTCAACTCAAAAGTTATGAGTGGATTGTGAAAAGATTAAAGAAAAATGCGGTTATAGATTGGATGCTATGGCCGTGTGATCCAATAAATTGTCGAGTTCATAAACAAAAATGTCATGGAACCAGGGCATTTTGTACGTGATGTTTTAGTCTTTTTTATATTAAGATAATTAAGTCAAATTTAAACAAACATCTTATCTTTTAAACATATGTTCGAAGTTAAGTCTTAAGTTTTTATTCAATTATTCGCTTTACCACCAACTTTAACACCCTTGCAGTCCCTTTTAATGTGACCAGTCTTGCCACATTTCCAACAAGTAGGTGTAGCCTTCTTGTTAGGATCTGCCCTTGTGTTGTCATGATATTTGCGTTTGCCTTTGTTGTCATTGTACCTGGTGGAGTTGTTATGCTCCACCATATTGACAACAGATGGTCCAGCAGCATTGCCACTCTTTGGCTTGTCATTATCCTGCACCTTGAGAGATTCCTCAATGCGCAGATGACTGCCCAACTCAACCAGAGTTAACTCCTCCTTCTTATGTTTCAAGGTATGCTTGAAATCTTTCCAAGAAGGAGGGAGTTTGTCAATAACACAAGAGACTGAAATAGCCTCATCCATGTGCATATTGTGTTGTGTAAACCTTCCAAGTATTCCAAGAAGTTCATTGTATTGTTCCATAACTGGTCTTGAATCAGTCATTTTGTAATTTGTGAAATTACTAACAAGGAACTTCTTACTTGATGCATCCTCAGCCATATATTTGGCATCCAAGGAATCCCACAGTTCTTTGGAAGATTCAAAGTTCTGATAAATATCAAACAAAGAATCAGACATACCATTGAGAATAAGACCTCTGCATATGTAGTCATCATTCTCCCACTTGCTCCTCCTCCTGATCTGCTCCACAGTAGCATCATCACCATCATCAGGAATTGGAGTAGTCAGCACATAGACAACACTCATGCTTGACAGCAAGAAGTGCATCTTCTTCTGCCACCTCCTAAAGTCCACCCCTTCAAACTTGTCCAGCTTAGCAAAGTTTGAAGCCATGTGTTTCATTGCAGCAGTTGCCATTGATTATCACTAAATAGTTTACTTTGATTGTTGGGGGTTAGCTCCCAGAACAGGGTTAAGACAATCAATGACAGTAGCAATACCACTAGGTGGTTACCGGATATCACTTGGAATCGTGTGATCACTTTCCAAAGTAAAATATTCGACCCTAATACCTGGGTATCACGAATATCTACTTGGGATAAGACCAAATGCAGTTAGAGAATTAGGCACAATTCTATAACCCTTTCGCTTATAAGTATTTAGTGTTTTCTGTGTCTGTCTCATGCATGTTCAGATCTCCTATATATAGGAGGTTACTCTTGAGCTATTCCAATGGAATTATGAGTATTAATCGGCCAATTAATAGCCTCATAATTATCCCCATTATAGCCGTTAGTGGTTACATGACCAATTAAACGTGGTCATAAAGAAGTTGTAACTGCCATTTAGTAGTACTTTTCATAAGCAGTACTTTTCACTAGCAGTACTTTCACTTACAGTGGAAATACAGCCTATCAGTGGAAACACTGCTTATCAGTACTTTCATAGCATCAGTACTTTCACAGTGCTATCAGTGCTATCAGTGGAAACACTGCCTATCAGTGGAAGCATTGCTTATCAGTGAAAACCACAAGCAGTACTTTCCACAAGCAGTACTTTCCACAAGCAGTACTTTCACCAACAGTACTTTCACCAAGCAGTACTTTTTTACCAGTACTACCAATACAAACCACTATAAGAGTCAGGGTGTTCATGGACCTTATGGGTTTACACTCCGTACCTCCTAACCCATTACAAGGTGTGAACTAATCCCACAAGTGCACTAAATTTTCCAACAATCCTCCCCAAATTTAGTTCACTTCCTTTGCATGAAAAATAAACATCAATCAAAACATGTGCATAAATGAAAATGTCCTGAGGATTGAATTTCCATCTTAGTAATTACACGTTCAAATATTTGAGAATCAGGGTGTTCTAAGAATTGAACCCTTCAACCCATTTGAGTACCTGAAGATAACTACACACAAGTTTTCAAACACTTAAAAGCTCCTGACACTATACAAGCCATGTGTCCATATCCAAATTCATAAATGTTGCAAAAGCTAAAAGTCAAAAGCTTCCTGAAGCGGCAAAACTTCAACATTTACATAGGTGGTTCCTCTTTAGTCATGCTCCTGCCAAGCACTTTTTCAAAGAAAATTAACCATTAAGAAGTAAAGACTTCATCCTCCTTTCAGCAGGTTCTGAGCACAACCTTGGGATGTAAATAAAACATGTGCTCCAGTCCACTGAATGTTCAGCTTTCCACATTGAACTCAGCTCCTAAGTTTCCTTAGGAGGGAGTTGGGTGTCCTAGCATTCAGTGACTAAGTTGGACTTAAACCCATCCCTTTAGCAGACTTTATAACCAAGTCTCTAGCCAGACCCTTCATCAAGTGATCAACTAAGTTCTGTTGAGATCTTACAAACTCTATAGATACCACCCCATTCATGATAAGCTCACGAATCATGCTATGCCTGACACCTAAGTGTCTAGACTTACCATTGTACATCTGGCTATAGGCCTTAGCCAATGTAGCTGCACTATCACACCGGATAGAAATAGGTGCTATAGGTTTAGGCCACAATGGAATCTCAAGAAGCAAGTTTTTCAACCATTCAGCTTCTTTACCAGCAGCTGCTAAAGCCACAAATTCAGATTCCATTGTTGAACTGGTGATGCAAGTTTGTTTCTTGGATGCCCAAGAAATTGCACCTCCACCAAGTAGGAATACCCAGCCACTGGTAGACGAATTGTCTTCAGTGTTACTGATCCAACTTGCATCAGTGTAACCTTCCAACACTGATGGGTAACCAGTATATGAGAGACTATAATCCATAGTTCTCTTCAAATACTTCAGTACCCTCTGAACTGCTTGCCAGTGATGAGCACTAGGATTACTAGTATACCTGCTCAATTTTCCCACTGCAAAACCAATATCAGGCCTTGTACAAGTCATGGCATACATCAGGCAGCCAATTACCCTAGAATACTCAAGTTGAGATACAGCCTTGCCATGATTAGGCATCAGCTTCTCACAAGTGTCCATAGGAGTACTCACTGGAGTACAATCAAAGTAATTGAATTTCCTCAGTACCTTCTCAATATAATGAGACTGAGAGATAGAAATTCTATTACTTTCATGTTAAATCCTAATACCAAGGATAACATCAGCCTCCCCTATGTCCTTCATGGAGAACCTTGATGACAAAAATTCCTTTGTCAGGTCAACCTGATTTTGGTCAGTGCCAAAGATCAACATGTCATCAACATATAGACAAATGATGACTCCTTTACCAGATTCATCAAATTTGCTATATACACATTTGTCAGCTTGGTTAAGAACATAACCACTAGACAAAACTACTTCATCAAACTTTTGATGCCATTGCTTAGGTGCCTGTTTAAGTCCATAAAGAGACTTAATCAGTTTACACACCTTGTTTTCATTGCCTGGCATGATGAAGCCCTGAGGTTGGTTCATATAAACCTCCTCTTCCAATTCACCATTCAAGAAAGCTGTTTTCACATCCATCTGATGAATAACCAGATTGTGAATAGATGCCATAGCAATCAGCAGTCTTATGGTACTGATACGAGCCACAGGGGCATAAGTATCAAAATAGTCTATTCCTGACTTTTGTTTAAAGCCCTGAATAACTAATCTAGCCTTGAACTTTTCAATAGTTCCATCTACCTTCATTTTCCTTTTGAAAATCCATTTGCAACCCAGAGGTTTGCAACCAGGAGGTAGATCAACCAACACCCAAGTGTTGTTGCCCATGATGGAATCCATCTCATCATTGATTGCTTCTTTCCAGAAAGCAATGTCCTGGGACTTCATTGCTTCTTCAAATGTTTTGGGGTCAACCTCAACAATGAAGCAATAGGAGTATTGGTCTGAGACCTCATCCCTAGTACCTTCAACTAAGTATAGTTGAAACTCAGGTCCAAATGACTTTGGAGTCCTGACCCTTTTGCTCTTCCTGAGCACAGGTTCAGGTTGCTGAACCACAACCTCATCAGGGACCACTGATGGTTCATCATCAGGGACCTCTGATACACCAGTGTCATGAGTTCCATTAGGAATCCTCTGACTTGGTCTAGGGACTGATGAGAATTTATTCTCATCAAAGTCTGCATCCCTTGATTCAATTATTGAGTTAACTAAAACATGTTCATTAGGTTCAATAACATAGAACCTAAAAGCCTTGGAATGCTCAGCATATCCAACAAAGATGCAGTCAATGCCTCTTTCACCCAAAGTCTTTTGCTTTGGATCAGGGAGTCTTACAACGGCCCTACAACCCCAAACCTTGAGATAGTTCAGGTTGGGTTTCCTTTTAGTCCAGAGTTCATAAGGGGTAACCTTGTTCCTTTTGTTTGGAACCCTATTTAGCAAATAGCAAGCTGTTAACATAGCTTCACCCCAGAACCCTTGACTCAGTCCTGAATAGGACAACATGGAATTAACCATCTCCTTCAGCACCCTGTTTTTCCTTTCAGAAATACCATTTTGCTGAGGAGTATAAGGGGCAGTTGTTTCATGGATTATTCCAACAGACTGAAAGTACTGAGTATCCATGTACTCACCTCCCCTATCAGTCCTTAATCTTTTGATTAAAGACCCAAGTTGTAATTCAACTTCAGTTTTAAACACTTTGAATTTATCTAATGCTTCATCCTTTGTATGTAACAGATAGACATAACAAAATCTAGAAGCATCATCAATAAATGTCACAAAGTACTTCTTATTCCCCAAAGAAGGAGTGGCATGCAGATCACACAGGTCACTGTGAATAAGCTCCAAGATCTTAGTCTCACGACTAACACCCTGAAAGGGTTTCTTGGTTATCTTGGTCAACATGCAAGTTTTACACTTTTCAGTGTCCATGTCAAAAGCAGGGATTAAACCATCCCTAGACATATCTTGCATTCTTTTATAGTGAACATGACCAAGTCTAGCATGCCAAAGGTTAGAATCACTCTGTTCATATGTGGTCACAAAAGCTGAAATAACACTGTCAGTGGTAATATTAAGCCTGAACATTTGATTACATAAATAACCAAAACCAATAAAAACACCATTCTTAGAAAGAACACATTTATCAGATTCAATAACTTGTTTATATCCATGATTATTCAAAACACTACTTGAAACCAAGTTCTTCCTTATATCAGGAACATGAATAACATTAAACAAAGTTACAATCTTTCCTGAACTAAACCTAAGATCTACACAACCACGACCATGCACCAAGGCTGTTGACTCATTTCCCATGTGAAGAATAGAACCATCATTCAGTGACTCATAAGTCTTGAACCAGCTTCTATCTTTACACACATGAACTGTTGCACCAGAGTCAACCCACCACGCAACATCATCATCCTGCACATAAAAAGATTCAGATACATATGTAACATAATAAATCTGAAAAGACTTATTAAACATATTCTGACCTTTCAGTGAGTTGGCTGAACCACCACTCCCTGAACCATTAGTGCCTGATCCATTGGCTTTACCACCAACTTTAACACCCTTGCAGTCCCTTTTAATGTGACCAGTCTTGCCACATTTCCAACAAGTAGGTGTAGCCTTCTTGTTAGGATCTGCCCTTGTGTTGTCATGATATTTGCGTTTGCCTTTGTTGTCATTGTACCTGGTGGAGTTGTTATGCTCCACCATATTGACAACAGATGGTCCAGCAGCATTGCCACTCTTTGGCTTGTCATTATCCTGCACCTTGAGAGATTCCTCAATGCGCAGATGACTGCCCAACTCAACCAGAGTTAACTCCTCCTTCTTATGTTTCAAGGTATGCTTGAAATCTTTCCAAGAAGGAGGGAGTTTGTCAATAACACAAGAGACTGAAATAGCCTCATCCATGTGCATATTGTGTTGTGTAAACCTTCCAAGTATTCCAAGAAGTTCATTGTATTGTTCCATAACTGGTCTTGAATCAGTCATTTTGTAATTTGTGAAATTACTAACAAGGAACTTCTTACTTGATGCATCCTCAGCCATATATTTGGCATCCAAGGAATCCCACAGTTCTTTGGAAGATTCAAAGTTCTGATAAATATCAAACAAAGAATCAGACATACCATTGAGAATAAGACCTCTGCATATGTAGTCATCATTCTCCCACTTGCTCCTCCTCCTGATCTGCTCCACAGTAGCATCATCACCATCATCAGGAATTGGAGTAGTCAGCACATAGACAACACTCATGCTTGACAGCAAGAAGTGCATCTTCTTCTGCCACCTCCTAAAGTCCACCCCTTCAAACTTGTCCAGCTTAGCAAAGTTTGAAGCCATGTGTCTCATTGCAGCAGTTGCCATTGATTATCACTAAATAGTTTACTTTGATTGTTGGGGGTTAGCTCCCAGAACAGGGTTAAGACAATCAATGACAGTAGCAATACCACTAGGTGGTTACCGGATATCACTTGGAATCGTGTGATCACTTTCCAAAGTAAACTATTCGACCCTAATACCTGGGTATCACGAATATCTACTTGGGATAAGACCAAATGCAGTTAGAGAATTAGGCACAATTCTATAACCCTTTCGCTTATAAGTATTTAGTGTTTTCTGTGTCTGTCTCATGCATGTTCAGATCTCCTATATATAGGAGGTTACTCTTGAGCTATTCCAATGGAATTATGAGTATTAATCGGCCAATTAATAGCCTCATAATTATCCCCATTATAGCCGTTAGTGGTTACATGACCAATTAAACGTGGTCATAAAGAAGTTGTAACTGCCATTTAGCAGTACTTTTCATAAGCAGTACTTTTCACTAGCAGTACTTTCACTTACAGTGGAAATACAGCCTATCAGTGGAAACACTGCTTATCAGTACTTTCACAGTGCTATCAGTGCTATCAGTGGAAACACTGCCTATCAGTGGAAGCATTGCTTATCAGTGGAAACCACAAGCAGTACTTTCCACAAGCAGTACTTTCCACAAGCAGTACTTTCACCAACAGTACTTTCACCAAGCAGTACTTTTTTACCAGTACTACCAATACAAACCACTATAAGAGTCAGGGTGTTCATGGACCTTATGGGTGTACACTCCGTACCTCCTAATCCATTACAAGGTGTGAACTAATCCCACAAGTGCACTAAATTTTCCAACAATACTGAGGGGTCATATATCTTTAGGAGCGTATAAAAAATGAAAGTAGATATCCAAATCCGAATATACAAAGAAAGGAACCATACCCTCTTGCTTGTTTCTTGCAGTTCTCCAGCAAGAATGAACTCGTCTAGTATCAGTTACACCTTATGACAAATAAAGACAATCCAATATCAGATATACCGAGTAATGAGACAAGAAGAAAGTATCATGGAACAAAAATAGCTATTGATACATATACAATAACATTTCTAATTGATTCTGTGAAAAAGACCAATCATAGATACAGAAACGTGTAATAGTCCTCTTGGCTGTGAAGAAGATAAAAATGAACAATTCCTCACAAATTTATTCAGATAAAAATGAACAATTCCTCACAAATTTATTCATACTCAAGGAGAGCACTGGTAATTATGGATATTATCATAACTAGTGTCTGGTGCACATTTGATGTACATTATACATATATGATTTTCATCATGAATGTTATCAAGTTGTTCGCACTTATATTTCTAAAAAAAAGATGTTTGCTCTTATATTGTGATGTTGCACGTAAGTAACTAAGCATAGAAATCAATTTTTTACACCCGATTTCCTCATGGTTATTACTATATATGAGTGTTCAGTTTCCAATTTGACGTGATGAAATTTCATGTCGATAGTACTTATCTTGTTACGTTGTTTCAGGAGAACATTATGCAATCAGATTTTACAATTAATCAAAGATGAAGGAGAGCATTCAGAACAATGCACACCCTTCTTGTCAAACTTCATGAAAAATATCCGGATCCATTTATTATACTGTTAATTCATAATTGCATTTAAACATGGCATCAATTATCCTAAACCCTAATAGCTTTAATTCTTCAAGAGATAAAGGATGAAAAGCAAACACATAAATAGTAGTATAGAGCTAGCATGTGTCAACCTATATTTAGGTAACTTACTATATTTATTTGATAAAAACTACGTCCCACATTGGTTGAAGACTCAAAATGTTTTTGGCTTTTACAGGATAGCGCATATCTTACAGGTGTGTCAAGATTAATATGGTGAACTCTTGTTCCATTGTGGGCTCATCATTATCCTCAATCTGAGTGTCAAAGAGTGGATTCTCAGAAATTGAAGTGAATTCAGAGTTGAATTCAAATAGAGGATTGGTGAAAGTAGCTTTGAATGTTTCGGGAACAAAGTGATCAACATTCTCTATTGGACTGTTAGGGTAAGAAGTGAGTGAACGATCATTGATGTGAGTGAGTTCATCGGTGAACTCCTCAAGAAGATGATCAGCATCAGACTGTGGGAGTGATGTCTCAACATACTCGATGTTTCCATAGGAAGCACAATCGTCGCTAAGATCAGAAAAAGTTTCCAAATGATCATTTGAACACTCAAGAGGGGAAAGAGAATCACACATATGGTCAGAAGTTCCCTGTGACTCTCTCGGGATTGGGACAAGGTTCTCAACACTAGACTTTATGAATTCGTCCGATTCCTTTTCAGGAACAGTGTCAAGATGCTCGTCCCCCATGTTCAGAGAGTGAGTGGGAGCTTTGGGTGTGATAGCAGTTGTTTGAGATGGAATCTCAACTGCTGGGATATCAACTGACTGAGGGAGTTGAGAAATATTATCTTTAAAAGGATAAAAACTCTCCTCGTCATCATCATATAGAGTTGCCTTAAGAAATTGGGAACGCCTTAGAGCTGCTTGCTCTAGGACTAATAATTCTTCCCTAGATTGGCGGGCCTCTCGTTCTTCGGCAAGCAATTCTCCCATGGTCTTTTCACCACTCACTTGATTCTTAAAGTTTTGAATCATATCCTCAAGTGTTTTCATTGCGGTTTCAAAATCTTGGGAGATTTCTTGAGACAACGGCTCAGGTGGAGTTTGAACCGTATAGTGCTGTGGAGGTTGGAAATTGTCAAACATGTGAGAGTCATGATTGTTATAAGGAAATGGATTCCCTATTTGACAATCAGAGCTGAAATGGGGACCTCCACAGTACTCACAACAGTAAAACTGTTGAGTCTGGACTGGTGAATCATATGGATTTTGGTTATAACCAAAGTTCTGAGCATCACTGGAAAACTGTTCATAGACAAACGTGTTTCCGGATTGACACTCAAATCCTTGGTGAGGACCTCCACAAAATTCACAGCAGAAATGTTGATTATATGAAGATAAGTCGGGCTGTGGTGGGTAATTGGAAAAGTTTGAGGGGTCGTTAAATGAGTTCGGATTAGGATCATAATCAAATGAATTCCTCGAACCACAAAACAAACAACTCCCGTTATGAATATCATTACCACATTGTACACACGTACACCAACGACAGGGTGAACCAAAAAGAGGTTCACCACAACTGACACAAGGAATAAACGATTTCACTTGAGAGTAATGAGAAGGAATCAGTTTATTCAAAGAATCAACAAAACCAACATGGAGATCTGAATGACTATAGGGTCTCGAAGAACATTTTGAAAAATCCGGAGGTGGGACAAGTGGTGTGCTCTGAGAGCTAGCAATTTCCACCACTTCCGTTATGGTCTCTGGTTCTGGTTCTTGAGAAACGTGAAGATCAGGCAAGTCATTCTTGCTAGTCACCGGTCTAAATTCTGCATGTTTGCTTTTAACCGTAAATCGTGAAAGTTTAGGATCAATCTTAGACGGCTTAGGAGCAATTGAGGGGTTAGGTCTTTGGATAACCGTAGGTTGGACGTATTTAGCACTTCCATTATTAGAGGGAAGTACCTGGTCCTTTGTCACCCCGGTTTCTCGTTCCATTTCCCTACGCAGAATGAATGGATCATCACGAACAACACGAATTCTTGACATTTGTGATAAAGTCTGAAGTTTTTCAACTTCGTCCCAGAATTCGTCCTCGAGAGATTCCATGAGAATAGAAGAAGTTAGAATCAAATGGATAGAGGGTAAAGGGATAAAGAATCAAAAAGGGTAAGAGGGTAAAGATGAATATTTTTGGTATTTTTGAAAAACATTTTGCCAAAAACAAAGAATGAAAATCTTTTTGTGTTTTTGATTTTTAAAAGAGAATATAAACACATACAGATGGTATGAACAAGGAGTGAATATCCAAATCACTAATCTGCTACACGGAAGATAATCAGCACAGCTCCCCGGCAGCGGCGCCAAAAATTTGATCCGTGCCAAACCGTCAAGTTTTCTCACTCAAACCGACCACTTGTGAATGGCCGACCGTAACAAACTTAAAACGGTTCACGCACGAATGCAATGAAGATCAGGGGAGTATAGTGTTTCCCCGGGTCGTTATGTCCCAGCGAGCTATGCAATGGATCACCCAACGAATAGTGATCGAGAGATTTGAACGGAGAAAAGGGATTTGTGAATATTATAACTACATAAAAAGCTCATAAACTACAAGGGCTTAAATGAAAATTAAAAGAAATTAAAAAGATAAAAAAATATTAAATAAACGCTGTCACTATTTGCAAAATGATGTTTTTGTTTTTATGTTTTTATAAAACTGAATTAAAAACTACGCGACGTACAAAATAAAATGTGGAACTGAAGCAGTATTAACTCTAAAAATATGAAAATGACATTTTTACAAACCTAATGATAAAAGAAAATTTATAGAAAAAGAAAATTATTTTTATAACTATTTAATTAATTATTATTAATTAAAAACTAATTTTAATTATTAAATATTAACCTAAAATACAAGAAAATATGAAATAAAACTAGAAAAATAAAATTAAGACTTAGAAAAATCTAAAATATCAAAAGAGAATTTTCAAAACTATTTTTGTAATTTTCTGATTATTTTTGAATTTTCTAGGAATTAAAAACTATTTAAAACTACTTAAATTATTTAAAAAATACAAATTTAACTAAGAAAAATCTAGAAAAATATTTTTTTGGCTTTTATTATTTATCTTAACTTAATAAAAATGAAAAATTATTTTTTTGAAACTTTTCTTAATTTTTTTGTATTAAATGCTAATTAAAAAGTACTAAAAACTGAATTAAATCAAGAAAAATAGCAAACAGGACAGGAAAAATATGAAAAATTCAAGATAACTCTAAAATAATATAAGGAATCTAGGAAAAATAGAAAAACAAGTGCTTGTGTGGAGGAAAATGAAACTGATGTGCACAGTGCTTATGAAATAAGCACTTGGATAAGCTAAAGGGACAAAACAAGCACCAAACTGATACACAAGCTAAAATATGCTAAAAGTGACCAAATGCAACTAGAATCAACAAGCTATAACCTCTGGATTGCAAATTACCAAGATTTGATGAAATTGAACTTTTGAGCTAAAAACAGTTTTAAGCTCCTACTTAGGACTAGAAAATAAGCACAGAGATAAGCTGGAATCAAGAAAACAAAAGAAGGGACTTAGACTAGACCTGGTTGGCTATCTAATATCCAAAGCTCAGACCTTGATAAGCTAAACTAAGCCTAATGCAAACCTTGCCAAACCTGCATAATCCCTGTGCAGACTCAATGCCCTGCACAGGGGATTTAATCCCATTTTGACAAGCCCATTAGAAGCTTAAGAAAAATTCACAAAATTTGACAAAAATGATAATCATAAAATAGACCAGTAGAAGTTCTAAATACAACAAGTTTCACTTAAATTAGCTTAAAGATGAAGCCAAGAAAAATCAACTTAACTGTCCTCAAAACTGGATTTCATGTTTTTGACTTTTTATAAAGAAATGGAAAGTTGACCAAATGGAACTTTGATCTAGATTTCTCAACTGAATATGATGTTATGTGATGAAATTGAACTAATGCAAGCTAGTTCTAATATTTTTAAGCACAAAATAAGCTTTTGAATTTCTAAAATCCTAACAGTTAAGGGCTTAAGACAGAAAACATGGGATTTTGACTTTTGAGCTTTGCAAGCACATGATGTTGACTGCAATGAGCTCAAATGAGGTTAACAAGCATGAAACAACAATGAACCACCACTGACTAAGCTTCTAAAACATTTTTGACATCAAATCCAAACATACCTTATCCTACTGATAAGCGAATTAAACTACTCAAACTACTGGACTGACTTAAATAAATGATCAAACTAAGCTTACATGACCATAATACAACTATATAAACACATTTTAACTATTGGTGACCACAGATAAACATTCAAGCATAAAATGCAATATTGAAAAAAAATTGAAAATAAGAATAGAACTCACAACTGTCCAGCTGGTATGCAGACTAAAACCAAAACCATAACTACTCTATGCTAATCTAATCCAACCCCAAAGCACCACTGCATCAACCCAAATCAGCTTCATTTCCCATTTAGGCTAAATATTTTTTTGGCTTTTTATATTTATCTTAACTTAATAAAAATGAAAAATTATTTTTTTGAAACTTTTCTTAATTTTTTTGTATTAAATGCTAATTAAAAAGTACTAAAAACTGAATTAAATCAAGAAAAATAGCAAACAGGACAGTAAAAATATGAAAAATTCAAGATAACTCTAAAATAATATAAGGAATCTAGGAAAAATAGAAAAACAAGTGCTTGTGTGGAGGAAAATGAAACTGATGTGCACAGTGCTTATGAAATAAGCACTTGGATAAGCTAAAGGGACAAAACAAGCACCAAACTGATACACAAGCTAAAATATGCTAAAAGTGACCAAATGCAACTAGAATCAACAAGCTATAACCTCTGGATTGCAAATTACCAAGATTTGATGAAATTGAACTTTTGAGCTAAAAACAGTTTTAAGCTCCTACTTAGGACTAGAAAATAAGCACAGAGATAAGCTGGAATCAAGAAAACAAAAGAAGGGACTTAGACTAGACCTGGTTGGCTATCTAATATCCAAAGCTCAGACCTTGATAAGCTAAACTAAGCCTAATGCAAACCTTGCCAAACCTGCATAATCCCTGTGCAGACTCAATGCCCTGCACAGGGGATTTAATCCCATTTTGACAAGCCCATTAGAAGCTTAAGAAAAATTCACAAAATTTGACAAAAATGATAATCATAAAATAGACCAGTAGAAGTTCTAAATACAACAAGTTTCACTTAAATTAGCTTAAAGATGAAGCCAAGAAAAATCAACTTAACTGTCCTCAAAACTGGATTTCATGTTTTTGACTTTTTATAAAGAAATGGAAAGTTGACCAAATGGAACTTTGATCTAGATTTCTCAACTGAATATGATGTTATGTGATGAAATTGAACTAATGCAAGCTAGTTCTAAGATTTTTAAGCACAAAATAAGCTTTTGAATTTCTAAAATCCTAACAGTTAAGGGCTTAAGACAGAAAACATGGGATTTTGACTTTTGAGCTTTGCAAGCAAAAGATGTTGACTGCAATGAGCTCAAATGAGGTTAACAAGCATGAAACAACAATGAACCACCACTGACTAAGCTTCTAAAACATTTTTGACATCAAATCCAAACATACCTTATCCTACTGATAAGCAAATTAAACTACTCAAACTACTGGACTGACTTAAACCAATGATCAAACTAAGCTTACATGACCATAATACAACTATATAAACACATTTTAACTATTGGTGACCACAGATAAACATTCAAGCATAAAATGCAATATTGAAAAAAAATTGAAAATAAGAATAGAACTCACAACTGTCCAGCTGGTATGCAGACTAAAACCAAAACCATAACTACTCTATGCTAATCTAATCCAACCCCAAAGCACCACTGCATCAATCCAAATCAGCTTCATTTCCCATTTAGGCTCCAGTTTTGACTTTTGTTGACCATGAGACAATTTTGCTTGAAAATAACTTATAAGCTTTCAAAAAGCTAAGATAAGCTTAAATAAGCTTATCTGAGCTAAAACAAAGCTACTTGGAAGCTTTAATAAAGGAATTTGAAACTAGCTTTTTCAACAGTGAATCATTAAAACATGAAATTTAAGTGAACACTTGAATTAAGATTTGAAAACAGATTGTAATGATCTAACTACTTGAATTCAATACATAGAACTGAAATTACAACATTGTGACCTAAACTAAATCATTAATTTAAAAAACGGCATAAAGGAAAAATTACTAAAACTAGCTACCCTTTGCTTCTCTGTCTTCCTCTTCTTTTTATACCCAAATTGTCTTTCTCTCACCTCTCTCATCAAATCCCAGCAACAAAACTGACCCTTGGATTGCTAAATTAGATTTTGGCCATTGGATGGCTTTTGGCGCCAAAACTGTTTTTAACAGCTGGAGAGGGCAGAGGTAGGTAGAGGGTGCATTAAATGCATTTTTGGAGTGGGGTGAGGTGGAGGGTAGGGATGATGATGGAGGTGGGGGGTTGAGTGTGTAGGCTGGTGTTGCAGGGTGGTGATGATGGGTGTATCTCGTGAGGGAGGGAAGGTGTAAGTCAAAGGTGTTTTGACTGGTAATATTAAAAAGGAAGGGGGGTCAAATACAGGGGTCCAAAGGAGTTGGCAGGGGTCACAATTGTTTAAGACATGGTCCAAAGTAGTTTAGGGGTTTAATAATCAAGGGACCTATTTGTAATTTCTGAAAATTGGAGGACCAGTTCTGCCATATTCACAAAGTTGTTCCAAGGGCTGAAAATGACAAGTGTCAATAGTACAAGGACCAAAGCTGACATTTTCAAATTTTCCAGGGACCATTTTCGCCAATTTTTAAACTTGAAGGACCAAACTTGTAATTTTCTCAAACTTTTTATATTTTTCACCAAAGGACTAATTTTGACAAGTTATGATTTTAAAAGGACCTTTGGTGATTTTTCTTTTGAAATTATGTGCTCAAGGACTATTTCTGACAATTTTAGAAACTTGGGGGACTGAAACTGCCAATTATGCAAACTTTGCTCATTTTTCATCTGATTTTAAACATTTTGCATCTGAAACATATAAAATGCAATTTTGAGATATATTTAGTATTTTGATGCATTTCTGAACATTTTTAACCGTTTTGCAGTTCAGATTGACCTAAAAATGATGAGTATTCACACACTCATCAATCCCCCACACTAAACTATTGCTAGTCCCTAGTAATCTTTTGAGAAAGACTTAATGGATTTGAATCTCTTTACCAAAAGCCATTACTTCTGGAGTAGCCAAATGTTTTAGTTCAAGTAAGAACCATGGTACACCGATAACCATGTGATTTTGAGCAAACCACCAGCTTTCAACGGATTTGATTTGTCTTTACCAGAAGCCGTTTGCTCTGGACTAGCCAACTCTTAGATAAATTATCAATATTATCTTTGGTGAGCCGATTACCAATTATGGTTTTTCCACTGCCTTTACCACAAGCCATAAACTTGCGGGCTAGCCAACTCTACTTTTAAGGATATGGTGAGCTGAATACCATACAATTTTGGGCAAATTGCAAGCCGTAAACGGATTTGATATATCTTTACCAAGAGCCGTTTGCTCCTGGATTAGCCAATCCTTTTTTTTATTAGACAAGGCGGACTGATAACCAAATGAGTAAGTGCAAAACACTTACTCCAAAAAAAAGTTTGGCCAAAAACGGGGGAATTAGGCGGTATATTTACATGATAAAATTCGTGAGAATTCCCCCCCACACTAGAAATGAATATTGCCCTCAATATTCAAAGTACCGGCTGTTATGCCGAAACAAAGAACGTAAAAGGGAAATACTACGACCATTATTTGAAAGTTTTTTTTTTTTTTTTTTTTTATTTTTAAACATGTGGGGTAACTCCCCCACACTAGGGTGGTACACATGGGAGAAAACCCATGTTTAACTACTATTTTTGATTATCGAGTCGCTAGCTTGACTCGACCCCAAATTCATTGGTTCATGGGGAAGCAAAGTGGAAGAAACAATCTCCATCGGACTTTCGTTCAAGATGTTTGGACAAACATTTGAAGCACGAGAAAGTTCCACACCGATGAGATATACATAGAACCGGCTCAGAAATGATAAATGAAAATGCCGGGGTCAAAGATAGTGTCTTCATTCCCGAAGGAGTGAAGATGAAGAGAAATCACAAGATATTTGAGGAAAGGAAGAAAGATTTTGATAACAATTAAGATCCATTCTTCATCCTCAAATGTAGACATATCGGGAGGAAGGGTGAGGGTAGTATCAATACTAGGCAAACTCGAATGATAGAGTACACCTTCCTCCGAGCTAATATCATCCTCAAGATCAAAATAGAAATGATCATGTTCCGGAGGAGATATGTCATGAGAGAGTTCACCGGAGAACTCTTCTTGAAGAGAATCATTCACATGAAGTAATGTTGTGAACTCTTGTTCCATTGTGGGCTCATCACTATCCTCAATCTGAGTGTTAAAGAATGGATTCTCAGAAATTGAAGTGAATTCAGAGTTGAATTCAAATAGAGGATTGGTGAAAGTAGCTTTGAATGTTTCGGGAACAAAGTGATCAACATTCTCTATTGGACTGTTAGGGTAAGAAGTGAGTGAACGATCATTGATGTGAGTGAGTTCATCGGTGAACTCCTCAAGAAGATGATCAGCATCAGACTGTGGGAGTGATGTCTCAACATACTCGATGTTTCCATAGGAAGCACAATCGTCGCTAAGATCAGAAAAAGTTTCCAAATGATCATTTGAACACTCAAGAGGGGAAAGAGAATCACACATATGGTCAGAAGTTCCCTGTGACTCTCTCGGGATTGGGACAAGGTTCTCAACACTAGACTTTATGAATTCGTCCGATTCCTTTTCAGGAACAGTGTCAAGATGCTCGTCCCCCATGTTCAGAGAGTGAGTGGGAGCTTTGGGTGTGATAGCAGTTGTTTGAGATGGAATCTCAACTGCTGGGATATCAACTGACTGAGGGAGTTGAGAAATATTATCTTTAAAAGGATAAAAACTCTCCTCGTCATCATCATATAGAGCTGCCTTAAGAAATTGGGAACGCCTTAGAGCTGCTTGCTCTAGGACTAATAATTCTTCCCTAGATTGGCGGGCCTCTCGTTCTTCGGCAAGAAATTCTCCCATGGTCTTTTCACCACTCACTTGATTCTTAAAGTTTTGAATCATATCCTCAAGTGTTTTCATTGCGGTTTCAAAATCTTGGGAGATTTCTTGAGACAACGGCTCAGGTGGAGTTTGAACCGTATAGTGCTGTGGAGGTTGGAAATTGTCAAACATGTGAGAGTCATGATTGTTATAAGGAAATGGATTCCCTATTTGACAATCAGAGCTGAAATGGGGACCTCCACAGTACTCACAACAGTAAAACTGTTGAGTCTGGACTGGTGAATCATATGGATTTTGGTTATAACCAAAGTTCTGAGCATCACTGGAAAATTGTTCATAGACAAACGTGTTTCCGGATTGACACTCAAATCCTTGGTGAGGACCTCCACAAAATTCACAGCAGAAATGTTGATTATATGAAGATAAGTCGGGCTGTGGTGGGTAATTGGAAAAGTTTGAGGGGTCGTTAAATGAGTTCGGATTAGGATCATAATCAAATGAATTCCTCGAACCACAAAACAAACAACTCCCGTTATGAATATCATTACCACATTGTACACACGTACACCAACGACAGGGTGAACCAAAAAAAGGTTCAACACAACTGACACAAGTAATAAACGATTTCATTTGAGAGTAATGAGAAGGAATCAGTTTATTCAAAAAATCAACAAAACCAACATGGTGATCTGAATGACTATCAAGTCTCGAAGAACATTTTGAAAAATCCGGAGGTGGGACAAGTGGTGTGCTCTGAGAGCTAGCAATTTCCACCACTTCCGTTATGGTCTCTGGTTCTGGTTCTTGAGAAACGTGAAGATCAGGCAAGTCATTCTTGCTAGTCACCGGTCTAAATTCTGCATGTTTGCTTTTAACCGTAAATCGTGAAAGTTTAGGATCAATCTTAGACGGCTTAGGAGCAATTGAGGGGTTAGGTCTTTGGATAACCGTAGGTTGGACGTATTTAGCACTTCCATTATTAGAGGGAAGTACCTGGTCCTTTGTCACCCCGGTTTCTCGTTCCATTTCCCTACGCAGAATGAATGGATCATCACGAACAACACGAATTCTTGACATTTGTGATAAAGTCTGAAGTTTTTCAACTTCGTCCCAGAATTCGTCCTCGAGAGATTCCATGAGAATAGAAGAAGTTAGAATCAAATGGATAGAGGGTAAAGGGATAAAGAATCAAAAAGGGTAAGAGGGTAAAGATGAATATTTTTGGTATTTTTGAAAAACATTTTGCCAAAAACAAAGAATGAAAATCTTTTTGGGTTTTTGATTTTTAAAAGAGAATATAAACACATACAGATGGTATGAACAAGGAGTGAATATCCAAATCACTAATCTGCTACACGGAAGATAATCAGCACAGCTCCCCGGCAGCGGCGCCAAAAATTTGATCCGTGCCAAACCGTCAAGTTTTCTCACTCAAACCGACCACTTGTGAATGGCCCACCGTAACAAACTTAAAACGGTTCACGCACGAATGCAATGAAGATCAGGGGAGTATAGTGTTTCCCCGGGTCGTTATGTCCCAGCGAGCTATGCAATGGATCACCCAACGAATAGTGATCGAGAGATTTGAACGGAAAAAAGGGATTTGTGAATATTATAACTACAGAAAAAGCTCATAAACTACAAGGTCTTAAATGAAAATTAAAAGAAATTAAAAAGATAAAAAAATATTAAATAAACGCTGTCACTATTTGCAAAATGATGTTTTTGTTTTTATGTTTTTATAAAACTGAATTAAAAACTACGCGACGTACAAAATAAAATGTGGAACTGAAGCAGTATTAACTCTAAAAATATGAAAATAACATTTTTACAAACCTAATGATAAAAGAAAATTTATAGAAAAAGAAAATTATTTTTATAACTATTTAATTAATTATTATTAATTAAAAACTAATTTTAATTATTAAATATTAACCTAAAATACAAGAAAATATGAAATAAAACTAGAAAAATAAAATTAAGACTTAGAAAAATCTAAAATATCAAAAGAGAATTTTCAAAACTATTTTTGTAATTTTCTGATTATTTTTGAATTTTCTAAGAATTAAAAACTATTTAAAACTACTTAAATTATTTAAAAAATACAAATTTAACTAAGAAAAATCTAGAAAAATATTTTTTTGGCTTTTTATATTTATCTTAACTTAATAAAAATGAAAAATTATTTTTTTGAAACTTTTCTTAAGTTTTTTGTATTAAATGCTAATTAAAAAGTACTAAAAACTGAATTAAATCAAGAAAAATAGCAAACAGGACAGGAAAAATATGAAAAATTCAAGATAACTCTAAAATAATATAAGGAATCTAGGAAAAATAGAAAAACAAGTGCTTGTGTGGAGGAAAATGAAACTGATGTGCACAGTGCTTATGAAATAAGCACTTGGATAAGCTAAAGGGACAAAACAAGCACCAAACTGATACACAAGTTAAAATATGCTAAAAGTGACCAAATGCAACTAGAATCAACAAGCTATAACCTCTGGATTGCAAATTACCAAGATTTGATGAAATTGAACTTTTGAGCTAAAAACAGTTTTAAGCTCCTACTTAGGACTAGAAAATAAGCACAGAGATAAGCTGGAATCAAGAAAACAAAAGAAGGGACTTAGACTAGACCTGGTTGGCTATCTAATATCCAAAGCTCAGACCTTGATAAGCTAAACTAAGCCTAATGCAAACCTTGCCAAACCTGCATAATCCCTGTGCAGACTCAATGCCCTGCACAGGGGATTTAATCCCATTTTGACAAGCCCATTAGAAGCTTAAGAAAAATTCACAAAATTTGACAAAAATGATAATCATAAAATAGACCAGTAGAAGTTCTAAATACAACAAGTTTCACTTAAATTAGCTTAAAGATGAAGCCAAGAAAAATCAACTTAACTGTCCTCAAAACTGGATTTCATGTTTTTGACTTTTTATAAAGAAATGGAAAGTTGACCAAATGGAACTTTGATCTAGATTTCTCAACTGAATATGATGTTATGTGATGAAATTAAACTAATGCAAGCTAGTTCTAAGATTTTTAAGCACAAAATAAGCTTTTGAATTTCTAAAATCCTAACAGTTAAGGGCTTAAGACAGAAAACATGGGATTTTGACTTTTGAGCTTTGCAAGCAAAAGATGTTGACTGCAATGAGCTCAAATGAGGTTAACAAGCATGAAACAACAATGAACCACCACTGACTAAGCTTCTAAAACATTTTTGACATCAAATCCAAACATACCTTATCCTACTGATAAGCAAATTAAACTACTCAAACTACTGGACTGACTTAAACCAATGATCAAACTAAGCTTACATGACCATAATACAACTATATAAACACATTTTAACTATTGGTGACCACAGATAAACATTCAAGCATAAAATGCAATATTGAAAAAAAATTGAAAATAAGAATAGAACTCACAACTGTCCAGCTGGTATGCAGACTAAAACCAAAACCATAACTACTCTATGCTAATCTAATCCAACCCCAAAGCACCACTACATCAACCCAAATCAGCTTCATTTCCCATTTAGGCTCCAGTTTTGACTTTTGTTGACCATGAGACAATTTTGCTTGAAAATAACTTATAAGCTTGCAAAAAGCTAAGATAAGCTTAAATAAGCTTATCTGAGCTAAAACAAAGCTACTTGGAAGCTTTAATAAAGGAATTTGAAACTAGCTTTTTCAACAGTGAATCATTAAAACATGAAATTTAAGTGAACACTTGAATTAAGATTTGAAAACAGATTGTAATGATCTAACTACTTGAATTCAATACATAGAACTAAAATTACAACATTGTGACCTAAACTAAATCATTAATTTAAAAAACGACATAAAGGAAAAATTACTAAAACTAGCTACCCTCTGCTTCTCTGTCTTCCTCTTCTTTTTATACCCAAATTGTCTTTCTCTCACCTCTCTCATCAAATCCCAGCAACAAAACTGACCCTTGGATTGCTAAATTAGATTTTGGCCATTGGATGGCTTTTGGCGCCAAAACTGTTTTTAACAGCTGGAGAGGGCAGAGGTAGGTAGAGGGTGCATTAAATGCATTTTTGGAGTGGGGTGAGGTGGAGGGTAGGGATGATGATGGAGATGGGGGGTTGAGTGTGTAGGCTGGTGTTGCAGGGTGGTGATGATGGGTGTATCTCGTGAGGGAGGGAAGGTGTAAGTCAAAGGTGTTTTGACTGGTAATATTAAAAAGGAAGGGGGGTCAAATACAGGGGTCCAAAGGAGTTGGCAGGGGTCACAATTGTTTAAGACATGGTCCAAAGTAGTTTAGGGGTTTAATAATCAAGGGACCTATTTGTAATTTCTGAAAATTGGAGGACCAGTTCTGCCATATTCACAAAGTTGTTCCAAGGGCTGAAAATGACAAGTGTCAATAGTACAAGGACCAAAGCTGACATTTTCAAATTTTCCAGGGACCATTTTCGCCAATTTTTAAACTTGAAGGACCAAACTTGTAATTTTCTCAAACTTTTTATATTTTTCACCAAAGGACTAATTTTGACAAGTTATGATTTTAAAAGGACCTTTGGTGATTTTTCTTTTGAAATTATGTGCTCAGGGACTATTTCTGACAATTTTAGAAACTTGGGGGATTGAAACTGCCAATTATGCAAACTTTGCTCATTTTTCATCTGATTTTAAACATTTTGCATCTGAAACATATAAAATGCAATTTTGAGATATATTCCGTATTTTGATGCATTTCTGAGCATTTTTAACCGTTTTGCAGTTCAGATTGACCCAAAAATGATGAGTATTCACACACTCATCAATCCCCCACACTAAACTATTGCTAGTCCCTAGTAATCTTTTGAGAAAGACTTAATGGATTTGAATCTCTTTACCAAAAGCCATTACTTCTGGAGTAGCCAAAATGTTTTAGTTCAAGTAAGAACCATGGTACACCGATAACCATGTGATTTTGAGCAAACCACCAGCTTTCAACGGATTTGATTTGTCTTTACCAGAAGCCGTTTGCTCTGGACTAGCCAACTCTTAGATAAATTATCAATATTATCTTTGGTGAGCCGATTACCAATTATGGTTTTTCCACTGCCTTTACCACAAGCCATAAACTTGCGGGCTAGCCAACTCTTCACTTTTAAGGATATGGTGAGCTGAATACCATACAATTTTGGGCAAATTGCAAGCCGTAAACGGATTTGATATATCTTTACCAAGAGCCGTTTGCTCCTGGATTAGCCAATCCTTCTTTTTATTAGACAAGGCGGACTGATAACCAAATGAGTAAGTGCAAAACACTTACTCCAAAAAAAAGTTTGGCCAAAAACGAGGGAATTAGGCGGTATATTTACATGATAAAATTCGTGAGAATTCCCCCCCACACTAGAAATGAATATTGCCCTCAATATTCAAAGTACCGGCTGTTATGCCGAAACAAAGAACGTAAAAGGGAAATACTACGGCCATTATTTGAAAGGTTTTTTTTTTTTTTTTTTTTTTTTTTTTTTTTTTTTTTTTTTTAAACATGTGGGGTAACTCCCCCACACTAGGGTGGTACACATGGGTGAAAACCCATGTTTAACTACTGTTTTTGATTATCGAGTCGCTAGCTTGACTCGACCCCGAATTCATTGGTTCATGGGGAAGCAAAGTGGAAGAAACAATCTCCATCGGACTTTCGTTCAAGATGTTTGGACAAACATTTGAAGCACGAGAAAGTTCCACACCGATGAGATATACATAGAACCGGCTCAGAAATGATAAATGAAAATGCCGGGGTCAAAGATAGTGTCTTCATTCCCGAAGGAGTGAAGATGAAGAGAAATCACAAGATATTTGAGGAAAGGAAGAAAGATTTTGATAACAATTAAGATCCATTCTTCATCCTCAAATGTAGACATATCGGGAGGAAGGGTGAGGGTAGTATCAATACTAGGCAAACTCGAATGATAGAGTACACCTTCCTCCGAGCTAATATCATCCTCAAGATCAAAATAGAAATGATCATGTTCCGGAGGAGATATGTCATGAGAGAGTTCACCGGAGAACTCTTCCTGAAGAGAATCATTCACATGAAGTGATGTTGTGAACTCTTGTTCCATTGTGGGCTCATCACTATCCTCAATCTGTGTGTCAAAGAATGGATTCTCAGAAATTGAAGTGAATTCAGAGTTGAATTCAAATAGAGGATTGGTGAAAGTAGCTTTGAATGTTTCGGGAACAAAGTGATCAACATTCTCTATTGGACTGTTAGGGTAAGAAGTGAGTGAACGATCATTGATGTGAGTGAGTTCATCGGTGAACTCCTCAAGAAGATGATCAGCATCAGACTGTGGGAGTGATGTCTCAACATACTCGATGTTTCCATAGGAAGCACAATCGTCGCTAAGATCAGAAAAAGTTTCCAAATGATCATTTGAACACTCAAGAGGGGAAAGAGAATCACACATATGGTCAGAAGTTCCCTGTGACTCTCTCGGGATTGGGACAAGGTTCTCAACACTAGACTTTATGAATTCGTCCGATTCCTTTTCAGGAACAGTGTCAAGATGCTCGTCCCCCATGTTCAGAGAGTGAGTGGGAGCTTTGGGTGTGATAGCTGTTGTTTGAGATGGAATCTCAACTGCTGGGATATCAACTGACTGAGGGAGTTGAGAAATATTATCTTTAAAAGGATAAAAACTCTCCTCGTCATCATCATATAGAGCTGCCTTAAGAAATTGGGAACGCCTTAGAGCTGCTTGCTCTAGGACTAATAATTCTTCCCTAGATTGGCGGGCCTCTCATTCTTCGGCAAGCAATTCTCCCATGGTCTTTTCACCACTCACTTGATTCTTAAAGTTTTGAATCATATCCTCAAGTGTTTTCATTGCGGTTTCAAAATCTTGGGAGATTTCTTGAGACAACGTCTCAGGTGGAGTTTGAACCGTATAGTGCTGTGGAGGTTGGAAATTGTCAAACATGTGAGAGTCATGATTGTTATAAGGAAATGGATTCCCTATTTGACAATCAGAGCTGAAATGGGGACCTCCACAGTACTCACAACAGTAAAACTGTTGAGTCTGGACTGGTGAATCATATGGATTTTGGTTATAACCAAAGTTCTGAGCATCACTGGAAAACTGTTCATAGACAAACGTGTTTCCGGATTGACACTCAAATCCTTGGTGAGGACCTCCACAAAATTCACAGCAGAAATGTTGATTATATGAAGATAAGTCGGGCTGTGGTGGGTAATTGGAAAAGTTTGAGGGGTCGTTAAATGAGTTCGGATTAGGATCATAATCAAATGAATTCCTCGAACCACAAAACAAACAACTCCCGTTATGAATATCATTACCACATTGTACACACGTACACCAACGACAGGGTGAACCAAAAAGAGGTTCACCACAACCGACACAAGGAATAAACGATTTCATTTGAGAGTAATGAGAAGGAATCAGTTTATTCAAAGAATCAACAAAACCAACATGGTGATCTGAATGACTATCAAGTCTCGAAGAACATTTTGAAAAATCCGGAGGTGGGACAAGTGGTGTGCTCTGAGAGCTAGCAATTTCCACCACTTCCGTTATGGTCTCTGGTTCTGGTTCTTGAGAAACGTGAAGATTAGGCAAGTCATTCTTGCTAGTCACCGGTCTAAATTCTGCATGTTTGCTTTTAACCGTAAATCGTGAAAGTTTAGGATCAATCTTAGACGGCTTAGGAGCAATTGAGGGGTTAGGTCTTTGGATAACCGTAGGTTGGACGTATTTAGCACTTCCATTATTAGAGGGAAGTACCTGGTCCTTTGTCACCCCGGTTTCTCGTTCCATTTCCCTACGCAGAATGAATGGATCATCACGAACAACACGAATTCTTGACATTTGTGATAAAGTCTGAAGTTTTTCAACTTCGTCCCAGAATTCGTCCTCGAGAGATTCCATGAGAATAGAAGAATTTAGAATCAAATGGATAGAGGGTAAAGGGATAAAGAATCAAAAAGGGTAAGAGGGTAAAGATGAATATTTTTGGTATTTTTGAAAAACATTTTGCCAAAAACAAAGAATGAAAATCTTTTTGGGTTTTTGATTTTTAAAAGAGAATATAAACACATACAGATGGTATGAACAAGGAGTGAATATCCAAATCACTAATCTTCTACACGGAAGATAATCAGCACAGCTCCCCGGCAGCGGCGCCAAAAATTTGATCCGTGCCAAACCGTCAAGTTTTCTCACTCAAACCGACCACTTGTGAATGGCCGACCGTAACAAACTTAAAACGGTTCACGCACGAATGCAATGAAGATCAGGGGAGTATAGTGTTTCCCCGGGTCGTTATGTCCCAGCGAGCTATGCAATGGATCACCCAACGAATAGTGATCGAGAGATTTGAACGGAAAAAAGGGATTTGTGAATATTATAACTACAGAAAAAGCTCATAAACTACAAGGGCTTAAATGCAAATTAAAAGAAATTAAAATGATAAAAAAATATTAAATAAACGCTGTCACTATTTGCAAAATGATGTTTTTGTTTTTATGTTTTTATAAAACTGAATTAAAAACTACGCGACGTACAAAATAAAATTTGGAACTGAAGCAATATTAACTCTAAAAATATGAAAATGACATTTTTACAAACCTAATGATAAAAGAAAATTTATAAAAAAAGAAAATTATTTTTATAACTATTTAATTAATTATTATTAATTAAAAACTAATTTTAATTATTAAATATGAACCTAAAATACAAGAAAATATGAAATAAAACTAGAAAAATAAAATTAAGACTTAGAAAAATCTAAAATATCAAAAGAGAATTTTCAAAACTATTTTTGTAATTTTCTGATTATTTTTGAATTTTCTAGGAATTAAAAACTATTTAAAACTACTTAAATTATTTAAAAAATACAAATTTAACTAAGAAAAATCTAGAAAAATATTTTTTTGGCTTTTTATATTTATCTTAACTTAATAAAAATGAAAAATTATTTTTTTGAAACTTTTCTTAATTTTTTTGTATTAAATGCTAATTAAAAAGTACTAAAAACTGAATTAAATCAAGAAAAATAGCAAACAGGACAGGAAAAATATGAAAAATTCAAGATAACTCTAAAATAATATAAGGAATCTAGGAAAAATAGAAAAACAAGTGCTTGTGTGGAGGAAAATGAAACTGATGTGCACAGTGCTTATGAAATAAGCACTTGGATAAGCTAAAGGGACAAAACAAGCACCAAACTGATACACAAGCTAAAATATGCTAAAAGTGACCAAATGCAACTAGAATCAACAAGCTATAACCTCTGGATTGCAAATTACCAAGATTTGATGAAATTGAACTTTTGAGCTAAAAACAGTTTTAAGCTCCTACTTAGGACTAGAAAATAAGCACAGAGATAAGCTGGAATCAAGAAAACAAAAGAAGGGACTTAGACTAGACCTGGTTGGCTATCTAATATCCAAAGCTCAGACCTTGATAAGCTAAACTAAGCCTAATGCAAACCTTGCCAAACCTGCATAATCCCTGTGCAGACTCAATGCCCTGCACAGGGGATTTAATCCCATTTTGACAAGCCCATTAGAAGCTTAAGAAAAATTCACAAAATTTGACAAAAATGATAATCATAAAATAGACCAGTAGAAGTTCTAAATACAACAAGTTTCACTTAAATTAGCTTAAAGATGAAGCCAAGAAAAATCAACTTAACTGTCCTCAAAACTGGATTTCATGTTTTTGACTTTTTATAAAGAAATGGAAAGTTGACCAAATGGAACTTTGATCTAGATTTCTCAACTGAATATGATGTTATGTGATGAAATTGAACTAATGCAAGCTAGTTCTAATATTTTTAAGCACAAAATAAGCTTTTGAATTTCTAAAATCCTAACAGTTAAGGGCTTAAGACAGAAAACATGGGATTTTGACTTTTGAGCTTTGCAAGCACATGATGTTGACTGCAATGAGCTCAAATGAGGTTAACAAGCATGAAACAACAATGAACCACCACTGACTAAGCTTCTAAAACATTTTTGACATCAAATCCAAACATACCTTATCCTACTGATAAGCAAATTAAACTACTCAAACTACTGGACTGACTTAAACCAATGATCAAACTAAGCTTACATGACCATAATACAACTATATAAACACATTTTAACTATTGGTGACCACAGATAAACATTCAAGCATAAAATGCAATATTGAAAAAAAATTGAAAATAAGAATAGAACTCACAACTGTCCAGCTGGTATGCAGACTAAAACCAAAACCATAACTACTCTATGCTAATCTAATCCAACCCCAAAGCACCACTGCATCAACCCAAATCAGCTTCATTTCCCATTTAGGCTAAATATTTTTTTGGCTTTTTATATTTATCTTAACTTAATAAAAATGAAAAATTATTTTTTTGAAACTTTTCTTAATTTTTTTGTATTAAATGCTAATTAAAAAGTACTAAAAACTGAATTAAATCAAGAAAAATAGCAAACAGGACAGGAAAAATATGAAAAATTCAAGATAACTCTAAAATAATATAAGGAATCTAGGAAAAATAGAAAAACAAGTGCTTGTGTGGAGGAAAATGAAACTGATGTGCACAGTGCTTATGAAATAAGCACTTGGATAAGCTAAAGGGACAAAACAAGCACCAAACTGATACACAAGCTAAAATATGCTAAAAGTGACCAAATGCAACTAGAATCAACAAGCTATAACCTCTGGATTGCAAATTACCAAGATTTGATGAAATTGAACTTTTGAGCTAAAAACAGTTTTAAGCTCCTACTTAGGACTAGAAAATAAGCACAGAGATAAGCTGGAATCAAGAAAACAAAAGAAGGGACTTAGACTAGACCTGGTTGGCTATCTAATATCCAAAGCTCAGACCTTGATAAGCTAAACTAAGCCTAATGCAAAGCTTGCCAAACCTGCATAATCCCTGTGCAGACTCAATGCCCTGCACAGCGGATTTAATCCCATTTTGACAAGCCCATTAGAAGCTTAAGAAAAATTCACAAAATTTGAAAAAAATGATAATCATAAAATAGACCAGTAGAAGTTCTAAATACAACAAGTTTCACTTAAATTAGCTTAAAGATGAAGCCAAGAAAAATCAACTTAACTGTCCTCAAAACTGGATTTCATGTTTTTGACTTTTTATAAAGAAATGGAAAGTTGACCAAATGGAACTTTGATCTAGATTTCTCAACTGAATATGATGTTATGTGATGAAATTGAACTAATGCAAGCTAGTTCTAAGATTTTTAAGCACAAAATAAGCTTTTGAATTTCTAAAATCCTAACAGTTAAGGGCTTAAGACAGAAAACATGGGATTTTGACTTTTGAGCTTTGCAAGCACATGATGTTGACTGCAATGAGCTCAAATGAGGTTAACAAGCATGAAACAACAATGAACCACCACTGACTAAGCTTCTAAAACATTTTTGACATCAAATCCAAACATACCTTATCCTACTGATAAGCGAATTAAACTACTCAAACTACTGGACTGACTTAAATAAATGATCAAACTAAGCTTACATGACCATAATACAACTATATAAACACATTTTAACTATTGGTGACCACAGATAAACATTCAAGCATAAAATGCAATATTGAAAAAAAATTGAAAATAAGAATAGAACTCACAACTGTCCAGCTGGTATGCAGACTAAAACCAAAACCATAACTACTCTATGCTAATCTAATCCAACCCCAAAGCACCACTGCATCAACCCAAATCAGCTTCATTTCCCATTTAGGCTAAATATTTTTTTGGCTTTTTATATTTATCTTAACTTAAGAAAAATGAAAAATTATTTTTTTGAAACTTTTCTTAATTTTTTTTCGTATTAAATGTTAATTAAAAAGTACTAAAAACTGAATTAAATCAAGAAAAATAGCAAACAGGACAGGAAAAATATGAAAAATTCAAGATAACTCTAAAATAATATAAGGAATCTAGAAAAAATAGAAAAACAAGTGCTTGTGTGGAGGAAAATGAAACTGATGTGCACAGTGCTTATGAAATAAGCACTTGGATAAGCTAAAGGGACAAAACAAGCACCAAACTGATACACAAGCTAAAATATGCTAAAAGTGACCAAATGCAACTAGAATCAACAAGCTATAACCTCTGGATTGCAAATTACCAAGATTTGATGAAATTGAACTTTTGAGCTAAAAACAGTTTCAAGCTCCTACTTAGGACTAGAAAATAAGCACAGAGATAAGCTGGAATCAAGAAAACAAAAGAAGGGACTTAGACTAGACCTGGTTGGCTATCTAATATCCAAAGCTCAGACCTTGATAAGCTAAACTAAGCCTAATGCAAACCTTGCCAAACCTGCATAATCCCTGTGCAGACTCAATGCCCTGCACAGGGGATTTAATCCCATTTTGACAAGCCCATTAGAAGCTTAAGAAAAATTCACAAAATTTGACAAAAATGATAATCATAAAATAGACCAGTAGAAGTTCTAAATACAACAAGTTTCACTTAAATTAGCTTAAAGATGAAGCCAAGAAAAATCAACTTAACTGTCCTCAAAACTGGATTTCATGTTTTTGACTTTTTATAAAGAAATGGAAAGTTGACCAAATGGAACTTTGATCTAGATTTCTCAACTGAATATGATGTTATGTGATGAAATTGAACTAATGCAAGCTAGTTCTAAGATTTTTAAGCACAAAATAAGCTTTTGAATTTCTAAAATCCTAACAGTTAAGGGCTTAAGACAGAAAACATGGGATTTTGACTTTTGAGCTTTGCAAGCAAAAGATGTTGACTGCAATGAGCTCAAATGAGGTTAACAAGCATGAAACAACAATGAACCACCACTGACTAAGCTTCTAAAACATTTTTGACATCAAATCCAAACATACCTTATCCTACTGATAAGCAAATTAAACTACTCAAACTACTGGACTGACTTAAACCAATGATCAAACTAAGCTTACATGACCATAATACAACTATATAAACACATTTTAACTATTGGTGACCACAGATAAACATTCAAGCATAAAATGCAATATTGAAAAAAAATTGAAATGAAGAATAGAACTCACAACTGTCCAGCTGGTATGCAGACTAAAACCAAAACCATAACTACTCTATGCTAATCTAATCCAACCCCAAAGCACCACTGCATCAACCCAAATCAGCTTCATTTCCCATTTAGGCTAAATATTTTTTTGGCTTTTTATATTTATCTTAACTTAATAAAAATGAAAAATTATTTTTTTGAAACTTTTCTTACTTTTTTTGTATTAAATGCTAATTAAAAAGTACTAAAAACTGAATTAAATCAAGAAAAATAGCAAACAGGACAGGAAAAATATGAAAAATTCAAGATAACTCTAAAATAATATAAGGAATCTAGGAAAAATAGAAAAACAAGTGCTTGTGTGGAGGAAAATGAAACTGATGTGCACAGTGCTTATGAAATAAGCACTTGGATAAGCTAAAGGGACAAAACAAGCACCAAACTGATACACAAGCTAAAATATGCTAAAAGTGACCAAATGCAACTAGAATCAACAAGCTATAACCTCTGGATTGCAAATTACCAAGATTTGATGAAATTGAACTTTTGAGCTAAAAACAGTTTTAAGCTCCTACTTAGGACTAGAAAATAAGCACAGAGATAAGCTGGAATCAAGAAAACAAAAGAAGGGACTTAGACTAGACCTGGTTGGCTATCTAATATCCAAAGCTCAGACCTTGATAAGCTAAACTAAGCCTAATGCAAACCTTGCCAAACCTGCATAATCCCTGTGCAGACTCAATGCCCTGCACAGGGGATTTAATCCCATTTTGACAAGCCCATTAGAAGCTTAAGAAAAATTCACAAAATTTGACAAAAATGATAATCATAAAATAGACCAGTAGAAGTTCTAAATACAACAAGATTCACTTAAATTAGCTTAAAGATGAAGCCAAGAAAAATCAACTTAACTGTCCTCAAAACTGGATTTCATGTTTTTGACTTTTTATAAAGAAATGGAAAGTTGACCAAATGGAACTTTGATCTAGATTTCTCAACTGAATATGATGTTATGTGATGAAATTGAACTAATGCAAGCTCGTTCTAAGATTTTTAAGCACAAAATAAGCTTTTGAATTTCTAAAATCCTAACAGTTAAGGGCTTAAGACAGAAAACATGGGATTTTGACTTTTGAGCTTTGCAAGCAAAAGATGTTGACTGCAATGAGCTCAAATGAGGTTAACAAGCATGAAACAACAATGAACCACCACTGACTAAGCTTCTAAAACATTTTTGACATCAAATCCAAACATACCTTATCCTACTGATAAGCAAATTAAACTACTCAAACTACTGGACTGACTTAAACCAATGATCAAACTAAGCTTACATGACCATAATACAACTATATAAACACATTTTAACTATTGGTGACCACAGATAAACATTCAAGCATAAAATGCAATATTGAAAAAAATTGAAAATAAGAATAGAACTCACAACTGTCCAGCTGGTATGCAGACTAAAACCAAAACCATAACTACTCTATGCTAATCTAATCCAACCCCAAAGCACCACTGCATCAACCCAAATCAGCTTCATTTCCCATTTAGGCTCCAGTTTTGACTTTTGTTGACCTTGAGACAATTTTGCTTGAAAATAACTTATAAGCTTGCAAAAAGCTAAGATAAGCTTAAATAAGCTTATCTGAGCTAAAACAAAGCTACTTGGAAGCTTTAATAAAGGAATTTGAAACTAGCTTTTTCAACAGTGAATAATTAAAACATGAAATTTAAGTGAACACTTGAATTAAGATTTGAAAACAGATTGTAATGATCTAACTACTTGAATTCAATACATAGAACTGAAATTACAACATTGTGACCTAAACTAAATCATTAATTTAAAAAACGACATAAAGGAAAAATTACTAAAACTAGCTACCCTCTGCTTCTCTGTCTTCCTCTTCTTTTTATACCCAAATTGTCTTTCTCTCACCTCTCTCATCAAATCCCAGCAACAAAACTGACCCTTGGATTGCTAAATTAGATTTTGGCCATTGGATGGCTTTTGGCGCCAAAACTGTTTTTAACAGCTGGAGAGGGCAGAGGTAGGTAGAGGGTGCATTAAATGCATTTTTGGAGTGGGGTGAGGTGGAGGGTAGGGATGATGATGGAGGTGGGGGGTTGAGTGTGTAGGCTGGTGTTGCAGGGTGGTGATGATGGGTGTATCTCGTGAGGGAGGGAAGGTGTAAGTCAAAGGTGTTTTGACTGGTAATATTAAAAAGGAAGGGGGTCAAATACAGGGGTCCAAAGGAGTTGGCAGGGGTCACAATTGTTTAAGACATGGTCCAAAGTAGTTTAGGGGTTTAATAATCAAGGGACCTATTTGTAATTTCTGAAAATTGGAGGACCAGTTCTGCCATATTCACAAAGTTGTTCCAAGGGCTGAAAATGACAAGTGTCAATAGTACAAGGACCAAATCTGACATTTTCAAATTTTCCAGGGACCATTTTCGCCAATTTTTAAACTTGAAGGACCAAACTTGTAATTTTCTCAAACTTTTTATATTTTTCACCAAAGGACTAATTTTGACAAGTTATGATTTTAAAAGGACCTTTGGTGATTTTTCTTTTGAAATTATGTGCTCGGGGACTATTTCTGACAATTTTAGAAACTTGGGGGACTGAAACTGCCAATTATGCAAACTTTGCTCATTTTTCATCTGATTTTAAACATTTTGCATCTGAAACATATAAAATGCAAATTTGAGATATTTTCAGCATTTTGATGCATTTCTGAGCATTTTTAACCGTTTTGCAGTTCAGATTGACCCAAAAATGATGAGTATTCACACACTCATCAATCCCCCACACTAAACTATTGCTAGTCCCTATCAATCTTTTGAGAAAGACTTAATGGATTTGAATCTCTTTACCAAAAGCCATTACTTCTGGAGTAGCCAAATGTTTTAGTTCAAGTAAGAACCATGGTACACCGATAACCATGTGATTTTGAGCAAACCACCAGCTTTCAACGGATTTGATTTGTCTTTACCAGAAGCCGTTTGCTCTGGACTAGCCAACTCTTAGATAAATTATCAATATTATCTTTGGTGAGCCGATTACCAATTATGGTTTTTCCACTGCCTTTACCACAAGCCATAAACTTGCGGGCTAGCCAACTCTTCACTTTTAAGGATATGGTGAGCTGAATACCATACAATTTTGGGCAAATTGCAAGCCGTAAACGGATTTGATACATCTTTACCAAGAGCCGTTTGCTCCTGGATTAGCCAATTCTTTTTTTTATTAGACAAGGCGGACTGATAACCAAATGTGTAAGTGCAAAACACTTACTCCAAAAAAAAGTTTGGCCAAAAACGGGGGAATTAGGCGGTATATTTACATGATAAAATTCGTGAGAATTCCCCCCCACACTAGAAATGAATATTGCCCTCAATATTCAAAGTACCGGCTGTTATGCCGAAACAAAGAACGTAAAAGGGAAATACTACGGCCATTATTTGAAAGGTTTTTTTTTTTTTTTTTTTTTTTTTTTTTTTTTTTTTTTTAAACATGTTGGGTAACTCCCCCACACTAGGGTGGTACACATGGGTGAAAACCCATGTTTAACTACTGTTTTTGATTATCGAGTCGCTAGCTTGACTCGACCCCGAATTCATTGGTTCATGGGGAAGCAAAGTGGAAGAAACAATCTCCATCGGACTTTCGTTCAAGATGTTTGGACAAACATTTGGAGCACGAGAAAGTTCCACACCGATGAGATATACATAGAACCGGCTCAGAAATGATAAATGAAAATGCCGGGGTCAAAGATAGTGTCTTCATTCCCGAAGGAGTGAAGATGAAGAGAAATCACAAGATATTTGAGGAAAGGAAGAAAGATTTTGATAACAATTAAGATCCATTCTTCATCCTCAAATGTAGACATATCGGGAGGAAGGGTGAGGGTAGTATCAATACTAGGCAAACTCGAATGATAGAGTACACCTTCCTCCGAGCTAATATCATCCTAAAGATCAAAATAGAAATGATCATGTTCCGGAGGAGATATGTCATGAGAGAGTTCACCGGAGAACTCTTCCTGAAGAGAATCATTCACATGAAGTGATGTTGTGAACTCTTGTTCCATTGTGGGCTCATCACTATCCTCAATCTGAGTGTCAAAGAATGGATTCTCAGAAATTGAAGTGAATTCAGAGTTGAATTCAAATAGAGGATTGGTGAAAGTAGCTTTGAATGTTTCGGGAACAAAGTGATCAACATTCTCTATTGGACTGTTAGGGTAAGAAGTGAGTGAACGATCATTGATGTGAGTGAGTTCATCGGTGAACTCCTCAAGAAGATGATCAGCATCAGACTGTGGGAGTGATGTCTCAACTTACTCGATGTTTCCATAGGAAGCACAATCGTCGCTAAGATCAGAAAAAGTTTCCAAATGATCATTTGAACACTCAAGAGGGGAAAGAGAATCACACATATGGTCAGAAGTTCCCTGTGACTCTCTCGGGATTGGGACAAGGTTCTCAACACTAGACTTTATGAATTCGTCCGATTCCTTTTCAGGAACAGTGTCAAGATGCTCGTCCCCCATGTTCAGAGAGTGAGTGGGAGCTTTGGGTGTGATAGCAGTTGTTTGAGATGGAATCTCAACTGCTGGGATATCAACTGACTGAGGGAGTTGAGAAATATTATCTTTAAAAGGATAAAAACTCTCCTCGTCATCATCATATAGAGCTGCCTTAAGAAATTGGGAACGCCTTAGAGCTGCTTGCTCTAGGACTAATAATTCTTCCCTAGATTGGCGGGCCTCTCGTTCTTCGGCAAGCAATTCTCCCATGGTCTTTTCACCACTCACTTGATTCTTAAAGTTTTGAATCATATCCTCAAGTGTTTTCATTGCGGTTTCAAAATCTTGGGAGATTTCTTGAGACAACGGCTCAGGTGGAGTTTGAACCGTATAGTGCTGTGGAGGTTGGAAATTGTCAAACATGTGAGAGTCATGATTGTTATAAGGAAATGGATTCCCTATTTGACAATCAGAGCTGAAATGGGGACCTCCAGAGTACTCACAACAGTAAAACTGTTGAGTCTGGACTGGTGAATCATATGGATTTTGGTTATAACCAAAGTTCTGAGCATCACTGGAAAACTGTTCATAGACAAACGTGTTTCCGGATTGACACTCAAATCCTTGGTGAGGACCTCCACAAAATTCACAGCAGAAATGTTGATTATATGAAGATAAGTCGGGCTGTGGTGGGTAATTGGAAAAGTTTAAGGGTTCGTTAAATGAGTTCGGATTAGGATCATAATCAAATGAATTCCTCGAACCACAAAACAAACAACTCCCGTTATGAATATCATTACCGCATTGTACACACGTACACCAACGACAGGGTGAACCAAAAAGAGGTTCACCACAACTGACACAAGGAATAAACGATTTCATTTGAGAGTAATGAGAAGGAATCAGTTTATTCAAAGAATCAACAAAACCAACATGGTGATCTGAATGACTATCAAGTCTCGAAGAACATTTTGAAAAATCCGGAGGTGGGACAAGTGGTGTGCTCTGAGAGCTAGCAATTTCCACCACTTCCGTTATGGTCTCTGGTTCTGGTTCTTGAGAAACGTGAAGATCAGGCAAGTCATTCTTGCTAGTCACCGGTCTAAATTCTGCATGTTTGCTTTTAACCGTAAATCGTGAAAGTTTAGGATCAATCTTAGACGGCTTAGGAGCAATTGAGGGGTTAGGTCTTTGGATAACCGTAGGTTGGACGTATTTAGCACTTCTATTATTAGAGGGAAGTACCTGGTCCTTTGTCACCCCGGTTTCTCGTTCCATTTCCCTACGCAGAATGAATGGATCATCACGAACAACACGAATTCTTGGCATTTGTGATAAAGTCTGAAGTTTTTCAACTTCGTCCCAGAATTCGTCCTCGAGAGATTCCATGAGAATAGAAGAAGTTAGAATCAAATGGATAGAGGGTAAAGGGATAAAGAATCAAAAAGGGTAAGAGGGTAAAGATGAATATTTTTGGTATTTTTGAAAAACATTTTGCCAAAAACAAAGAATGAAAATCTTTTTGGGTTTTTGATTTTTAAAAGAGAATATAAACACATACAGATGGTATGAACAAGGAGTGAATATCCAAATCACTAATCTGCTACACGGAAGATAATCAGCACAGCTCCCCGGCAGCGGCGCCAAAAATTTGATCCGTGCCAAACCGTCAAGTTTTCTCACTCAAACCGACCACTTGTGAATGGCCGACCGTAACAAACTTAAAACGGTTCACACACGAATGCAATGAAGATCAGGGGAGTATAGTGTTTCCCCGGGTCGTTATGTCCCAGCGAGCTATGCAATGGATCACCCAACGAATAGTGATCGAGAGATTTGAACGGAAAAAAGGGATTTGTGAATATTATAACTACAGAAAAAGCTCATAAACTACAAGGGCTTAAATGCAAATTAAAAGAAATTAAAAAGATAAAAAAAATATTAAATAAACGCTGTCACTATTTGCAAAATGATGTTTTTGTTTTTATGTTTTTATAAAACTGAATTAAAAACTACGCGACGTACAAAATAAAATGTGGAACTGAAGCAGTATTAACTCTAAAAATATGAAAATGACATTTTTACAAACCTAATGATAAAAGAAAATTTATAGAAAAAGAAAATTATTTTTATAACTATTTAATTAATTATTATTAATTAAAAACTAATTTTAATTATTAAATATTAACCTAAAATACAAGAAAATATGAAATAAAACTAGAAAAATAAAATTAAGACTTAGAAAAATCTAAAATATCAAAAGAGAATTTTCAAAACTATTTTTGTAATTTTCTGATTATTTTTGAATTTTCTAGGAATTAAAAACTATTTAAAACTACTTAAATTATTTAAAACATACAAATTTAACTAAGAAAAATCTAGAAAAATATTTTTTTGGCTTTTTATATTTATCTTAACTTAATAAAAATGAAAAATTATTTTTTTGAAACTTTTCTTAATTTGTTTGTATTAAATGCTAATTAAAAAGTACTAAAAACTGAATTAAATCAAGAAAAATAGCAAACAGGACAGGAAAAATATGAAAAATTCAAGATAACTCTAAAATAATATAAGGAATCTAGGAAAAATAGAAAAACAAGTGCTTGTGTGGAGGAAAATGAAACTGATGTGCACAGTGCTTATGAAATAAGCACTTGGATAAGCTAAAGGGACAAAACAAGCACCAAACTGATACACAAGCTAAAATATGCTAAAAGTGACCAAATGCAACTAGAATCAACAAGCTATAACCTCTGGATTGCAAATTACCAAGATTTGATGAAATTGAACTTTTGAGCTAAAAACAGTTTTAAGCTCCTACTTAGGACTAGAAAATAAGCACAGAGATAAGCTGGAATCAAGAAAACAAAAGAAGAGACTTAGACTAGACCTGGTTGGCTATCTAATATCCAAAGCTCAGACCTTGATAAGCTAAACTAAGCCTAATGCAAACCTTGCCAAACCTGCATAATCCCTGTGCAGACTCAATGCCCTGCACAGGGGATTTAATCCCATTTTGACAAGCCCATTAGAAGCTTAAGAAAAATTCACAAAATTTGACAAAAATGATAATCATAAAATAGACCAGTAGAAGTTCTAAATACAACAAGTTTCACTTAAATTAGCTTAAAGATGAAGCCAAGAAAAATCAACTTAACTGTCCTCAAAACTGGATTTCATGTTTTTGACTTTTTATAAAGAAATGGAAAGTTGACCAAATGGAACTTTGATCTAGATTTCTCAACTGAATATGATGTTATGTGATGAAATTGAACTAATGCAAGCTAGTTCTAATATTTTTAAGCACAAAATAAGCTTTTGAATTTCTAAAATCCTAACAGTTAAGGGCTTAAGACAGAAAACATGGGATTTTGACTTTTGAGCTTTGCAAGCACAAGATGTTGACTGCAATGAGCTCAAATGAGGTTAACAAGCATGAAACAACAATGAACCACCACTGACTAAGCTTCTAAAACATTTTTGACATCAAATCCAAACATACCTTATCCTACTGATAAGCAAATTAAACTACTCAAACTACTGGACTGACTTAAACCAATGATCAAACTAAGCTTACATGACCATAATACAACTATATAAACACATTTTAACTATTGGTGACCACAGATAAACATTCAAGCATAAAATGCAATATTGAAAAAAAATTGAAAATAAGAATAGAACTCACAACTGTCCAGCTGGTATGCAGACTAAAACCAAAACCATAACTACTCTATGCAAATCTAATCCAACCCCAAAGCACCACTGCATCAACCCAAATCAGCTTCATTTCCCATTTAGGCTCCAGTTTTGACTTTTGTTGACCATGAGACAATTTTGCTTGAAAATAACTTATAAGCTTGCAAAAAGCTAAGATAAGCTTAAATAAGCTTATCTGAGCTAAAACAAAGCTACTTGGAAGCTTTAATAAAGGAATTTGAAACTAGCTTTTTCAACAGTGAATCATAAAAACATGAAATTTAAGTGAACACTTGAATTAAGATTTGAAAACAGATTGTAATGATCTAACTACTCGAATTCAATACATAGAACTGAAATTACAACATTGTGACCTAAACTAAATCATTAATTTAAAAAACGACATAAAGGAAAAATTACTAAAACTAGCTACCCTCTGCTTCTCTGTCTTCCTCTTCTTTTTATACCCAAATTGTCTTTCTCTCACCTCTCTCATCAAATCCCAGCAACAAAACTGACCCTTGGATTGCTAAATTAGATTTTGGCCATTGGATGGCTTTTGGCGCCAAAACTGTTTTTAACAGCTGGAGAGGGCAGAGGTAGGTAGAGGGTGCATTAAATGCATTTTTGGAGTGGGGTGAGGTGAAGGGTAGGGATGATGATGGAGGTGGGCGGTTGAGTGTGTAGGCTGGTGTTGCAGGGTGGTGATGATGGGTGTATCTCGTGAGGGAGGGAAGGTGTAAGTCAAAGGTGTTTTGACTGGTAATATTAAAAAGGAAGGGGGGTCAAATACAGGGGTCCAAAGGAGTTGGCAGGGGTCACAATTGTTTAAGACATGGTCCAAAGTAGTTTCGGGGTTTAATAATCAAGGGACCTATTTGTAATTTCTGAAAATTGGAGGACCAGTTCTGCCATATTCACAAAGTTGTTCCAAGGGCTGAAAATGACAAGTGTCAATAGTACAAGGACCAAAGCCAATTTTTAAACTTGAAGGACCAAACTTGTAATTTTCTCAAACTTTTTATATTTTTCACCAAAGGACTAATTTTGACAAGTTATGATTTTAAAAGGACCTTTGGTGATTTTTCTTTTGAAATTATGTGCTCAGGGACTATTTCTGACAATTTTAGAAACTTGGGGGACTGAAACTGCCAATTATGCAAACTTTGCTCATTTTTCATCTGATTTTAAACATTTTGCATCTGAAACATATAAAATGCAATTTTGAGATATTTTCAGTATTTTGATGCATTTCTGAGCATTTTTAACCGTTTTGCAGTTCAGATTGACCCAAAAATGATGAGTATTCACACACTCATCAGCGATATTATTAAGCTAGCAAGGTGCTAGAAAGACTTACAACGCTACGGAACTAGGAATTTTCATCCAAGAGTTCCAATCCAAGTTAATGTTACAACGGTTTGAACACCAAAAAAAAGAAAGACGAACAATATCATCAAAAAGAAGATCCATGCACGGCTGCTTACTCCCGAACAAAACTTGATTGCGAAAGTTCCAAATAGCCCACCACACGACATAGCAAGTGCCTTCAAGAATGTCCATAAGCCTCTTAGATAAACGGATATTATTAAACCAAGTGAGCCAATCTCCATATGAATTAAGATCATGAATCTCTAACTCCCACCAACGGGCAACTTTGAACAAAAGCTGACGAGCTAGATGGCAAGAGAACAAAAGATGCGATGAAGACTCCACGGCGGTACTACAAATAGGGCATAAAATAGAGGTGATATCAACCCCTCTAAGTGAAAGATTAAGTCTTGTTGGCAACTTATCCAAGCAAACTCTCCAAGCAAAAATATTAATCTTGATTGGGACTACTTTTATCCATCGCGTAGGAGTGTCAAGCTTGGGAAGAAGAGCATTGTCTATAAATATGCGGGTAGATTTAACCGAAAACTCTCCAGATGACTCAAGTTCCAAATCCAACGATCATTAGCTTGCGGAAGAAGACTTTGACTCAAGCTATCTTCAAGTTGCCGCAACTGTTCCTCTTCTAACCCTCCTCTCGGTGCTCTTCTAAAAGACGACACTAGAGAAGATTCGTTGAGCTTATTAGCAACCGTAACATGAGGATTTAATTCCAACAAGAAAAGTCTAGGAAACAAAATCTTGAATGGAACATCATTGAGCCACTGGTCCTCCCAAAAGGAGGTATCTTCCCCATTTCCCACTTTTTTCTTTATAAAAGAGAAGAGATTGGTACCTTTAGAAGCTAGGCCTTTAAACTCACGCACAATATCCACCCAAGGAGAGCATCTAGGAGGGGAACGAGAGCTATCAAGAAGACCATGAGGACCATGAATAGCCTTGATAAAACGAGCCCATAAAGAGTGATTATTAGAGGTGAAACGCCATATCCATTTAAAAAGTAAACCACGATTAAGAGCGAAAAAACTTGAAATGCCAAGACCACCATTTTTTTCAGAAGCCATAACCTTCTTCCAAGCAATAAGAGCTAACTTCTTTTCAGAATTAGTCACCCCATTGAAAAAAATCCAGGGGATTGATTCCATTAAGTTGAGAACTCCCATAGGACATTTGAAGATGGATAAATGATAAAGCGGAAGAGAGCTTAAGACTGATTTTAACAAAGTAAACCGACCTCCAATGCAGAGCGTTTTAAGTTTCCACTTAGATAGCCGAGAGGAAAGTTTATCAATAACGTCGTCCCAAGATCCACGCCTCGACAAGATACCACCCACTTTAACACCAAGAAATTAAAAAGGCGCGGAAAACATCAAACAACCTATAGAGTCCGCTGCTAAGACCACTGCGTTATGAGAAATTCCAATACCCATGAGTTTACTTTTAAGAAGATTGATTTTGAGACCAGAAGCCAAGAAAAAACACTTGAGCACATTCACTATGGTATTGATATTCGACGTATCCCATTTTCCAACAAACACCACGTCATCGGCATATAACAAGTGAGATAGATACAAACTATTATCAATAGGAATACCTTTATAGATACCTGCGTTTTCCACACTCTTGAATGAGAGATGAAGACTTTCCATGATCAAAATAAAGAGTAGCGGAGATAAAGGATCTCCCTGCTTCAAGTTTTTGTAAAATTGGAACTCCTTAGTTGGGCTACTGTTAACAAGAATGGACCCCTTAGCATTATGGAGACAACCTTGTATCCAACAACGCCATTTGTCTCCAAAACCAAATTTAGCTAACACGTCATCAAGATAATCCCAACGCACCGAATCCAAAGCTTTTTCAAAATCAACCTTGAAAACCATTGCTTTATGCTTTTTATACTTGCACCAAGAAAGAAGCTCATTAAGAATAAACGGACCATCAAGAATTTGTCGATTAGATACAAAAGCCGATTGACTATCACTAATAAGACTTGAAATGACAAAAGTCAAGCGGTTAGCTAATATTTTAGCAATGATTTTGTATACGCTGCCTATTAAACTTATAGGACGAAAGTCTTGAACCACCTTGGCATCATGGCATTTAGGAATTAAAGCAAATAAACGAAGAATTACAACCAGGTGGGAAGATACCTAACGAAATGAATTGCTTGACCGCAGCTACAACATCTTTATCAATGGTGCTCCAGTACCGACGAAAAAATTCAAATGTATACCCATCAGGTCCAGGAGATTTGTTGGTGCCACAATCCCAAACCGCGTTCTTGACCTCATTATACGTTATGTCCCTTTCAAGGTCAGATTGTTGATCTAGTGATAAAGTATTGGGAAACTGAGAATCGAGAGTGAGTCTAGTCAATGTAGGAGCGGCAAATCTATTGGAGAAATGATTTAAGATTTCGTATTTAACATTAGGTGGATCCGCAATCCACTCGCCATCAATGAAAATCCCCCGTATAGCCAATTGAGAACGTTTTTTATTCATGACCCCATGAAAGTATTTAGAATTCTCTTCACCTTCGATGGCCCAACGAACTTTAGCTTTTTGCATCATATCCGACGCAACACATGAATTAATATCTTGAAGCTCTTTTAGAAGATTAGACCTTGTAAGTAGTAGCTCATCATTACACATGCCTTTATCAATAATTTTATCCAAGTCAGTAAGTTGTTTCTGAATAGAAACCTTGGCTTCGCTCGAATGAGATTTAACAGCAGCACACCATTGTTTAATCGAAGACTTTAGGGCTTGAAGTTTTTTCTTTAAAGAAACAATACTATTCGGATCCGAGATAGTCAAGTTGTTCCATGAATCTTCCACCATTTTATCAAACCCTTTCATATTAAACCAAGAATGAAAGAGTCGAAATGGAATGGGTCCATAGTCCACATTCAACTCACGCAAAAGAATAGGACGGTGGTCGGATAGATGTCTGTCAACACATATAGCCGATAAAGAAGGAAAACCCAACAATAAACCTTCCGTAATGAGGAATCGATCCAATATGCTCATCTTAGAAGCCGATTAATGAGACCAAGTAAAAGAATATCCTTCTAAGGGAAGATCAATTAATCCCGTCCTAGTAATGAAGTTATTAAAAGCATTAGCACTATGCGAATTAAACATGGAACCATACCTTTAGTGTTTCGTACGGACTTCATTAAAGTCGCCCATGAGGATACATTCACCATTCCAAGAAGTAATCAAATGATGAAGAAAGTCCCATAGATCTCTTTTTTCAGAAAGATCTTGAGGTGCATAAACGGATATTAGAAGGAGTTTAGTAGATGTAGCAAGCCAAGTACCTCTAACAGCGACAAAGTAATCTGAAATAGTATGGCTATCTTTGATGAAAATATTCAGATCCCAAACACATAAAATCCCTCCAGAATAGCCAACAGAAGGACCGAAAACATGATCGAAAGAAGAGTTTCCCCATAGAGCCTTAACAGAAAAAAGGTCCATTGTCTCCATCTTTGTTTCTTGTAAAGTTGCAAAGTTAACACGGTGTTTGGTATTCAGCTCTTGAATCCACCCTTTCTTGGCCTTTTGACCAAGACCCTGAATATTTAAGGACAAAATATTCATTTAACAACATTACCATATCCTTGTGCGCCAATAATAGCTTCAATATTATGTATGCAACCATCCATATTGTAGCCCATTACTTGCCCCACTTTAATCATTTCATCCATAACCTCCAATAAAGAACCGCCCGATTTGATCTTCTGAATTCCATTGTATCCACTAGTAGCACTAGAGCCACTATTATTGTTGTTTGGCGCATCATTAGCACTAGGCACATCATTAGCCTCAGCAACACTATCCTGGAATGGTTTAGTGTCATCGATGTCATTAAACTCAGTAGCTTCTTGAGTGAACCTAGGTGGGAATTGGGGTCGACACTTCCCGAGGCTGCCTTAGTATCACCTCTTTTCAAAATCTTATAAATTCCAAAAGGGTCATCAGAATTAATAGAAGCATCATGTTCATTAGTAGATGGAGCTTTTTTATCAGTGCCAAAGTCATTCATGCAGCTCGAATCCGAAACGTGATCATTTTCATCATCACTATCTAAAACATAATCGCCCTGATAATCCTTGTTCTCATCATTAATCTCGTCATCAAAAGAAGAATCATCATCCTTTACATCTACGAAATTAGGAACCCAAGGTTCTAGTTCCCTAATGCGTATCCAAAAAACTTTTCCTTTAACAATGACTTTAACCTGATCATTGATAGTCACATGAGATTTCACCTTCACACATAACTTCTTGAAAGAAAAATTCATGCATTCAGGTTCATCTACATCTATAATTTCACCCCACGCAGAAACAATTTTAGTACAAGAGTTACGAGTCATTGCAGTAATAGGGAGGCCCTCAATGGAAATCCAAGTAATACGTTCGTCACTCACAAACGAGTTACGAGCAGGCTTTAACTCAGAGAACCATGATCCAATACCAACATGTTTGTGGATTTTATCTTTAGTTGCAGCAGAGACCATGTCTAAAAGAACCCACATACCGCCCAAGTGAGTGACAGTAACATTTTCAAAACCTTCGTTAGAAAGAATTAAGTATAGGTTTGTTAGAGCATTTATGTCTTTGATTTTTCCCATTAAGGAGCAAGAAAAATCACGTTCCATAAAACATGCCTCATCAAGAACTATAGAAGGCTTTAAATTAGGAGCTACATTGGTACTCTTTCCTCCCGCATTCAAGACAGAAGCAAAAGTCTATTTATTATTATCCATGTTCTTGACAGGACCCCTATGAACTTTGTTTGTTTGAGCGGCATGAGATTCCTTATGACCATCATGAGATGGTTTAACAATCGAATTACTGTCAAACCTAGCCACATTGGCATGTAGCCGCAATTTCCCAATCCATACATTAGACAACGAATCAATAAGGCTTTTAGAATTAGATACCTTAATAAAACGGCAAAAAGCAAACATCTGCCCAAAGTGATTCTTACGCTTAGCAATATAGACATCCGCAAGCGTGCCCACCTTACCACAAATATTCCAAAGCTCACGTTCCGTAAGATGAGAATGAAAATTTGAGACGTACACGGATAAGGAAAACCTTGACAAATCATCCACATTTGACTTTTGTGTTTGAGAGGGCTTCAGTCTCTCGAACACGGATCGACGATTCTTACGGTTAACAACATGCCAATCAGAATCACCCATCGAAACAATAGGATCTAAGGGTTTTTAAAATATGGGTTTGAAAAATAATTGATGATGGGTTATTTTGGATTGCAAGGAGACAAGTTTACGAAAATGATTATTGAAATTGATTTGATTTTGGGAAAGGTTAATTTGGGTTGGTGATGATGATCGCCATGAAGATCGCCATTTTGAGAGAGTTTCAACTTCCAACTTCCATTGACTGATTGTTGTTGACATGTGAAATTACTTATTGTCAAGATTAATATAGTGTCTTCAAGATGTAATATGCAGTATTGATATAAAAATATTATTCAATGTTGTTATGTTTATCCTTGAAAATTTATATAAACCCTAGACTTTTATTACTTATTGTTAAAATAGTGTAATTTTTTAACATGTAAATTAGATATTTTTTTTTACCAATACTCTTTAGAATCCATTGAGTATAGAATATAAATTTAATTTAAATTCTAGACTTTTAATACTTACTATAAAGAAAAAATAATTCCTTAATCAAATATATCTTTTATGAAAAGAAAAACATTTAGGTAACTTACTGTATATATTTGATAAAAACCGCATCTCACGTTGGTTGAAGAATTAAAATGTTTTTGGCTTATAGTATGACCAATGATCAAATAACAATAATCTTTAAAATAAAAAATGATAAGAAACAACTATAACTATATATTAGACTCTAATCTTTTAAATGCATCAGAATATAATTCTTAGCTAAAAATTAAATGCATATATATTAGATACATTTTTATAAGTTAGACAAATACTATGTATTTTTCGTCCGAAATTTGTTGCTAGTATTACTTTGCATCATTTTCACTTCGAAATCACTTTCGAAACAAGGTGTTTAAGCTCTTTTTCAGAATCTTGGCCAAACATCCCGATAAAATCCCACAATGCTTATTCGGTAATTGCATTTCTTACAGCATTCGAACACTATTTTCGAAACTTTTCATTAGATCTCGGTTGTTCTTAACCCTACATTGGGTTTCTTTACACCAGATTATTACTTCTCCTATATCTCTACACCTTTCAAGTATTGGTTTAAATATAAAAGATAAAAAAGCTAACATAATCAACTTCTAATGCAATTTAAGTGTTAGAGCAGAAAGATGAAATTATACAAATTAAAATAATTGTACCTAAACTTGGCATTTTGCAAGATATCATTGTGATTGCTAACACCTCTTATTCGAGTTTATGTTTTTTCAGATTCTTTTCAAGTGGAGTGTGGTATTTTGCAAGATATGTTTAAACTTGGTATCAATCATGAAACACAAGGAAAATGGTGGTAATTTTTCCATGAAAAGATATCAGCCATTCATTGCATTGTCATTTCAAAATCGTCTTGGCATCAATCATCCTAGTATTTAGACGATAGATAAGTGAACACATAACTAGCATAGAGTATGAATAATCAACATTTAACTTATTAATTTATATGATAATAACTATATCCCACATCGGTTGAATAATTAAAATACTGTTGACTTATATAACATGGTGTATAGCGATAACTGTTATGAAATTAGTATAACGTCTTCATTTAAAAAGAAAAATTAATGAGGTGTTACTATAGTTAGGAGAGTTTGGTTCAATAAAGATAAAAAAAAAACTAAAGATCAAATAAACAATTCTCCACCATTCATTATTTCATCAAAACAATAAAATAAACTTTCACCTTCAATTTTAAAAACTAAATATCTCACAAACCATTAATCTTTAGACGAAACTAATCATACCATCACGACAAGCATAAAATTACCTTTAATTTGATATCCCACATCATATACTTTCGACGAAATTTTTTTTTTCGACTTTTTTGTGGGTTTAGGGTTTACGGTTAGGGTTTAGGTTTTTAGGGTTTAGGGGTTTGACTTTTTTGGGTTATGCTTTTTAGGGGTTAAGGGTTTAGGTTTCTTAGGGTTTAGCGGATAGGGTTTAGGTTTTTTGGTTAGCGGTTAGCGTTTTAGGGGTTTAGGGTTTTAGGGTTTAGGGTTTTTAGGGTTTAGGGTTTTAGGGTTTAGGGTTTAGGATTTAGGGTTTTTTAGGGTTTAGGGGTTAGGGTTTTTAGGGTTTAGGGTTTGTAGTTTAGGGGTTGTGTTAACACAAAAAAGCACTTTTAAAATTTTTATTTATAGTGTAATAAATAAAGTTAATCCTTCGTTAATGCAGTTTTTAGGGTTTGGATGGCCGTTAGTGCAGTCCGTTTGGATGGCGACCCGACTTGACCCGTTGACCGACCCGACTTGACCCGTTGACCGACCCGACCCGATGCCACGTGGCACCACTCAGGTGGTGACACGTGGCGTTGACCGACCCGTTGACCGGGCTAACCACAAGGACGATTTATGCAATTAACTTTAAGGACTGACGGTGCAAAATTTATTAACGAAGGACTAACAACGCAAAATACTTAACGGACTGCACTAACGGCCATCCAAAATAGGGACTAAAAGAGTGCAACGTTTCAAAAATAGGTATCTGTGGGGTAATTAGAATGACTTAGGGACCAAACTTGTAATACGAGCAAACCACAGGGACCAACCGTGTAATTTTGTCTATTATGTATATAAATTTGTAACTTTTAATACTTTCATTTTGGTTTTTGGTCTCGAAAAACCTCTTTCAAACCGTAAAATAAACAGTTAGCTGAGAGGATCGATGTATATCTTTGCACTAAATTGGTTCTAGTCGGGAGCCGATCTAACGCCACACGCCATTATTGTCAAACGAAAAAAACCTCTTTCAAACCGTAAAATAAACAGTTAGCTGGGAGGATCGATGTACATCTTTGCACTAAATTGGTTCTGGTCGGGAGCCGATCTAACGCCACACGCCATTATTGTCAAACGAAAAAAAGGCAGCCAAAAGTTCAATCGAAAAAAAGGCTAACACCATTATTGTCAACATTACCTAATAACTTACCACCTTGACGGAACACCCTCTTAAAACTGCTTATTAGCTTATTAAAAGAGTTAAATAATATGTTTAAGCTCTCTCCAAAAATCTTAGCGGAACACCCTCTTAAATGCCACAAACTGCTTATTTGATAATTGTATTAATGAATTCGTTACGGCACATGCAAATCCGAACACTATTTCCTACATTGCGTTATGTTACAGGTGATTATTTATTTCTCCTTTTATTACTTGGTATTCGAGTTTATGATTTTCATATTCCTCAAGAGGAATGTAGTATTTTGCAAGACGTGTTTATTACATTGTCACTTTATAATCTTATTAAAGCTTGGCATCATTTATCATAGTAGCTTCAATTCTTCAAGCGATAAACAATGAATAAGAAAACATGTAAATGTAGGTGGACCTTCTTAAACTAATGGCATGCTTGGTTAAGGGGTAGAAGGGGTAAACAATGGGTAAGATAATCATTGATGGTGCTTGATTAAAGGGAATATAATGCTCCATTACCTAGTATTGGGTAATACCTCATTCCTCAACAAATTGAGGGGAATGCTCATTATATTGCATTGTATTCCTTTTACCTTTGCCTTTCCCTTTCCCCTCTTTGTACCAAGCGGACCCTAAGAAAGGTAGGATACACCCACAGAGCGACATCTGTCAAGAACATCAAGGGTATTTTGGGTGTTGTCGTAATTTGTAATTTGCTCTATTTTTTACTCGTAATATTTTTACATTTTTAAAAAGTAAACATGCATCTAAAAGGTTCTTCCTGTTACTCTATTTCTAAATCATGAATTTCTACCGTTCTTTTTTTTCTTTTATTTTTAATTTCTTTGCATCATGTTTTGTGACATCACTTTTTCAGTTGCATCAAAAATTTCATGTGCATCAAAACGTGGCTATAAAGCTTCAAATATCATTTTAAACATCATTACGAACGAATTTCATAATCTGAGAAAATTATTTCTTTCATCATCATCTTTCCTGGAATCATCAACTATTTTGCATCATCGTTCATCATCATTATCCATTCTACAACATCGTTACTCGTTAGTCATCATCATCGTTCATCACTTCATCATCATCAGTTACGGCATCATTGTTATCGTTATTCGCTAGTCATCATCATCATCATCTTCGGCATCAACGCTCATCATCATCATTGTCCATTCTGCATCTTCGCTTTCGGCATCATCAATTGCGGATTTGGGGCATCATGGTCATAGATCGTTAGCATCACAACGTCATCATCATTGAAACATCGTCATCATTAGCAATTTTGATTAGATTCAGTTTCAAGTATTTGATGGAAATGAGATAGACTAACATAAAAAGTACATTTCGTTATTTTTGCAAGGAAAAAAGCTATAAATGCTTAATGTACTTTATCAAAATAACGAATTGTGCTTTCTTAACATTTTTTTATTGTCATTATACTTAATGTTGTTTCCAGTCGATATCATTATACATAACCGTTTTCATTTTATTCGGTTATTTTCTGTCCGTTTTTATCCGTTTTCGTAAATCGTCCATTTTTATCCGTTTTTATTTTAATCTGTCCGGATAAAAACAGATAAAAACTGATTATACCGTTTTTATTATCCATGTCAAAACGGTTTTTATCCGTTTTTATCTGTTTTTATACGGACATATTAAAATGAAAACGGATAAAAATGGACGATTTACGAAAACGGATAAAAACGGACAGAAAATAAACGAATAAAATGAAAAAGGTTATGTATAATGACAATAAGTGAAGTAGAGAGAGCATAATGAGTTTTTTTGTAAAGTACGTTATGAATTTATAACTTTTTTCCTACTAAAGACTAACTAACGTATCATCATGGACGGAACTTAGTGGAGACCGGGGAGGGCCTTGCTTGGTGTTTTACTTATATTTTCTCAAAGGAAATAGAACTTTGACCTTTCAAATTAACCGATATAGCACTCGGCCCTCCCAGTAAATTCACCCAAGTTCCGTCTATACGTATCACGTATGTATAAGGGTGGTGACATTAATGCCTCACCATACCTCACTACCCACCAGTAATATCATTTCACCTAATCTCATACCTCACCATAGTTTTCTAGTGGCAACCATGATTCCATACCTCACTCAATTTTTTTTTTATTTAAATTCATAATTATACTAAACAATTAAATAAAAACATAATATTTCATTAATAATAAAAAAAAATTACATAATACTTAAAAAAAAAGTTACGTATCTAAAAATCCGTCGGCCATCCATATTTCTCCGCGTACTCACGTTTTTTGGCAATCATTAAGTCTTGGATTTGTGCCGCCAACAACTTTTCGGCCTGTACATCCTTTGCACGCTTTTTCTCCATTATCGTTTCCAATATTTGTGTTTTCCTTACCGCGTAGTTGTCAAAGCTCGCCTAATATATAGTATAAAAAAATAAATTATAACAAATAAAATTATAACAAATAAAATTATAAGTAATTTTATAACAAGTAATCATATAACAAATAAATTATTGCGAATAACAAAAAAAAAAAAAACAAGTATACCGATTGAATTTTCTTGTTGCGTTTTGGGAACATACTCAACGTCATCATCATCGTAATCATATAGCAGTAGTTCTCGTTCGACACTTGGTTCATGCCGCGAAGGACCTTCACAGTAGTCATTGAACGGGTCGAAATCACTAGTCATCGACATCATGTATGGAGGTGGTTGGGGATAATATTGGTGTTGATGTGATGGTAGGTTCATCGGTGGAGGTTGAGGATAATAGTGACCGGCTTGAGGACTCATTTGGGGATAGTAGGGAGGTGGTTGTGATTGAACTTGCGGACGAATGGGTTGTGATCGAGAGCTTCGTCCACGACCTTTGGATGAGGTTGAAACATTTTTTGCTTTCCTAGCATCCATCTTTTTAAAAGAATGATAGTTGAAAGAAGAAGATGAGAATAATGTGATTTGAAAATGGTGATTTAAAGTATATATTTATAAAGAATTTTATTTTTTATTTTTTATTTATTTTTTTTTGAAAATAACTCAACGGTAGGATTTTTGACTGTTGCCCAACGGTCCCTTTTGGCTATCTCACCCATACCAATTCGGCACCACATACCGTATTCCATGGACACCGAACGAAACCGCAGCAGTGGCATTGGTGTTGCCGTGCGGTTTGAAGGCATGCCGAAGCATACCGATGACCAATGCCACCACCCTAAGATGTTATCAAGATAATCTAAGCTTTAACACTTCAATCTTATTAGGAAATTGCCATATACATCTTGCCTTTGATCAAGTAAAAGTCAATGCATCTAATGGTTGATATGCTATCCTACCTTTTTTATCTTAAGAGCATCCTCATTGCTTCAAGTCTTCAATGACTTGAAGCATTTAGTGCATTAAATGCATACTATACTTATAAACTAAAGCTTTTGAGAAAGACTTGGTGTATGGCAAGTCTTTGTAAAGCTTTTCAAAAAGCTTTCAAACAGCTATTTGTACAATGCTAAAAACAATACTAAAAAACTTGGTGCATGCCCAATTGTAGCATTGCAAATGCTCTAAAAAAGGTGTTTTACTTGAACTCATCCTTATGTACGTAGCTTACTAAATCAATATGATAATATCTGCATCCCACACATTGGTTGAAATATTGAAACGTGCTTGGCTTATATACTGCGGCATACAGGAATAGGTGTGTCAAGATTAATATATTATCTTTGAGACATCTTATTTGCTTTATTAATATGAAAATGTAAATTTAATCAGCTCATGTGGTGACTCAAAAATGTTTATAAATTCAAGACTTTTAATACTTGTATGAAAATAATATAACCTTTTTAACATTTAAATATGTGAGATACTTACATATTATTAGAAAAAGCTAACTAGTGAGTTTTTGCCTGTTGCTCAACATACAAGCTAATTAGTGAGTTTGATGTGTATCAAACATACAATTTATTTTACTAATGTTTAAGGTAGTAAACTTCACTCAGTTCGACCAATTATTGATCTAATAAAGATTTTACCCATTTTGACATGTTACTTAACCGCCAATATTTTCATCAATACTTTTAAAGTTTCTCCAATATGCCTAAAGTTAAGTTTAAAGTTAACATAAGTATATAACTATCACAAGTCATATATTTAAAAAGTGCTTATTGGCTTAAACACCTTATTTACCTGTTTTAATAAGCTAATAAGCACTTTTTGATTTGTATAATGAGGCCAGTCAAAGATTGCTTGCCAAATCGCCAAAGAGCAATGAAATTATACAAATCAAAACAAGGTGATATTGAGTTTGTAGTTTGAATAAAACAAGTTACCATTATGAATGAAGAATGTACCATGAAAATGGTAGAGATTTTTCAAGAATAAATCTCTATTGAGTTTGTAGTTTGAATAAATCCATTTATTGCATTTGTCACTTCATAATTGTATCTGAACTTGGCATCAGTTATTATAGTAGCTTCAGATTCTTCGAGAGATGAATGATGAATACGTACACCTAAATGGTATCAAATACTAAAATGGATTTGGCTTAGTATAACATAAAGGCTGTCAAACACACCTACCATAGTACACTAAACATTACTCCTCCAATAAATTCACAACCACCTCATTATCTAGTCTAGGTTATAAACTTAACTTCACAAGCTCATTATCAAAAGACCTAGGCAAAACCACTTCTTCCTCATATCTGGATGTTTGATACAATTTTTCAACCCATGAATTTTGTCCATAAAAGATGGGTGTGGCATGTACCATGGCGATTATGTTGTCATGTTTTCATGTTTTCATTATTAAAATAGGTGGTCTCGGAACTAAAGGTAAAATCTAATTACTTTCTTCTAGTGGTTCAGGTTGCAACTTTTGTATAATTTGCTTTGTCTTTCACAAATCATACTAATGTAAATTAGTGCTTGAGGAACTTGTAACATAATATGACTATATATCTTAAATAGCCAAAATGTTGTTTTTTTTTTTTTTTTTTTTTTTTTTTTTTTTTAATGTTTAATTTTTGCTGGAAACATTGGTCGCAAAAATGACGTTTATGAGTTGTTTGTCAAACATAAGAAATTTATGAGTAGAAAGTTATAATAATCTCTTTAATTTATAAGAGTTCATACTAGAACATGATTAAAATATGTTTGACACTAATGACATCTCAGATTTCACGAACCCTCTTTAATAACACTTTATGTGCTCGTATGAGAAACAAAGCGGGCCTAACGAAGAATACTGTAATTATTTCAACATAGTTAAATATGAATAATCTATTATTGTAATTTTGTTGTTGTTGCTCTCATATTTTGTGATGGGTTAATAACCTTTTAAAGCACTATACTAGTCAAGAATGTCAGTTTTGCGTAACGAACTAAAAAAAATAACTTTTTTAGACATTAATGTTGACATTTTTGTCTTGTTTTAAGTATTATGACCCTATTATGACCATTTTACCCATTCTGGATTTTTTTCGAAATACTTTTTTTTTCGAATTTTTTTTTCCAAAATTTTATTTTTGAATTTTTTTTTCCGAAATACTTTTTTTTCGAAATTTTTGTACCAAAAATAATTTTTTCTGAATTTTTTTTCGAAATTCATTTTTTTTTTTGAAATTTTTTTCAGACGACAAGGACGAGAGGCGTGATTGTGCAAGTCTAGGGGTTAGTATATACGTAGTAATCTTTATGTTTATTTATAATACCCTACTCTAATTCATTTTTATTGCGCAGAAAACACCTGGTGCACGCATTAATGGTTTGGGGCTAGTTGAAAAGAACGAGGTGGAACTTCAACAAGTAGTGCGGCTCCAGCCCGTCACAACTGTGACATCATCTACATCACTACTTGATGCTGGTTCTGATAAAAGGGTAAAACAAATCTTCTTAAATTTAAAAAATTGTTTTTTCGTGTCATAATTTTCTTTTTTTCTTTCATCTAAAGACTAGTATTAGGTACGAGGACGTTGACCCGGAGGCTCCACTTGATCATTGTGTGCTCATAGTCGGATACGGCACAGAAGATGGGGTTGACTATTGGATTTGTCAGAACTCTTGGGGCGTTAGTTATAGAGAAGGCGGCTATTTTAGAGTTGAGAGAAATGTTCCTAATGATAACCGGGGTACAGCTGGTATCGCTAGAAAATGTTACTATCCAGTAATACATGGTCACGATGCTTATGACCGTAAGTAATTTTACCCATACAAGCCTACTTATTCAGTAATTGAAATAGGCTCTCCATAAACACTTTGCAAATGTATATAAAGTTTAGACTTTTAATACTTGCTGTAAAAATTGTGTAATTTTTTAACATGTAAATTGAATATTTTCTTTATCCAGTATTTAGAATCCATTAAACATAGAATAGAATTTTGATAAAAACACGTTACTACTGTGAATGCAACACAAGGAAAATGGTGGTACTATTTTACCATCAAAAGATATCAGCCATTTATTGCATTGTCATTTCAAATTCGTGTTTAAGTTTGGCATCAATCATCCTTGTATTTAAACGATGAATAAGTATTATTAAGTAAACACATGACTAGCATAGAGTACGAATCAACCATTTAGATAACTTACTAATTTATTTGATAAAAACTACATCCCACATCGCTTGAAGAATTAAAATGCTTTACTTATCATCAGGGCCGCCCGTGGTTTTTAAGGGCCCTGTGCCAAAATTACGATATGAACACCATTGGTCTACAAAATAAGTTTATAAATGTTCTAAAAACTAGCTTTTGTTAACTTTTTCAAAATAGCTATACATTTCAAGTCAAATTTGTAACATTAATATTATTTTGATGCCTTTCTCGACAATATCATATATCTTCAGTATCTTTCTCTAAAAAAAAGAACCATTCATGACAAATTTCTTACAAATGGGTTTAAAGTGTCAATTTTGTCAACTCACTTACGCTGGTTTGGAAACAAAAGTAAAAAACTAGGAAAAAAGATGTACAAGCTATTAACTATAGGATATAAATTGTAGATAACCTAAAGTATTCATTCATCTTCTTCACCGGTTCATATCCATCCTCTGCTACAACGTTTTACAGTACCATTTAGAAACCTTATAAAGAATCAATTTTCACTTTACCTTCAGCCAGTTTTTCTAGGGTTTTTGGAGCACATACTTGTTAGTTTTGTGTCAATAGTCGAGTTACATCATCACTAAGGTCTAAAATCATGGGGCCTTACAAAATCGGAGGCCCTGAGCGGTAGCACTCCGCACATGCTCAAATCCGGCCGTGCTTATCATAGTGTATAGGGGCAATTGTCTCAAGATTAATATAATGTCTTCAAGATGTAATTAACTTCATTAAACAGAAAATGGAATTAATGTGGTTTGTATCATTTGAAATATATATATAAATTTATAAGTTGTGATACTTACTACTCGTCTCAAAGTAAAGGTCCACTTTATGTTTTCAATCTCAAAATAAATATCCACTTTATGTTTCAATCAATAAAAAAATATTTTAGTGGGTAAAGTTGATTGCAGTTAGTGAGAAATTCTAAAACTTTGTGCAATATAAAAATGAATATTTATTTTAGGACGGAAAGGTATTTATATAAGTTTTTATCTTTTAATACATAATTTATTTTGTTTTTCTTTATTTTTTTTGCAAAAGCAAGGTAAATGTTAAGGCCATAAAGGCAAAAACAAAATACCAAAACAAGGCAACAACTCTAAGAAGTTATGTTTTTTACGGCTCGATTAGAAGCCAAAGAAGAGACATCCTTTGAATCGTCAAATTGTCCTCATAAAGGGCATTATTAACCTCTGACACCGCATAAAGGATCTTGTTTCTCCACTTCCAAACAATGGTCCTTGGAATTCTTTTTCAAAACGTAAAATAAACAGTTAACTGAGGAGATCAATGTACATCTTTGCGCTAAATTGGGTCTAATCGGGAGCGGATCTAAAGCCACACACCGAGCACAAACATTCATTATACGAGGAACCCAAAAATTCCAACGAAAAAAAGGGCTAACACCATTATTGTCAACATTACCCAACAATTTACCACCTTAGCGGAACACCCTCTTAAATGCCGCAAACTGCTTATTTGATAATTGCATTAATGAATTCCTTAAGGCACATGCAAATCCAAACACTATTTCCTACATTGCGTTATGTTACAAGTGATTATTTATTTCTCCTCTATTACTTTGTATTCGAGTTTGTGATTTTATATTCCTCGAAAGGAAAGTAGTATTTTGCTAGACGTGTTTATTTGTTACTTCATAATCTTGTTAAAACTTGGCATCATTTATCATAGTAGCTTCAATTCTTAACCGACCAATATTTTCATCAATACTTTTAAAGTTTCTCCAATATGCCTAAAGACTAAAGTTAAGTTTAAAGTTAACATAAGTATATAACTATCAGTATCACAAGTCATATATTTAAAAAGTGCTTATTGGCTTAAACACCTTGTTTACCTGTTTTAATAAGCTAATAAGCACTTTTTGATTTGTATAATGAAGCCGGTCGAAGATTGCTTGCCAAATCGCCAAAGAGCAATGAAATTATACAAATCAAAACAAGGTGATATTGAGTTTGTAGTTTGAATAAAAAAGTTACCGTTATGAATGAAGCATGTACCATAAAAATGGTAGAGATTTTTCAATGAAGGATATCTATATCCATTTATTGCATTTGTCACTTCATAATTGTATCTGAACTTGGCATCAGTTATTATAGTAGCTTCAAATTCTTCGAGAGATGAATGATGAATACGTACACCTAAATGGTATCAAATACTAAAATGGCTTTGGCTTAGTATAACATAAAGGCTGTCAAACACACCTACCATAGTACACTAAACATTACTCCTCCAATAAATTCACAACCACCTCATTATCTAGCCTAGGTTATAAACTTAACTTCACAAGCTCATTATCAAAAGACCTAGGCAAAACCACTTCTTCCTCATATCTGGATGTTTGATACAATTTTTCAACCCATGAATTTTTTCCATAAAAGATGGGTGTGGCACGTACCATGGCGATTATGTTGTCATATCTTCATCATTAAAGTAGGTGGTCTCGGAACTAAAGGTAAAATCTAATTACTTTCTTCTAGTGGTTCATGTTGCAACTTTTTTATAATTTGCTTTGTCTTTCACAAATCATACTAATGTAAAATAGTGCTTGATGAACTTGTAACATAATATGACTATATATCTTAAATAGCCAAAACGTTGTTATTTTTATTTTATTTTTTTTATTTTTTTTGCTAACTATGGGTAATGGGTTACGGGAACTAGTTTGGAGATTTTTTGTTGTTGTTATGTTTAATTTTTGCTGGAAATATTGGTCACAAAAATGACGTTTATGAATTGTTTGTCAGCTTGGTTCAGTTTTTAGACGTCAAACAAGATATGTTAAATACAATCCATAAAACATAAGAAATTAATGAGTAGAAAGTTATAATAATCTCTTTGATTTATAAGAGTTCATACTAGAACATGATTCAAATATGTTTGACACTAATGACATCTCAGATTTCACGAACCCTCTGTAATAACACTTTATGTGCTCGTATGAGAAACAAAGCGGGCCTAATGAAGAATACTGTAATTATTTCAACACAGTTAAATATGAATAATCTATTACTGTAATTTTGTTGTTGTTGCTCTCATATTTTGTGATCTATCCTTTATGCATCTAACCTTCACTTATAGTCTAAGTTGCACGGAGACGGGAACGGGGACGGGGTACGGGTACCGGAAAACGGCAACATCCTAAAATTCAAGAAACGGGTACGGCGGGAAAAAGTCTATGTTTTTTATAATATTTTAGTATATGACAAATTGTCTTCCAAAAAAAATATTACACAACGTTCAAAAATTCAAACAAATATTACTAATAATCATCAAACCGAGAATTTTATATTAGATAGGTGGCATGGTAGTGCGAAGAAATTCCCTGATTTAATGTTATTTCAATTGTTGAAAGGCTTGTTATTATGAATAAAAACAATTAAGTATGTAAAGTTAATAAATCAAAAAGGTTACATGTTTATTTATTTTTTACTAGAATACGGCTCTCACTAAAAAAAGATGATTAGCATATAACATGTAGTAAGTTTACAATATTTACGAAGAGTTTCTGAAAAATAAAATGAGAGGAAACTTTATAATAAGAGAAAAAAAATGGAACAAAATAGTGAAATATGCTTAAAAAGTAGTATTAAGTTAAGATACATGGGACCAAATTTATTTAAAAAAAAAAAAAAAAAAAAAAAAAAAAAAAAAAAAAAAGTAGTTACTTCTCATTTTCTATGCATCACGTGATCACACAAGAAGAGAGAGGGAGTCTTATTCATTTATCATATCTCTTTCTTGATCATTTCTTTTTCGTTTTCACTTTCTTCTTACGGCAAGTGTATTTTTTTCCGGCGATATACTTTCTTCCTCCGTCATAGGAAACGTGACTTTTTGGGCCGGAAACGTTTCCTAGATAAGGATCGACGTACCTCGGTTGAAGAAACGTGTCCACTTTTTCTGGGAACGTTTGGCGTTTCCCCGCGTTTCCCGTTTTCGAGACGTTTCGGATACGTGATACGTCATCTAGGTGGCGTTTCGTGTATCCTAGCTTATAGTCAAGTTTGGATATGAATATATGATACATGCATATCTTGGGTTGAGTAGTTGCCACTTATCCTTCTATGCTGATAGTTTTTTAGTCAAAATCATGGATGTTTTTATTATCAATTCTTATTAAATATTATCATGGATGTTTCTATTATCAATTCTTATTAAATATTATCAGTTTATATTGAACATTTGTGTCACCAACCATCTCACGACCTCACTATTTGAACCATCTCCAGTTCTCCACTACTACAATCAGTTCTCCATTTCACTTTTTGACTCTTTGGTTTTTCCTTTATATATACTACATAGGAGGGGGCGGGTAGCATGTGGCGATTAATCGGAGAAATAGACCTCGAAAAGACATGATTCACCGGTTTGTATAGGTGTCAACGGGTCATCTCTGGGATGGGTTTAACTGGGTGGCGAGACCGGTTCCCGATTGAACACGTCGGTCCGGTTGTAAAAAATATGCTTGATAATTTGTATTCGTGATGTAAGGGATATATTTATTGACGAGTGTTTAAAGTGTTTTGTTAATGCTCAATTGTTGAGTAGTTTTAACAAAGTTTTTTCCATTAGCATAAGAGCTGATTTGTTTCTCGGGTTCTATTTCATAAGCTCGTGGCTTATTTACGCCTCTTAAAAAACAAACACTACCACACACCTAAAATAATCCCAAATACAAAGACCCCTTTAAATAAAAGTACAGTTTAAAAGACAACTTCAATCCCCCAAATTAATTAACGTTCAATTCCCCCATTTCAAAACCCTCTCTCACAAAAGAAATCACACAAATCTACAGTGGATCCTATAAAACGAGTTAAACAACAGAAAAAAGTGCTTATCGATTATCGATTTCATGGCTTTACTACTATTGACGTGGATGGCAATGACGATGTCGAATATATGCATTACACTATCAATCAACAAAATTACGGTGAGTTTATGTCAGATCTTTTAAGTAAAGTTTGGAGTGATAATAACACGCGCAAATATTATGGTTGGATTAGACTTTTTATACATACTCACGGTAAACCTACTTTCTCCCTTCTAATTCGTAAATTCAACTTTTATATTAACGCTGTCCACAATGGATTTGAGCTTTTTGAGATAGGTCGTGCCAGGGAGGGACCTAAATTTTTCAACACTATTTTTTTACGGGTTATAGGGTAGAGTATGAGTCTCTGTTGGGAAAACCTAGTTTACATAAGCTTAAAATCGGATACCACACATTAGCTAGGAAAGCACTCGCGATTTGTGACCATCTTGATGATCCAAGCCAATGGGGCGAGAGTATAGCCATTTTTGCTATCACCTTCCCCGAATCGGGGAGGTTTTGTTGGATTAAAGAGGACCTCACCGTTGTCATGGATGAAAAGAGGGATATTGTTTTATTTGAACGTTACGCTTACATAGCCAAGCTACCCAAAATGTGGGGTGACGTGTCGTAGACCTCTAGACAAGCTCCCTTTCCAGACCATCACCGCTGGCCGCCGGAACAACGAAACAAAAAGACTATTCGGAGCTGTGACGATTTACTACGTAACGTGGCATACGCCTTCGACCACGATGGTTGAAAAAAAATGATGGTACTTTTTCAATGACTCTTTAAGTTTTAATCGTTCTAAAACTTTGTGTAAAATACATATAAAATCAATATAAACTTTGCTATAATGTCTTAACCTTTAATATGTCCCAAAATAAGTTGTATGTTCTAAAACTTATTTGAAAATCCATTATGATGAGAATTAAATTATATTTCTATAGATATACATTTATATATACTTTCGACTAATATTTTTTATTTTTTATTTTTTTTTTCAATATTTTCGCCTAAATCACTATATGATTTTCAAAATGAATCACATGTGAGTTTTACAAATAACATGTGATTTTTAGAAATCATGTGTAATTTTTCTCGTTGGAAATTTTGAAAAAACAAATCGTCGAAAGTATATAGAAGTGCATATTTATAGAAAGATAATTAATTCTCGTCGCGGTAGTGTATTTTTCATAGCTTGGAAGTTTACCGTTTACAAGATAAGTTTGTCTTTATAAATTAAAAAAATGGAAAATAGTTTTTTATTAATTTTGATGAAAAATGGAAGGCTAAAATTGGTTCATTATATCTATGTCAAATATGTAATCTATATTGATCTCAACTCTAAGCTTCAATCGTCCCAAAATAAGTTTAAAAGCTTTGTGTAAAATCAAAGTAGACATTTAACTATTTATGAAATATAATGGAGAAAGAAGTGTTTGTGGATTAATACAAATGATTCTCATTTAGGCTTGTACTAAAAAGTGTGTTGAATTCAACCAAATCGATTTTCACCTGTTACCCAGCCTGTCCAATCAAACCATCGCCATCCTATCTAAATATGTTGGCTTGGTGATTTATCGCCACTAGTTTGGATAAAACAATGGATGAGTTATTCACACCCTCTCATAGGAAGGGTTTGCAATGATTGGACGCATTGCCAGGTTGTACGGTATATATCGCGGGTTGTACGGTTTAATTAAATCCCTATGATGTGACAATATAGGGAGGGTTCCTATATCACATCCCTAAAACAAATGTAGCAATAATGCAAGTGTGACTTGACTTAAGGTTACCCACAGTCGTGACCTGGGTCATCGTCTGTCACGTCAGCGTTTTCTCTCCGGTGACCAGACACGACCAAGTTGCCACAGTCGATGACCGAGTTTTTTTTTTTTTTTTTTTTTTTTTTTTTTTTTTTTTCAAAAGATATACGTAGTAATTTTTTTTGGATTGTAGTTGTGTGCAAAATCGGTCAAATATGAGACCGAATGTATTTTTTTGCTTTGCTCGACCGACTTCCGACCCAACCACCACACTGGAAACAACCTATGTTAAAATCGGTCAAGTTGGGTGACCGACCGATTAATTCTGATCCACTGTGACAAACCTAACAATTGCAAAATAACAATCGGCCAAAGTTACAATCGATAATATTTGTAGACAAAAGTTTTAGCTTTTGGACGGCGATATTAAGTGGTCATACAGCTTTAGGAGAGTATAGAAAATGACAATAGATATCTAAGTTCTGATCGACGGTTCCCGAATATATACAAATAAAGGAACCAGACCCTCTTGCTTGTTTCTTGCAGTTCTCCATCAAGAATGAACTCATCCAGTATAAGATACACCTTATGACACATAAAGACAATCCAATATCAAATATGAGTTTGTTTCAATAAATATCAAAGAAAAATTAAAGATCAAATAAATCATTCTCTACCACTCATTTTTTCATCAAAATAATAAACTAAACTTTCACCTTCATTTTTAAAAATTAAATATTTAACAAACCATTAATCGTTAGACGAAACTAATCATATCATCACGACAAGCATAAAATTAACTTTAATTTTATATCTCATATCATATATACTTTCGACAAAAAAAAATTTCGACTTTTTTGTGGGTTTAGGGTTTACGGTTAGGGTTTAGGTGTTTAGGGTTTTAGGGGTTTGACTTTTTTAGGTTAAACTTTTTAGGGGTTAAGGGTTTTGGTTTTTTACAATTTAGCGGATAGGGTTTAGGCTTTTTTTGGTTTAGCGGTTAGGGTTTTAGGGGTTTAGGGTTTTTAGGGGTTTAGGGTTTTTAGGGGTTTAAGGTTTTAGAGGTTTAGGGTTTAGGGTTTTTAGGGTTTAGGGGTTAGGGTTTTTTAGAGTTTATGGGTTAGGGTTTTTAGGTTTAGGGGTTAGGGTTTTTAGGGTTTAGGGGTTTTTTTGTGGGTAAAGGGGAGTAATCTTGCACTCTGGTAAATATATTAACCAAATAAACGTTTAAGTACAATGTATATGAGTGAAATCCCATATATCAGCCCGTTACATAGGCATAGAGCTTACATAACAAGATACTTCCTATTTTCTAAACAAGAAAACAAACCGCTACTCAAATGATAACAAATGACACAACGAAATAAGATTACTTCCTAGGACCTTGAAACTTTGTGCCATACATGGCATTAAAGGTATCCAAATTCCCAGGAAGATCACGAACCTGCTTCGCATAGTCATCGAAGTCATAGTCATCATACTCATCTTCAAACTCTTGGCCACCATCAAATATATTAGCAGACTCATCAAATGGGTTAGCAACTACCTCATCTTCAGAATCAGACACCTCAATCTCTCCCACTTTAAAAAAAGGGTTAGCTCTCTTAGTAGAATAGGTAGACGGAATAGGTTGACCATCATCATCTACAAGAGTAGCTTTCCCATCAATAATTAGTTTTTCAAGCTTACCAATTTTCTCAACTATGGGAGTAGAACCAACATCTATTGTTCCCATTGAATCACTCACAATCGGAACATGTGATGTAGAACCAGTCTTAATCAACTCATCCTCATTAACCTCCATTGTACGACCAGTATCCACATCTGTATCGTCCATATTAAGAGCATCATACTGATTAGACGTAGTGATCCTGGTTCCACTCGTACTAGCCACATTAGAATCCATCGTCTTATCGACATTTACTTTCTTGGGTTCAGGAGGAGGCTTTTTGGGCCGATATTCAAAATGCTTGCCCACCACAGATTTAGTAGAACCTCCTCGACCCGGATTCGGCCCAACTTGCTTTCCCTTCTTCTTATTGTTAACAGTCTGAAAACCATCACTTACGTTCTTATGAGTTTGAGCAGTCGAAATCACAACCTTAGGACAATCCACCAAAGTATGTCCAAATACCCGACATTTCTCACATCTAGGCGGTTTCCATTCATATTCAACACGGATCTTCTCAATAGTCGAACCCGTACCATCAAGTAAAGGAATCTCGACAGTGAGGTTGTCCCTAAGAACCTTATCCGACTTCACTTCAATCATACACCTAGCAAAACTACTACGACCCCAAGATTCTTTGCACATTTGACTAGTAAAAGCATCTAACCTTTTGGGCGTACCAATCAATGTAGCAAGAAGACTGAGCCCGTCATCAAAAAACATAGCTAAAGGAACATCATGGAATTTAACCCACACTGGAATGTTAGTCAAATCCTCTTTAAGCAAGTTGGTGTTCAATGTCCATGGTTTAAGAATAATAGGAACATTACGAATCAACCAAGGACCATTATCAAGAACATCATCAACGCCTTTTTTCGAATTAAACTTGAAGAAGAAGAATCCCTTAGCGTTCATCATAACCTTTTGTAAACCATACTTAGCCCACGTGTTGCGAACATAATACTCAACAACAGGAAAAGCAAGGCGTTGACCAAGGAAGTATCCGTAAAGAGTATTCTCAAACCTCATGTTCACCTCTTCCACCACTTTCATTGGGACTGAAAGGTCAACATCATCCTTCTTTTTGCTGCATTCTAACCTCCGAAAATTAGACACATGCTTCTGGGATTCATTAGAAGCAACACCAGCGTAAGAAACCGACTTAACTCCATTACCACTAGTAGTAACAACCTTAGGTGCATTAGGATCAGAAGTAACACTATGATTAGTACCAAACATCTGGGATTGCATAGCCACATCAAAACTCGACGGAGGAGTATTTGCTGAATAAACTTTAGTACCATTCAACTTAGATTGAAGCCCAATACCACTCGAATTGTTAACATCAGAAGATGAAGCCATCTTAGCAATATCACTGTCAATTTTATTCATTGCTTCATCAAAGTTATTATGCGCATTAGCAAGCAATTGCTCCACATTAGGCTGTTTTGAAACATTAGAGGCCGAATCAGAAGCATGGCTTTGCTCCAAAACAACCTTATCCTTAACCTTATTCACGTTATCAGCCCCATCACATTCTATATGATCCACAAGACTCTCATTGTGACCAGTACTCCCATCATCATTGCCTGTATTCAACCGTGCACCAAATTCATCATCCTTTTGCAACCCAACTTGATCGGCCAAGTTAGATGGTGCATCAATATTTTGCGAACCACTAGTTTGATCGGCCAAACTAGTAGAAGACCCCACATCTCTAGTGCCCTTACGAGCACTATCCTTGTTCAAAAAACCTTTGTCCATCTCTCGTAAACCCCACTAACAATCCCAACAATCAACCTACAGAATAACCAAATCGACTACACCAAGCATTAACCAAGAAAACGAACAAAAAAAACCCTAACTGATCGTTAGGGTTTTATGACGCAACTCCCAAACTTCTAACTAGCCCCCATGATAGATTATCCAAGAAAGTAATTAAGCACGTTAAAAGCACCCTTTAATGTAAACGATCATAAAACCAAAGAAGCCCTAACAATCGAATTCGATTTGCAGGAATAGTTAGGGTTAAAAAACGATTTAACTAAACCCTAAAAAATAAATCACCAAAAATCAGCAATCAATGCGAATTAAGCAGCAATAATGATCAGAATAATGAATAACACGATTGGTAATCACTAAACCTAATCAAATCGTTGCATAGAACACAAGAATTGGAAGGAAGAAGGTGAAAAACGAGTTGGGCAGTTAGGGATTAGAAAAATCGCCAAAGGGAGAGATCGCAGTACGGCGTGGCACCTTAGCTATTGTTGGCTAGACATATTAGGGTTTAGGGGTTGTGTTAGCACAAAAGAGTATTTTTAAAATTTTCATTTATAGTGTAATATATTAAAACCCGCAAAAAATGATAAAAAATAAGTTCGTCGAAAGTATACAATATTAGATCTCTATAAAAAGATAATTATATTCTTGTCGCAATGATATAATTAGTTTTATCTAACTATTAACGGTTTGTGAGATATTTAATTTTAAATATAAAGGTGAAAATGAATTTAATTAATTTGATCAAAATAAATGGTTGAGATTAATTCATTTGATATTTAGTTTTTATGTGATCTTTATTGATCTCACCCCTATTAAATATAACGACACAAGAGGGAAGTAACATGGAAAAAAATAGCTAAAGATACATAAACAAGAGCATTCTAATTATTGTATATTGAGCTGTGATTCTGTGAAAAAAAAAATAGCTATAGATACAGAAACGTGTAAATAGTCTTCTAGCCCAGTTCAGAAAAACAGTGAAACTCGGCTCTCTTCCTTTAGTAAGTTGTGAAAAAGATAAAAACGAACATTTCCTCACAAATTTATTCATATATAGTCAAGGAGAGCGTGCACTTGTTTCCTTTGATTGATGTTAAGGGTAATTATGGACGTTATCATAACCAGTGTCTGGTGCACATTTGACGTACAATATGTTGGAAATGTATATATTTACAAATATGTGAAGGTCCGGATTCGAACTCGTGACCACGGGATTGCACACATTAGCGAATGAGAATTAAAGTTAATAATTAATGTTTATGTTTACGATTAATTATTGCACATTAAGTCCGGTTAACGATCGTTAAGTATTTAACGGAAAAATGACTAACGACCGTTAAATAGAAAAGAGAAGGACTAGAAATGGAAAACTTGGAAAGTTATGGGTTTGGCTTTGGGCTTGTGTACATGGCCGGCCATAGGGCCTCTCCTAGGCCTAATTCCCTAACTTGTTCCCTAAGTTTACCTACTAGTATATAAGGAGGGTTAGGTTCTAGGGTTTCACACACTTGTGCATTGAATTAACCTTAGATCTCTCCTCTCCTCTCTCTAGTCCAATATTCGGCCGAACACCCCACTTGTAAGGGAGTTTGGTTTTGTTTTTCTTAAACGAGGACTTGTGTTAGATCTAGCAATCGCTTGATTCGTTTGGTTAATTCGTGTGTACAAGAACGTGGTTGTAAGACATTATTCTTACACCAATAAGTACTTCTTTGTTTTGCTTTGCTCGAGGGTTGTTTTGCTTTGCTCGAGGGATTTGACATTCGCAAGAGGTACGTTACACATACTTTCAGTTAATTAATTTATTTGTTATGATCTTAAGTCTTCCGCTGTGTACTCTTGATGTCTTTATGTTTTATTGTATTTTATATATCATAAACTCAACAGTGGCATCACGAGCCTTGTACAACAAGTAATTAATTACTGAAACACATAATTAAAATAAACATGAATGTGTTATTATTTGTATGCTTAGATCTAGGGTTTGCAAAACCTAAACCCTAATTTTGAGGGGGGGCGTTTTTTGGTGCCCTAATTAGGGTTTTGTAAACTATTGTTTTAATTGGATTAGAAACCCTAAGATGCATGCAACTTTATGTGTATATGCGTAACTCTGTTTAATTGCATTAATTGTTAAGTGTAATTGATATCCATGATAATTATCTGCATGTTTTTATCATGGATCTGTTTTTTTATTGTATGTCTTTCATGTTTTAAGTGATATACATTAAATTATGATAGATCTTAAATTGGGGAAGACCTCAATAATTATTAATCAATTATGTGCTATGTGGTATATATTTTGTTTTGACTTACGCAATCGATGAATCGATGCATGTGGTTCACCTTGTACATAGATGAAAACGGGTGGCAGTCTTAATTAAATATATGCATATTGACAGATCTAGAATTGGTTATTAATAAGATTTATCAAAACCGTTTGCATGTGGCTATTTGATATGCATGACTTTTATTTGTTATGCATTCATTGTTTATTTGTTTATTTTTATAAATACTTGCTTGTTTGTGTTTTGTAACAAGGGTATTTTTACAAGAAAAATAAACTGACCTAAACAATGGTGAAACATGTATTTTTAAGAATAATAATCATAATCGTTTAATTGATTGATGACTTTGGTACAAATGACTGAACGGCTCACCCATGAAAATGAACTAATAAAAGGGGTTTAAAGAAGTGCGCATAGTCACACTGAATGGATGTCTAAGGTTGTGCTTTAGCGCGTACCTGGTCCTCTGCCCCCTGTAAGTTCGAGTGGAGCTACTTAGTAAGCCATTAAATGTGCAAGCTCATCTTAAGGGCGACTTAGTTTTAATTCCATGCGCCACTTCGGTGGTAATTATCTGAAACACTAAGGGTTTACACTTATGCAAAAGTACGGTATAATGGATGATAATTAACACTAAATTCCTTGATTGGTGAAACCAATACCTCAATTAAAGTTTGATGATGAAAAACTTAAACATTAAAACAAGATCTAAATGTTTTAATAAAAACTATGCTACAAAGATGAATGCATGACATCTTTGTACATATTTGATTTTACATCAAAACTATTACCCTTTAATTTAAGTTATATGCCATCCAACGAAATGGAAACACCTAAGATTACTTTCTATTTGCGTGAGAACGTGACTTAGATCTTAATCAAAGGGTAAAATGTCCACGTGTCGTGAGAACGGGCATGGACGATTTTGCAGTTTCTTAAGTTGGACAACTTAATTGAGTTAGGCGGTGAAAACTGAAAACTCAAGGCATAAGATGGGATAAAACATGTTTACATGGCGATTGATATTGGCTATATGTAAATCCCATAAATCTAGGAATTGCAATTGAAATTGGCAATTGAGCAAATGCTCTACCATTCTGTATAAGGTTCATCACTAACAGATCAACTGATGTGATGAGATTATGACAATTTGGATCCTAGTTTTCAATAAATATTAATTGGTTATATGAATATGAACCTTGGGTATTTAATTGTTTATTGAAAAGGAAAATTATCAAAATACTAATTATGGTTTTTTGAACTTTTTCTGTAGATGGCTCAATCTGATAACACTATGTGTTTACTGAGTGCCGCTTTCAAAGATATGATTGCAAGAGACAAGCTGACTTGCCCTAATTTCAATGATTGGCATCGTTCACTTAGGATCATCCTTCGTGTTGCCAAAAGGGTTGAAATTTTGACTACACCTCTGCCTAATGCTCCTCTCGACACGGCAACTGCTCTTGAACAAGAGGCATATCGTGTTGAATATGAGAAGCATAATGATGTGGCGTGTCTAATGCTTTCGGGGATGTCTGCTCAATTGCAAAAACAATTTGAGCACTATCCGCCTATGAGCATGCTAGATGAACTCAAACGTATGTTTGAGAAGCCACCGGCAGCTGAACTGTATGAACTAATTGAAAAGGTTCACAGCTGCAGGCAGGAGCTTGGCAAATCTGTCTCCGACCACGTCCTTGAGATGAAACATCACTTGGACCAATTGGAGAAGCTCGGCTGTGGTTACTCGAACGATGTATGTGTCGGACTCATCAATCATTCCCTTAATCAGGAATGATTTGGTGATTTTGTCCGCAATTTTAACATGCATTGCACGGGGAAGACAGTGAATGAGTTACATGTAATGCTTGTAGAATACGAGAAGAGATTGCCAAAGAAGGCTCCTACACCTGATGTACTCGCAATACAGGGTGGTAGGATAAATAAGCCTAAGCCGCAAGCAGATAAGAATGGGAAAGGAAAAGGAAAGGGGAAGCAAGTTGTCATCCCACCAGCTCCTAAGAAGAACCCTGGAAAGAAAAAGGAGAATCCTAAGAAGGATTTGTCTTGCCACCACTGCAACTCACCGGGTCACTGGAAGCGGAACTGTCCAGTTTATCTGAATGAGTGCCTTCAGAATAAAAATAAGATGGTGCCTAGCTCATCAGGTATTTTTATGTTTGAATTATTTTCTTTTCCTCATAACTTAAATTCCTGGATATATGATACAGGATGTGGTACTCACATCTATAATACATCGCAGGGACTTAGAGGGGCGAAGAAGCTGACCTGTGGAGAAAGATACTTGTACGTTGGAAATGGAAAGCGTGCAGCTGTCGAAGCCATAGGGACTTTTGATTTAGTGTTGCCTTCGGGCTTAATTTTAGAACTAAATAATTGTCATTATGCACCCTCCATTGTTAGGGGTGTCATTTCAGTTTCTTTGTTAAAAGATATTGGTTTTGTGCACACTTTTAACAGTTATGGAATTTCAGTTTCTTTAAATAATGTTTTTTACTTTAATGCAATTCCTATGCTTGGTGTGTTTGAAATTGATATGGATGGTTGTATATCCAATGAAAATAATTCGTTGTATAGCATTAGCAATAAGAAGAGCAAGTCGAACTGTGACTCTTCATATCTTTGGCATTGTCACCTTGCCCATATTGGCAAGAAACGCATGGAAAAGCTGCAACACGATGGGCTTTTACAGACGGTCAATGATGAATCATTTGACAATTGCGAGTCTTGCATTGCTGGGAAGATGACAAGGAAACCTTTTTCACCACAAGTGGAAAGGGCTTCTGATCTACTTGGATTGATACACACTGATGTGTGTGGTCCACTTAGACATGTGTCAAAACGTGGTGCTATCTACTTCTTAACCTTTACGGATGATTTCAGTTGTTATGGTTATGTTTATTTACTTAAACATAAACATGAAGTCTTTGAAACATTTAAGGTTTTCAAAAGTGAAGTAGAATTACAACTCGGTAAGAAGATTAAAGCTCTTCGATCCGATAGAGGTGGTGAGTATATAAGTCAAGAGTTCAAAGATTACTTAGCTGAGTGTGGAATTATCCAGCAGCTCACATCTCCTTATACTCCACAGCAAAATGGTATATCTGAAAGGAGAAATCGTACCTTACTTGACATGGTACGATCAATGTTTGAACTTACGACTCTCCCTTTTACTTTTTGGGATTATGCCCTTGAAACTGCTATTCGCATTTTGAATATGGTTCCAACTAAGAAGGTTGTTAAGACTCCATATGAAATATGGACAGGAAAAGCTCCCAACTTTTCTTACTTAAAGGTCTGGGGATGTGAAGCGTTTGTTAAACGTGACACACCTGATAAGCTCCAAGCCGGATCTGTTAAGTGTATCTTTGTAGGATACCCTAAGGAAACTATGGGTTACTACTTTTACTACCCAGCTGAGAACAAAGTCATCGTGGCTAGGTATGGAGATTTCCTTGAAAGGAATCTCATATCTCAAGAACTCATTGGGAGAGTATATGATCTGGAATATGATCAAGAAGATACAACACCTTCTGAAAATACTAGCCAACTTCAAGAAGAACCTGAAAGCTTAGGTGCTCCTCCTAAAGTTTTTCCCATTCGTAGGTCTGAAAGGACTATACGTGCACCTGACCGTCTATGTCTTAACGTAGAGGTGGAGGAAAATATAGTTGGGGATCTTAATGAACCTGCCAACTATAAGGCTGCCATGGCTGATCCTGAAAAGGATAAATGGCAGATTGCTATGAATGGGGAAATGCAATCCATGAAAGATAATGATGTCTGGATTGAAGTTGACCTTCCTCCCAAGGCTAAGGTCGTTGGGAGTAAGTGGATCTTCAAAAAGAAAACTGACATGGATGCCAATGTACACACCTACAAGGCTCGTCTAGTGGCTAAAGGTTTTACTCAAACCTATGGCGTTGACTAAGAGGAGACATTCTCTCCTGTAGCGGACATAAGAGCTATTAGGATTCTCATAGCTATAGCTGCACACTATGACTATGAGATTTGACAAATGGATGTCAAAACTGCTTTTTCTGAATGGCTGTCTAGATGAAGACATCTATATGGCGCAGCCGGAAGGGTTTGTGAATCCATTGTTTCCTAACCGTGTATGCAAGCTTAAGAAGTCCATTTATGGACTAAAGCAAGCATCAAGGCAATGGAATAAAAGATTCGATGGAGAAATCAAAAGTTTTGGATTTACTCAGAATCTTGATGAGCCATGTGTATATCACAAAGCTAGTGGGAGTCGTGTTACTTTCCTTATTCTGTATGTCGATGACATATTAATCATGGGAAATCATATACCAAGTCTGAATGAGGTAAAAGCCTATCTTGGTAAATGTTTTTCGATGAAAGACTTAAGGGAAGCAACATATATACTCGGAATCAAGATCTACCGGGATAGATCAAGGCGGCTAATTGGTTTAAGCCAAAGTGCTTACATTGACAAAATATTGAAGAGATTCAATATGCAAAATTCCAAAAAGGGATTTTTGCCAATGCAAGTGAATCCTGGTTTGAGCAGCCAAGGCTGTGCTTCAACACCTGCTGAGGTGGCGCGTATGAAGAAAGTTCCTTATGCTTCGGCTGTAGGATCTATCATGTACGCGGTACGATGCACAAGGCCTGATGTGGCGTTTGCTCAAAACTTGACCAGTCGGTATCAACAGAATCCAGGTGAAATTCACTGGACTGCTGTTAAGCATATTCTCAAGTACCTTAGGGCTACAAGAGATATGTTCATAGTGTATGGAGGAAATCCAGAAGCAGAACTGTCTATTACAGGTTACTGCGATGCATTCTGGAAGTGTGACAAAGATGATACGAAGTCTCAAACGGGTTACATTTTTGTCATCAATGGAGGTGTTGTGGATTGGAAGAGTAAGAAACAGACAACACTTGCGATGTCTGCTACAGAAAGTGAGTACATAGCGGCGTCTGAGGCTGCCATGGAAGCTGTTTGGATAAGGAAGTTTGTTTCGGGGCTTGGTGTTATGCCGTGGATTGAAAATCCTATTAAAGTATATTGTGACAATTCAGCTGCAATTACTTTTGCCCATGAACCTGGAGTCATGAAGGGCACCAGACACTATCCTAGACAATATCACTATGTTCGAGAGCAAGTCGAGATAGGTGAAATTGAGTTGCTCAAAGTTCACACAGATGATAACCTAGCAGATCCGTTAACGAAGGCCTTACCTGGTGAAAAACTTAATTATTTGTCTGATAAGTTTGGACTTCGTTTAGCTAGTAGTTTCATGCCCATCTGTGACTAAGTATTTTAGATAAAAGGATACTGTAAACATTATTATTGAAATGAAATAAAGTATTTTTGTTATGTTTATTATTCATTTATTATGATATTGTCCTATATTTACATGTTTAAATCCTTGAATAACTTAAGTTATTCTAAATAGTCCGTTGTCAATCAATAACATGGGAATGATATTGAATTAAGACAAATCTGAGTATTAGTTAGAATATACTTGAAAGTATATTGATGCGTAGCATGACTAATTTCAGATGATATTCAATGAATTGAATATAGGACTTATCCCACCCACATGATGATACTTTATGGATCTTTGTCATTAAGTATATCATGGATATTTATCCTCTGACTTGAGATACAAGAGATATGTCATGGATGTAGTGCATTTTTGTGAAGCAATCTAACGCTACACGTAACTGGTAGTTATAAGGGTTGTTTTCAGAAGTGTTGCGAAATTTATGAATCCTGCTTGTAGTCAAAATGGGATTTGTTTCCTTCAAATTTATTTTGAAGTATAATACTACTGGGCCCCTCGTAGGATTGTTAAGATGTTTGTATGGCCATACCCAAGGTCTTCTGTTCAGAAGAATTGGTAATCTTACTCAATCATATAAAGCGAGAAACAGAATAGTTAATTAAGAAATGAGTAAGATCCATATTCTTATTAACATGGTATTAGAAATAAAAGGATGGATATGATGATGAATCATCAAACTTGGTTTTTCTCCAGAAAACCATACACGAGTTGTACAGGGGGTATTGGCGTGTTGCTAGACGCTAACCAATGTCATTTCACGTTTTGTAAACATATCCAAGTGGGAGCTGTTGGAAATGTATATATTTACAAATATGTGAAGGTCCGGATTCGAACTCGTGACCACGGGATTGCACACATTAGCGAATGAGAATTAAAGTTAATAATTAATGTTTATGTTTACGATTAATTATTGCACATTAAGTCCGGTTAACGATCGTTAAGTATTTAACGGAAAAATGACTAACGACCGTTAAATGGAAAAGAGAAGGACTAGAAATGGAAAACTTGGAAAGTTATGGGTTTGGCTTTGGGCTTGTGTACATGGCCGGCCATAGGGCCTCTCCTAGGCCTAATTCCCTAACTTGTTCCCTAAGTTTACCTACTAGTATATAAGGAGGGTTAGGTTCTAGAGTTTCACACACTTGTGCATTGAATTAACCCTAGATCTCTCCTCTCCTCTCTCTAGTCCAATATTCGGCCGAACACCCCACTTGTAAGGGAGTTTGGTTTCGTTTTTCTTAAACGAGGACTTGTGCTAGATCTAGCAATCGCTTGATTCGTTTGGTTAATTCGTGTGTACAAGAACGTGGTTGTAAGACATTATTCTTACACCAATAAGTACTTCTTTGTTTTGCTTTGCTCGAGGGTTGTTTTGCTTTGCTTGAGAGATTTGACATTCGCAAGAGGTACGTTACGCATACTTTCAGTTAATTAATTTATTTGTTATGATCTTAAGTCTTCCGCTGTGTACTCTTGATGTCTTTATGTTTTATTGTATTTTATATATCATAAACTCAAAACAATATACATATATGATCTTCATCATGAGTGTTATCAAGTTGTTCACACTTATATTTCTAAAAAAAACGACGTTTGCTCGTATATTATGATGTTGCACAAGAATACATGGTTAGTAACTAAGTATAGAAATCGTTTTTTTACCCCGATGTTGAGTTTCAAATTTCACGTGATGAAATTTCATGTCGATAGTACTAATGTTGTTACGTTGTTTCAGGAGAACATTATGCAATCAGATTATGGAATTAATCAAAGATGAAGGAGCATTCAGCACAATGCACACCTTTCTAGTCAAACTTCATGAAAAATATCCGGATCCATTTATTATACTGTTACTTCATAATCGCATTTAAACTCGGCACTAAGGTGGTGTTTATTTTTTTTTTAAATTACCTCTTAACAACCTCTGAATCTGAACCGTTCAGACGCGGTCAGACATTTTGGCCGTTCAGACCGTTTTTTTTTTTTCTCCGTTCAAACGCGGTCAGAGGCAGTAAGATCTTAATGAGGTAGACTTGAGAGGGGTGTCTTAATGCCTTTTGTTGACACAAAAATAACCAAAAAAAAAAAAAAAAAAGTACGAGCAAGCAAATGTGCGGTTCAAACATGAGTTTTTTTTCCCGTTCAGATGCGGTCAGATTCAAACATTTACGCCTCAGATTCAGATTCAGATTTAGAGCATCTTAAAAAACAAACACCACCTAAGTATCCTAATAGTTTTATATTTTCAAGAGATAAATGACGAAAAGGAAACACATAAATAGTATAGAGCATATGTCAACAATTAGGTAACTTACTACATTTATTTCATAACAACTGCATCCCACATTGGTTGAAGACTTAAACTGATTTTGGCTTTTATAGGATAGCGCATGTCATGCAGGTGTGTCAAGATTAATATAGTGTCTTCAAGATGTAATATGCAGTATTGATATAAAAATATTATTCAATATTGTTATTTTTATCCTTGAAAATTTATATAAACCCTAGACTTTTAGTACTTATTGTTAAATTTGTGTAATTTTTTAACTTGTAAATTAGATATTTTTTTACCGAAACTCTTTAGAATCCATTGAATATAGATTATAAATTTAATTTAAATTCTAGACTTTTAATACTTACTATAAAGATAAAATAATTCCTTAATCAAATATATCTTTTATGAAAAGAAACATTTTCAGGTAACTTACTATATATATTGATAAAAACCTCATCCCTCATAGGTTGAGGGATTAAAATGTTTTTGGCTTATATAGCATGACTAAATAAAAAAGAATGAGAAATAGCTATAATCACATATTAGAGATGCATCAATTTGAATTATATGTATCTTTAATCTTTTAGATGCATCATAATATATTTTTTAACTAACAATTAGATGCATATACATATATTAGATGCATTTCATCAAGTTCGACACATCTTATATATTTTTCGTCCTATGCAGATTTTCAATTCAAAATCACTTTCGAAACAAGGTGTTTAAGCTCTTTTTAGAATCTTGGCCAAACACCCCCTAAAATGCCACAATGCTTATTCGGTAATTGCATTTCGTTATGGCATCCGAACATTATTTTCGAAACTTTTCATTAGATCTCGGTTGTTCTTAACCCTACATTGGCTTTCTTTGCACCAGATTATTACTTCTCCTATATCTCTACACCTTTCAAGTATTGGTTTAAATATAAAAGATAAAAACGCTAACATAATCAACTTCTAATGTAATTTAAGTGTTAGAGCAGAAAGATAAAATTATACAAATTAAAATAATTATACCTAAACTTGGCATCAGTTATCCTAATAACTTCAATTCATCAAAGTATAAAGACGAATAAGTATGTTGGAAAATTGGTTGGCAAAAGTGACTTTTGACCAACTTTGGACACAATTATCTATATGTATATGTCACATATATGAGTAATAGTTTGTAGGTTCGCGTTCTCCTCGAAGAGAGCTTCGCAATAAGCTTTTATGTGTCCAAAATAGAGTTGATGTGAATGAGATATCGGGTCTCAAAGTTAGACATTCGGTACCATGCCTAAAGAGGAAAAGTAGTTTATTTTCAATCCCACATCGGTGGGATGAGTAAACTTAGAGGGAGTCTATTGTGTATAAATAGAGGCCCTAATTCCACAAGTTTTACACACATCAAATCAATAGTTATTATTGATTTCCAACATATGCGATACGCATCTCTTAAGATGAAATTCCAGGCAGTTTTGTTAAGTCCGACAGTACAACTTACTGTTTTGGCTGTTGTACCCTGGGAAACAGACGGCGAATCTGTTTTAAGGGAAGCGTGTCAAACACGTGCCTCGGCTTTTAGTGCTTCTTTGTTGATCTCTATTGGTGATCAAGTAAGTCTTTTGACTATTTTATTATTTTATTTAATTATCGTTTATCTGCTTACATTCTGTTTGTATTTTATTTTCTGTTATTTATTTACTGTTAATTTTATTTATTGTAATTTAGATTTTATTAATAAAAGTGTAACCGTTTCCCTACAATCTTAAAACAGATTCTGTGTAACAGAATTAAAACACTTTTGTTAAAATCTGATTTATATAATTAACAGATTTTATACAAACTGTTTTTCTGCTGAAACCAAGATTGAGTTTCTTTGAAAATCAGTTTTATAACTAAACAGAATTTTAATTAACAAATTTGGTATAACAGATTTATAAACGATTTTTAAAACAGTTTATATTGAAACCATGATGAGTTTCTTTTCAAACTAATTTGTTGCATATGTTATTGTTTAAATCTGGATATTGAAACAAAGCTTGTGTTTCTCGGAATCATATATGGTACAAGTTTACATAAACCATGTCGAGTTTATTAGATACTGGTATGTGCTAAAACACATACCTTTTCATTATCAAAACTGACCCAAAACAACCAAGAAAGAGCCGTTTATTGTTAATATTTGCTGTTTTCTTGAGTTTGTGCTTGTGCAGGTACGGATATGTAAAAACACACAAAAAGAAGCCAAATCAGACGTAAATCCGAGCACGAGAGATCAAGAGAGTTTGAGCTGAGCCGGAAGGTCGAGATTGTGCATTTTGGAAGATTTTATTCTCTGAGGATGATTTTTGGAAGTTATAATCAAGTTTGAAGAATTGTCAAGATCAGTCCCAGAACTTTGAGCTTTTGGCAAAAGTGACCCTTCAAGTTTCAAAAGTTGCAATTTCAACCCTTGATTTATTGAAGAATGACAACATTGGCCCTTGAAAGAGATTTTCAGAAAGTACAGTTTTGGTCCCTGGAGTTCAATTTATACTCATTTAGTCCTTGAAATACACCTTGGATCACTAACTAGTCCTAATCCAATATATAAAACCTTGGCCCAACCAAACAATATCAAAAGCCCAAACCCACTAACACTTACCCGGTCCACTACCATTTACCCATTCCCACACCCGGGTTATTATCTCAACCCGTCTACCCAATTTCGGACCCTGGTCAACTTCACTTTACCCGGTCAAAATACCAAACAATAATAAAAAAAACTTACCCGCGCAAGTTTACCCCCAAACCTGGTAATAACATGAACCCTAAAATCCACCCTTGGTCAATTGGTCAATTTAACAGCAATTAAGGGTACTTTAGTACTTTTCTCTGACACCCACTGACACACGGATGCCAGCTTGGCAATCCGTGTGTCACATATACCAATTCCTTGCTTCTGATTGGTCCAAGATGCGTGGCTTAAATGATCCAAGGGTTTAGATGAAAGGATGATGTGTGGGACTGATCCAAGGGACAGAAACGCTCAGAGAAAGCACATTTTTATCCTTCCAGATCCTTCTGAAGACCTGAAGAGCTCAAGCAGTTGCTATATATACCCCTTATTTCACCATTGTAATGTATGTAGATTAGAAGTAAAGTAGGAGTAGAGTAGTGGTTTAATTTTCAAGTAGTCTTTAATATTTTCAATGTTTCAATTTTAATTCAGTTGTTAAATTCCATTTTGTACTTAATTTTTATTATCAATAAACTCATTTAGCTTGAATTTTCAGTTTAAATCTAAATTCTGTTTTTATGATTACATTTGCTATTATAATTTCACTTTAGCTTAAAAATACTCTCATTACTCTGCTTATAATGATCATTGGTCAACTAAAGTCAACACGGCAGAATTGTTCCTGAATTGCTGGAATGGAGTTGGAAATGGGTTGATTATAGTGGTTTTGGGTTGAGATCAGTGTAGGATAGGGGTATTCAGTTTTGTTTGGCAAACCATTGTGGCTGGAAATATGTAAGCTTTATATAATCTGTTCAGTTTCATTTCTGTCCATTTTGCAATTTAAGCTTAGTTTTCATCTGATAGTTTCTGTGGCTAATTTTGCATGACTTAGTTTTCTATATTGAATATATAGCTAAGTTGATAGTTATAGTAGGGTAGTTCTTAGTATAATCAAAGTTTATTGCATATTAGACTCATTAAGTGCTGTTTGGATCAGTGGATAGATCTGAGTTAGAGAAAGGATTAGTGATTAGTTGATTTTGCATTAGTCTATTTAGTTATATTACTCTTATATCAGTCCTTACATTGCATCTTAATTTACAAAAAGTCAATTTCAGTTTTAATTCTAATTTTAGTTAGCTGTAGTGATTTTTAGTGTGTAACTGATTCAATATAAGTGCAAAGTAGTGTAACTCAGCCTAATTAGATCTCATTTTACCTTATAACCTCAGTTAGAATCATTAAGAAGCACTTCAAGTTCAGTTTAGTCAAAATCAATTTCTGTCAAAGAAAGTCAAAGGTTAATAAATCAGTTTTTCACCAAACTTTGATGATCTCTCCTTGATTCATTTTCAAGTTTAAGTGTTTGAAACTTTGGGCTTTTCAAGTTCTGTTGGTCAGCTTTTGATATCTTATTTTTTTAAAATGTTTAGAAATCTTTATAAGCTCAAAAAAAGCTCTTCTTTTGGGCCTTATTTCCCCTGTCACACACTCAGTTAATACTGAGTGTGTAACAGTTTCTTGCACATTTCATAAAATGTTCATTAAAGTATGTTTTTGGCTGAAATTTGGTTTATACACTCTCTGGTTGGTAGACTAGAGATTTCCATTTTTGGTTTTCAGTTTGGCTTATTGGATAAGCAGTTGCATTAGCTTAAACTTGCCCCTTAGGCTGAGTTTTTTAGTAAAATCTCATAAGCTAATTTCTTGACTAGAGGATCATTAGAGGTTAGGAGTAGTGATAATTAGTTGCTTTAAGCCTATCTTAGTATAACTTAGCCCTGTTACTCATTTGGTGTACACTGGTAGCTTATTGCTTTCTTAAAGTAGCTTATTTAAGTCCCATTTACACTACATCTCTATTTTCGTCCACATTAGCTTAGGTTTTCTTATTTTTCATAGATTTAGAATAATATTTTAGAATTTTTCTGAATTTTTCATAATTTTTAGCTACTGTTTACTATTTTTCTTAATTAAAAACAGTTTTTAGTCATTTTTAAATAGCTTTTATTGCAATTAATTCAGAAAAAGTTCCAAAAAATAAATTTTAAATTTTCATAGATTAAGATAAATACAAAAAGCAAAAAAATAATTTTTCTAGATTTTTCCTAGCTTATTTTGTAATTTTTAGCCAATTAATTAGATTAAATAGTTTTAAATTCATAGAAAATAGAAAAATAATCAGAAAAATAAAAAAAATAGTTTGGAAAATTCTCTTAGGATATTTTAGATTTTATAAAAATAGTTTCATATTTTTCCCTTTAATTTTCATAATTTCTAGTATTTTAAATTAGTTTTAAAAGTTAAAAATTAGTTTTAAATTCTAAAAAATTCAAGAAAAATCCTAAAAATTAGTTTTAATTCATAAATAGTTTTCATATATCATTTTTAGTATAAAAGTAATTTTAGATCATTTTTAGGAATTAGATTAGACGTAGTTGCATTTTATTCGCGTTTCGTTTTAATCCAGTATTTGCATTTTAGTGTAGAATTGCGTAGTTTGCCTTTATTCTTAGGTTTTCCCCATAGATTTTATTTCCATTTTATGTTTCCCTTGCCCCGTAGTTTAGAAAACATCATATTATCCCCTTCTCTTATTCAAATCCCGATAATCGCGACGTGAGTTGGAAATTCCATTCAACCCTCGTTCGGAACGATCTCGGTGCTCAAACCTAATACGTTTGAGTTACCCAACATACTACAAACTTCTCTATTATTGATTTTTATGGAATCAATTTTTGGCGCCGCTGCCGGGGAGGGCTTGTAGCGAGTTTTCGTATTCCGTCTCGAATCGCGTGCATTTGAAGATCCTTCCCCGAGTGAAGTTACCGTCGTTTTTGTAAATATATAATTTTGAAAAACCCAAAAACATCTAAAAATACCAAAATATTCTTCCTAGAGTGTTTACAAAACCATAAAAATTAAAAAACCAACAAAAGAAACTGAAACGTCAATTGTTACGTTGGCTCACCTTGAAGGTACAACCTATACACGGGGTATAAGGAAAGTCTTGACATTAAATTGCAGACTGAAGAACGATCCACTCTTCGTTCCCTCTCCGCTGCGCGTACTTTTGAGAGCTACCGAGCACCGGTTGACGTGACGGTTACAAAAATATTGTGTTTTCTTAAATATAAAAACCCAAAAAGATTTTCCTTTTCAAAATTTGTTTTAAAAACCCAAAAATATTCTTCTTTCATCCTCTTAATTGATAATTCTTTCTTCTTAACCCTCTATATGTTTAATTTTCATGGATACGATCAATTATCGTCATTGTTTTCATTGCAAAGGACGTATGGAAGAGAAACAATATTGTTGTCTTAATCCAGAATGTGTATGTGAGCGATGTGGACAACCTGGTTCTAAAAAATCTTGTTATTGGTGCGACTTAGCCGACAAACAATCTCTCGATGACTCTAAAAGTTTTTCTGACCATCCGCCACAACCCGAGATATGTTCTTATCGTCGTTGCCTTCATTGCCAAAGCAATATGGAAGAGAAACAATTTCGGTGTTTGAAATGTATATGTGATTGGTGCGGAAATAATTGTCGGAATGGATTTTGTGATGTATGCAATAATTTTATTAATCCAAATCCAGATCTCGCCCGTCTTTATACACGGCTAGAACAAAAGAGTACTCTTTATAATGACATAATTGGAGAACCCTCGATTCCTACTCCTTCTCCGGTGAGGGAAATGGAATATGTTTCTGAGCCCGAAGTGACTCCCGAGCCTATCACGGAAATGATGGAAATAGCTAACTCTTATCCGGATAATTCTTCAATTTATCAGCTCTTGTGTATATGGTGCAGAAGGCCCGAATATGGTGGAAATTGTCCCGCTTGTAGCAATGGAAAATCAGGAACCGAGTTTCACCACAATCCTGACAATGAGACAACAAATTTCCCTAACCAACCTCTGTACTATGAGCCGGAATCATACTCTTGTGAGTATTGTGGTGGTCCTCACAAAGGTTTTCAATGTCAAGTTCAATTTAATAACTCAACCTTTGGTTATGAACCTTACCCATATTCGTCACAACAATCGTACTGTTGTGAGTATTGTGGAGGTCCGCACGTTAATTCCGATTGTCAGATGCAGACTCCTATTGTTTACGAGCAAGTTCCTTGTAACAATTATGATTATGCTTATAACCCACCTCCACAATACCAAGAAATTCAACCGCAAACTCCGTCAGATGATCAAGAATTTCACCAAGGTTTCCTCAATATATTACAAGAGTTAAATGAATTAAAAGAATTGATTCATAAACCGGCTCAAGAAAAAGATCCTAATCAAAAGACCTATCGTGAATTATTAGCTGAAGAAGCCGTGAAAGTGATCCAATATCGTCCAACTACCTATTATTACGATTCTGATTCTGATGACGATTATACTCCTCCGAGTGGCAATCCCACTCCCGTTTCTGAGCCTTTCATTTCTAACCCTTCCCCTTCACTCACGCCGGTTGAGAGAAGTAACGTTTTGGAAGAGGTCGATGATCATATTGCTACGGACATTATTGCACCCATTGACTCTTTCATAATGGGGGATGAGAATCTTAATACTATTCTGGAAACGAAATTGTCTAATGTTGAGATCCTTATCCCAAGCCCAAGAGAGTCCGAGGTTGTAGATGATATTTGTGATGAGCCTTCTCTTGATATTTCGAATGATCATGATAAGATGTTCTCCGATTCCGAGGTTGTATTTGACAGTGATTGTGATTCGCTTTTATGTGATTCTCTTGACATCTCCGAGGTTACTTCCGGGATTTTCTCAAATCCAGTTTTCAAGTTCATTGATGACTACACCTTTTGTGAAGTTAATCCTCTTTTCGACAAAGATTTTGAGTCCGATTCAGAGACCACAACGGAAGTGGTGGATATTGCTAGCTCTCAGAGCACACCACTTGTCCCATCTCTGTATTCCGACTTTTCTCTCCCGTCATGTGATGTTGTGCAAGATGAAGAAAGTATTGAATCCGACACTGAGGTTATTATGGAGATTGATTTTGAAATGGTTGAAGACGATATTCTTGATAAGCCGCCAAGTGATTCTGATATAGAAGAAATCGACTTACCCATTGATGACTCGTTACCACCGGGTATTGAGGATGCTGATGATGATAACCCTGAGGGGGATGTGTTGTTATGTGATGGATTTCTTGACTTCCCTTCTGCTGATGAGTCCACCATCACTTATCCCATTAAACCCGCATGTGAAGACAAAATCTTTAAACCCGGGATATTAGACATAGATGAGTTTCTTGCTAAAACCGTTGTTAGAGAAAAGGATCCTCTCTTGGATGCCTTCATCCTTTACCATGAGCTCCTGTCTTTCTTGGAGTTTTCTCATTCTGATCCGTCATCCTTTCGTCCACCCGCAAAACCACCGGATGATGGATCATTCTTTCATATACCTTATGTGAGTTTGGGAGGTGATATCCCATTTGTGCTGCAGCCCGACACTTTCTTCCCCACCCATCCCGCCCAGTCTCATTCCTTCGGGAATGAGGACACCGTTTTTGACCCTGGTATCTCTACCACTTTCTTCCCCAAGTACCAATGAATTCGGGGCGGGTCAAGCTAACGACTCGATAACAAAACAAGCGTTTCTATCTTCTTTCTAATTTCTCTAATAAGTGACGTGAAGGGGTTAGCCTCTTCGATTTCTCTTGTTTGGTTGTTTGTGATGTTGTGTTTAGGATGTTCCCGATATGAAGACTCTCGTGCTCGAAGTTTGTCTTTTCTCCACTCGAGTTTCATGATCGATGCTGATGGAAATCCGATATCCTAATCTTATCGACTAACGTTTATCTTCTAGCATACTTAATAAACGGCATTTAGATTTTCGTGATACCCTTGCTTTAAACATTGAGGACAATGTTTCGTTCTAGTCTGGGGTAGGGTAATCTTCGATTTGATTTGACCGCACTTGCTTGTTTTCTGTCGTGTACTCTCGCAACCCCGTTTTTCCTTAGAAAATGAAAAAAAATTGTGCAAAAATGGTGAAAAATTAAAAATTTTCGTAAGCTTTTGTTAAGTCTTTTTGATTGAAAAGTTTGCTAGTCTCTTAGACAAGAAGCTATAAAATGCGAATTCTAGCTCACAAGGCCAAGAATTTTGCAAGTTTCCCTGAGTGACTTTAAAAATGCGAGACTTGAGATTATTTAACGAAGCATTTGCTAAGTTAATATATGTTTTGACACCTTGTTGACTTTCCGCTGGTGAGAGTAGGAATAGAATTCTGACTTGACCGGGCGTGTTGAGCCCTAGCTTGTTCCCTTAGCCATAGATAATTTAATTATCGGCTAAGCATCTGCGGATCTCATTATTTGGGATTTTAAATTTGCAGAGATCGAGAAATGATAGAGTTACTTATGAGTTTAGATGCTAAGCGTGGAGTAGTTGGTTCTCTTTAGAGCCCATCAAAGGTACTTATGGCTTTTTGTTCCCACAAAATTGTTTCACCCCATATCTGTCTAATAAATAATTAGAGATGTTGAGTTTTTGGCGATAGTTAGTTCTTTATCTTTTTAAAAGAATCTTTGTTTTAAAAATTGGATACACATCAAGGATCCGTAATAAATAAATAAGCAATCAGTGATAAGTAAAAAGTAATAAGTAAAGTTATGAGTTGCGGTGTCGAGATCGGACCCTTGGATCTTTAGCCGGGATTGAGTGAGGTCTTAGTCTAGCCAACCGGGATCCTCATTTCATGAAGCCTATAGTCTTGGAATTACCCCGTGAAGCTCCGTAGTTCATAGCTCATATAAGTAAAAAGTATAAGTGAAAAAAAAAATTATTATTGATGAAAAGTGATGAAAAAAAAATCATCAAAAGTATAAGTGAATAAAAATTCCTTGATGTGGACCTCATTTTTGGGACAATGGTTCTTGAGAGAAGGTGGATAACTAATTATCGACTTAGCTTTATACCTCTATCGGAATAAAAGTTATCGAAACGAGAAATTTGAAGAAATTCATTTCTCACAAAAATAAAAAATCTAGAGGAAAATAGGAAAATGGGAACAAAAGGTAATTACACAAGTAACTTCCATGGGTAGTGTTAGCATCTAGAATCATATTTAACAATGATTTCGATTTTACGCTTAGTTTGGGACTTGTGAAAAATCAGGGACGATGTATTCTATCCGTATGGTCACTTCACGCTGTGTTGTGTTTTCTACTCCATGATCCTAACGTGTCGTTTGAAAAATGTTGGAGTTATTGATCGACATGAAAGTTTAACGAACCGTCATTCATAACCGGAATGTGCTTAATCATAATATCTATACATGTGATTTAAAAAGGTAAACGGGGCGTTTTTAGAATTAAGGCTTTCTTAATCTCTTTTGAGGAATCTTTGCTACTTCTTCATAGGTTTAGTAGAAAGAGATTGAAATCCTTGGTTTTAGAAACGTGAGTTGATTGCATTGCGTGAGGACACGACAATTGTCTCGTCTGGGGTATTTTGGTATGTGCTAAAACACATACCTTTTCATTATCAAAACTGACCCAAAACAACCAAGAAAGAGCCGTTTATTGTTAAAATTTGCTGTTTTCTTGAGTTTGTGCTTGTGCAGGTACGGATATGTAAAAACACACAAAAAGAAGCCAAATCAGGTAAATCCGAGCACGAGAGATCAAGAGAGTTTGAGCTGAGCCGGAAGGTCGAGATTGTGAATTTTGGAAGATTTTATTCTCTGAGGATGATTTTTGGAAGTTATAATCAAGTTTGAAGAATTGTCAAGATCAGTCCTTGAACTTTATGCTTTTGGCAAAAGTGACCCTTCAAGTTTCAAAAGTTGCAATTTCAACCCTTGATTTATTGAAGAATGACAACATTGGCACTTGAAAGAGATTTTCAAAAAGTACAGTTTTGGTCCCTGGAGTTCAATTTATACACATTTAGTCCTTGAAATACACCTTGGATCACTAACTAGTCCTAATCCAATATATAAAACCTTGGCCCAACCAAACAATATCAAAAGCCCAAACCCACTAACACTTACCCGGTCCACTACCATTTACCCATTCCCACACCCGGGTTATTATCTCAACCCGTCTACCCAATTTCGGACCCTGGTCAACTTCACTTTACCCGGTCAAAATACCAAACAATAATAAAAAAACTTACCCGCGCAAGTTTACCCCCAAACCTGGTAATAACATGAACCCTAAAATCCACCCTTGGTCAATTGGTCAATTTAACAGCAATTAAGGGTACTTTAGTACTTTTCTCTGACACCCACTGACACACGGATGCCAGCTTGGCAATCCGTGTGTCACATATACCAATTCCTTGCTTCTAATTGGTCCAAGATGCGTGGCTTAAATGATCCAAGGGTTTAGATGAAAGGATGATGTGTGGGACTGATCCAAGGGACAGAAACGCTCAGAGAAAGCACATTTTTATCCTTCCAGATCCTTCTGAAGACCTGAAGAGCTCAAGCAGTTGCTATATATACCCCTTATTTCACCATTGTAATGTATGTAGATTAGAAGTAAAGTAGGAGTAGAGTAGTGGTTTAATTTTCAAGTAGTCTTTAATATTTTCAATGTTTCAATTTTAATTCAGTTGTTAAATTCCATTTTGTACTTAATTTTTATTATCAATAAACTCATTTAGCTTGAATTTTCAGTTTAAATCTAAATTCTGTTTTTATGATTACATTTGCTATTATAATTTCACTTTAGCTTAAAAATACTCTCATTACTCTGCTTATAATGATCATTGGTCAACTAAAGTCAACACGGCAGAATTGTTCCTGAATTGCTGGAATGGAGTTGGAAATGGGTTGATTATAGTGGTTTTGGGTTGAGATCAGTGTAGGATAGGGGTATTCAGTTTTGTTTGGCAAACCATTGTGGCTGGAAATATGTAAGCTTTATATAATCTGTTCAGTTTCATTTCTGTCCATTTTGCAATTTAAGCTTAGTTTTCATCTGATAGTTTCTGTGGCTCATTTTGCATGACTTAGTTTTCTATATTGAATATATAGCTAAGTTGATAGTTATAGTAGGGTAGTTCTTAGTATAATCAAAGTTTATTGCATATTAGACTCATTAAGTGCTGTTTGGATCAGTGGATAGATCTGAGTTAGAGAAAGGATTAGTGATTAGTTGATTTTGCATTAGTCTATTTAGTTATATTACTCTTATATCAGTCCTTACATTGCATCTTAATTTACAAAAAGTCAATTTCAGTTTTAATTCTAATTTTAGTTAGCTGTAGTGATTTTTAGTGTGTAACTGATTCAATATAAGTGCAAAGTAGTGTAACTCAGCCTAATTAGATCTCATTTTACCTTATAACCTCAGTTAGAATCATTAAGAAGCACTTCAAGTTCAGTTTAGTCAAAATCAATTTCTGTCAAAGAAAGTCAAAGGTTAATAAATCAGTTTTTCACCAAACTTTGATGATCTCTCCTTGATTCATTTTCAAGTTTAAGTGTTTGAAACTTTGGGCTTTTCAAGTTCTGTTGGTCAGCTTTTGATATCTTATTTTTTTAAAATGTTTAGAAATCTTTATAAGCTCAAAAAAAGCTCTTCTTTTGGGCCTTATTTCCCCTGTCACACACTCAGTTAATACTGAGTGTGTAACAGTTTCTTGCACATTTCATAAAATGTTCATTAAAGTCTGTTTTTGGCTGAAAATTGGTTTATACACTCTCTGGTTGGTAGACTAGAGATTTCCATTTTTGGTTTTCAGTTTGGCTTATTGGATAAGCAGTTGCATTAGCTTAAACTTGCCCCTTAGGCTGAGTTTTTTAGTAAAATCTCATAAGCTAATTTCTTGACTAGAGGATCATTAGAGGTTAGGAGTAGTGATAATTAGTTGCTTTAAGCCTATCTTAGTATAACTTAGCCCTGTTACTCATTTGGTGTACACTGGTAGCTTATTGCTTTCTTAAAGTAGCTTATTTAAGTCCCATTTACACTACAGCTCTATTTTCTTCCACATTAGCTTAGGTTTTCTTATTTTTGATAGCTTTAGAATAATATTTTAGAATTTTCCTGAATTTTTCATAATTTTTAGCTACTGTTTACTATTTTTCTTAATTAAAAACAGTTTTTAGTCATTTTTAAATAGCTTTTATTGCAATTAATTCAGAAAAAGTTCCAAAAAATAATTTTCAATTTTCATAGATTAATATAAATACAAAAAGCAAAAAAATAATTTTTCTAGATTTTTCCTAGCTTATTTTGTAATTTTTAGCCAATTAATTAGATTTAAATAGTTTTAAATTCATAGAAAATAGAAAAATAATCAGAAAAATAAAAAAAATAGTTTGGAAAATTCTCTTAGGATATTTTAGATTTTATAAAAATAGTTTCATATTTTTCCCTTTAATTTTCATAATTTCTAGTATTTTAAATTAGTTTTAAAAGTTAAAAATTAGTTTTAAATTCTAAAGAATTCAAGAAAAATCCTAAAAATTAGTTTTAATTCATAAATAGTTTTCATATATCATTTTTAGTATAAAAGTAATTTTAGATCAGTTTTAGGAATTAGATTAGACGTAGTTGCATTTTATTCGTGTTTCGTTTTAATCCAGTATTTGCATTTTAGTGTAGAATTGTGTAGTTTGCCTTTATTCTTAGGTTTTCACATAGATTTTATTTCCATTTTATGTTTCCCTTGCCCCGTAGTTTAGAAAACATCATATTATCCCCTTCTCTTATTCAAATCCCGATAATCGCGACGTGAGTTGGAAATTCCATTCAACCCTCGTTCGGAACGATCTCGGTGCTCAAACCTTATACGTTTGAGTTACCCAACATACTACAAACTTCTCTATTATTGATTTTTATGGAATCAATTTTTGGCGCCGCTGCCGGGGAGGGCTTGTAGCGAGTTTTCGTATTCCGTCTCGAATCGCGTGCATTTGAAGATCCTTCCCCGAGTAAAGTTACCGTCGTTTTTGTAAATATATAATTTTGAAAAACCCAAAAACATCTAAAAATACCAAAACATTCTTCCTAGAGTGTTTACAAAACCATAAAAATTAAAAAACCAACAAAAGAAACTGAAACGTCAATTGTTACGTCGGCTCACCTTGAAGGTACAACCTATACACGGGGTATAAGGAAAGTCTTGACATTAAATTGCAGACTGAAGAACGATCCACTCTTCGTTCCCGCTCCGCTGCGCGTACTTTTGAGAGCTACCGAGCACCGGTTGACGTGACGGTTACAAAAATATTGTGTTTTCTTAAATATAAAAACCCAAAAAGATTTTCCTTTTCAAAATTTGTTTTAAAAACCCAAAAATATTCTTCTTTCATCCTCTTAATTGATAATTCTTTCTTCTTAACCCTCTATATGTTTAATTTTCATGGATACGATCAATTATCGTCATTGTTTTCATTGCAAAGGACGTATGGAAGAGAAACAATATTGTTGTCTTAATCCAGAATGTGTATGTGAGCGATGTGGACAACCTGGTTCTAAAAAATCTTGTTATTGGTGCGACTTAGCCGACAAACAATCTCTCGATGACTCTAAAAGTTTTTCTGACCATCCGCCACAACCCGAGATATGTTCTTATCGTCGTTGCCTTCATTGCCAAAGCAATATGGAAGAGAAACAATTTCGGTGTTTGAAATGTATATGTGATTGGTGCGGAAATAATTGTCGGAATGGATTTTGTGATGTATGCAATAATTTTATTAATCCAAATCCAGATCTCGCCCGTCTTTATACACGGCTAGAACAAAAGAGTACTCTTTATAATGACATAATTGGAGAACCCTCGATTCCTACTCCTTCTCCGGTGAGGGAAATGGAATATGTTTCTGAGCCCGAAGTGACTCCCGAGCCTATCACGGAAATGATGGAAATAGCTAACTCTTATCCGGATAATTCTTCGATTTATCAGCTCTTGTGTATATGGTGCAGAAGGCCCGAATATGGTGGAAATTGTCCCGCTTGTAGCAATGGAAAATCAGGAACCGAGTTTCACCACAATCCTGACAATGAGACAACCAATTTCCCTAACCAACCTCTGTACTATGAGCCGGAATCATACTCTTGTGAGTATTGTGGTGGTCCTCACAAAGGTTTTCAATGTCAAGTTCAATTTAATAACTCAACCTTTGGTTATGAACCTTACCCATATTCGTCACAACAATCGTACTGTTGTGAGTATTGTGGAGGTCCGCACGTTAATTCCGATTGTCAGATGCAGACTCCTATTGTTTACGAGCAAGTTCCTTGTAACAATTATGATTATGCTTATAACCCACCTCCACAATACCAAGAAATTCAACCGCAAACTCCGTCAGATGATCAAGAATTTCACCAAGGTTTCCTCAATATATTACAAGAGTTAAATGAATTAAAAGAATTGATTCATAAACCGGCTCAAGAAAAAGATCCTAATCAAAAGACCTATCGTGAATTATTAGCTGAAGAAGCCGTGAAAGTGATCCAATATCGTCCAACTACCTATTATTACGATTCTGATTCTGATGACGATTATACTCCTCCGAGTGGCAATCCCACTCCCGTTTCTGAGCCTTTCATTTCTAACCCTTCCCCTTCACTCACGCCGGTTGAGAGAAGTAACGTTTTGGAAGAGGTCGATGATCATATTGCTACGGACATTATTGCACCCATTGACTCTTTCATAATGGGGGATGAGAATCTTAATACTATTCTGGAAACGAAATTGTCTAATGTTGAGATCCTTATCCCAAGCCCAAGAGAGTCCGAGGTTGTAGATGATATTTGTGATGAGCCTTCTCTTGATATTTCGAATGATCATGATAAGATGTTCTCCGATTCCGAGGTTGTATTTGACAGTGATTGTGATTCGCTTTTATGTGATTCTCTTGACATCTCCGAGGTTACTTCCGGGATTTTCTCAAATCCAGTTTTCAAGTTCATTGATGACTACACCTTTTGTGAAGTTAATCCTCTTTTCGACAAAGATTTTGAGTCCGATTCAGAGACCACAACGGAAGTGGTGGATATTGCTAGCTCTCAGAGCACACCACTTGTCCCATCTCTGTATTCCGACTTTTCTCTCCCGTCATGTGATGTTGTGCAAGATGAAGAAAGTATTGAATCCGACACTGAGGTTATTATGGAGATTGATTTTGAAATGGTTGAAGACGATATTCTTGATAAGCCGCCAAGTGATTCTGATATAGAAGAAATCGACTTACCCATTGATGACTCGTTACCACCGGGTATTGAGGATGCTGATGATGATAACCCTGAGGGGGATGTGTTGTTATGTGATGGATTTCTTGACTTCCCTTCTTCTGATGAGTCCACCATCACTTATCCCGTTAAACCCGCATGTGAAGACAAAATCTTTAAACCCGGGATATTAGACATAGATGAGTTTCTTGCTAAAACCGTTGTTAGAGAAAAGGATCCTCTCTTGGATGCCTTCATCTTTTACCATGAGCTCCTGTCTTTCCTGGAGTTTTCTCATTCTGATCTGTCATCCTTTCGCCCACCCATAAAACCACCGGATGATGGATCATTCTTTCATATACCTTATGTGAGTTTGGGAGGTGATATCCCATTTGTGCTGCAGCCCGACACTTTCTTCCCCACCCATCCCGCCCAGTCTCATTCCTTCGGGAATGAGGACACCGTTTTTTACCCTGGTATCTCTACCACTTTCTTCCCCAAGGACAAATGAATTCGGGGCGGGTCAAGCTAACGACTCGATAACAAAACAAGCGTTTCTATCTTCTTTCTAATTTCTCTAATAAGTGACGTGAAAGGGTTAGCCTCTTCGATTTCTCGTGTTTGGTTGTTTGTGATGTTGTGTTTAGGATGTTCCCGATATGAAGACTCTCGTGCTCGAAGTTTGTCTTTTCTCCACTCGAGTTTCATGATCGATGCTGATGGAAATCCGATATCCTAATCTTATCGACTAACGTTTATCTTCTAGCATACTTAATAAACGGCTTTTAGATTTTCGTGATACCCTTGCTTTAAACATTGAGGACAATGTTTCGTTCTAGTCTGGGGTAGGGTAATCTTCGATTTGATTTGACCGCACTTGCTTGTTTTCTGTCGTGTACTCTCGCAACCCCGTTTTTCCTTAGAAAATGAAAAAAATTGTGCAAAAATGGTGAAAAATTTAAAAATATTCGTAAGCTTTTGTTAAGTCTTTTTGATTGAAAAGTTTGCTAGTCTCTTAGACAAGAAGCTATAAAATGCGAATTCTAGCTCACAAGGCCAAGAATTTTGCAAGTTTCCCTGAGTGACTTTAAAAATGCGAGACTTGAGATTATTTAACGAAGCATTTGCTAAGTTAATATATGTTTTGACACCTTGTTGACTTTCCGCTGGTGAGAGTAGGAATAGAATTCTGACTTGACCGGGCGTGTTGAGCCCTAGCTTGTTCCCTTAACCATAGATAATTTAATTATCGGCTAAGCATCTGCAGATCTCATTATTTGGGATTTTAAATTTGCAGAGATCGAGAAATGATAGAGTTACTTATGAGTTTAGATGCTAAGCGTGGAGTAGTTGGTTCTCTTTAGAGCCCATCGAAGGTACTTATGGCTTTTTGTTCCCACAAAATTGTTTCACCCCATATCTGTCTAATAAATAATTAGAGATATTGAGTTTTTGGCGATAGTTAGTTCTTTATCTTTTTAAAAGAATCTTTGTTTTAAAAATTGGATACACATCAAGGATCCGTAATAAATAAATAAGCAATCAGTGATAAGTAAAAAGTAATAAGTAAAGTTATGAGTTGCGGTGTCGAGATCGGACCCTTGGATCTTTAGCCAGGATTGAGTGAGGTCTTAGTCTAGCCAACCGGGATCCTCATTTCATGAAGCCTATAGTCTTGGAATTACCGCATGAAGCTCCGTAGTTCATAGCTCATATAAGTAAAAAGTATAAGTGAAAAAAAAAAAAAAAAAAAAAAAAAAAAAAAAAAAAAAAATTATTATTGATGAAAAGTGATGAAAAAAAAAATCATCAAAAGTATAAGTGAATAAAAATTCCTTGATGTGGACCTCATTTTTGGGACAATGGTTCTTGAGAGAAGGTGGATAACTAATTATCGACTTAGCTTTATATCTCTATCGGAATAAAAGTTATCGAAACGAGAAATTTGAAGAAATTCATTTCTCACAAAAATAAAAAATCTAGAGGAAAATAGGAAAATGGGAACAAAAGGTAATTACACAAGTAATTTCCATGGGTAGTGTTAGCATCTAGAATCATATTTAACAATGATTTCGATTTTACGTTTAGTTTGGGACTTGTGAAAAATCAGGGACGATGTATTCTATCCGTATGGTCACTTCACGCTGTGTTGTGTTTTCTACTCCATGATCCTAACGTGTCGTTTGAAAAATGTTGGAGTTATTGATCGACATGAAAGTTTAACAAACCGTCATTCATAACCGGAATGTGCTTAAGCATAATATCTATACATGTGATTTAAAAAGGTAAACGGGGCGTTTTTAGAATTAAGGCTTTCTTAATCTCTTTTGAGGAATCTTTGCTACTTCTTCATAAGTTTAGTAGAAAGAGATTGAAATCCTTGGTTTTAGAAATGTGAGTTGATTGCATTGCGTGAGGACACGACAATGGTCTCGTCTGGGGTATTTTGGTATGTGCTAAAACACATACCTTTTCATTATCAAAACTGACCCAAAACAACCAAGAAAGAGCCGTTTATTATTAATATTTGCTGTTTTCTTGAGTTTGTGCTTGTGCAGGTACGGATATGTAAAAACACACAAAAAGAAGCCAAATCAGACGTAAATCCGAGCACGAGAGATCAAGAGAGTTTGAGTTGAGCCGGAAGGTCGAGATTGTGCATTTTGGAAGATTTTATTCTCTGAGGATGATTTTTGGAAGTTATAATCAAGTTTGAAGAATTATCAAGATCAGTCCCTGAAATTTGAGCTTTTGGCAAAAGTGACCCTTCAAGTTTCAAAAGTTGCAATTTCAACCCTTGATTTATTGAAGAATGACAACATTGGCCCTTGAAAGAGATTTTCAGAAAGTACAATTTTGGTCCCTGTAGTTCAATTTATACACATTTAGTCCTTGAAATACACCTTGGATCACTAACTAGTCCTAATCCAATATATAAAACCTGTGCCCAACCAAACAATATCAAAAGCCCAAACCCACTAACACTTACCCGGTCCACTACCATTTACCCATTCCCACACCCGGGTTATTATCTCAACCCGTCTACCCAATTTCGGACCCTGGTCAACTTCACTTTACCCGGTCAAAATACCAAACAATAATAAAAAAAACTTACCCGCGCAAGTTTACCCCCAAACCTGGTAATAACATGAACCCTAAAATCCACCCTTGGTCAATTGGTCAATTTAACAGCAATTAAGGGTACTTTAGTACTTTTCTCTGACACCCACTGACACACGGATGCCAGCTTGGCAATTCGTGTGTCACATATACCAATTCCTTGCTTCTGATTGGTCCAAGATGCGTAGCTTAAATGATCCAAGGGTTTAGATGAAAGGATGATGTGTGGGACTGATCCAAGGGACAGAAACGCTCAGAGAAAGCACATTTTTATCCTTCCAGATCCTTCTGAAGACCTGAAGAGCTCAAGCAGTTGCTATATATACCCCTTATTTCACCATTGTAATGTATGTAGATTAGAAGTAAAGTAGGAGTAGAGTAGTGGTTTAATTTTCAAGTAGTCTTTAGTATTTTCAATGTTTCAATTTTAATTCAGTTGTTAAATTCCATTTTGTACTTAATTTTTATTATCAATAAACTCATTTAGCTTGAATTTTCAGTTTAAATCTAAATTCTGTTTTTATGATTACATTTGCTATTATAATTTCACTTTAGCTTAAAAATACTCTCACTACTCTGCTTATAATGATCATTGGTCAACTAAAGTCAACACGGCAGAATTGTTCCTGAATTGCTTGAATGGAGTTGGAAATGGGTTGATTATAGTGGTTTTGGGTTGAGATCAGTGTAGGATAGGGGTATTCAGTTTTGTTTGGCAAACCATTGTGGCTGGAAATATGTAAGTTTTATATAATCTGTTCAGTTTCATTTCTGTCCATTTTGCAATTTAAGCTTAGTTTTCATCTGATAGTTTCTGTGGCTAATTTTGCATGACTTAGTTTTCTATATTGAATATATAGCTAAGTTGATAGTTATAGTAGGGTAGTTCTTAGTATAATCAAAGTTTATTGCATATTAGACTCATTAAGTGCTGTTTGGATCAGTGGATAGATCTGAGTTAGAGAAAGGATTAGTGATTAGTTGATATTGCATTAGTCTTATTTAGTTCTATTACTCTTATATCAGTCCTTACATTGCATCTTAATTCACAAAAAGTCAATTTCAGTTTTAATTCTAATTTCAGTTAGCTGTAGTGATTTTTAGTGTGCAACTGATTCAATATAAGTGCAAAGTAGTGTAACTCAGCCTAATTAGATCTCATTTTACCTTATAACCTCAGTTAGAATCATTAAGAAGCACTTCAAGTTCAGTTTAGTCAAAATCAATTTCTGTCAAAGAAAGTCAAAGGTTAATAAATCAGTTTTTCACCAAACTTTGATGATCTCTCCTTGATTCATTTTCAAGTTTAAGTGTTTGAAACTTTGGGCTTTTCAAGTTCTGTTGGTCAGCTTTTGATATCTTATTTTTTTAAAATGTTTAGAAATCTTTATAAGCTCAAAAAAAGCTCTTCTTTTGGGCCTTATTTCCCCTGTCACACACTCAGTTAATACTGAGTGTGTAACAGTTTCTTGCACATTTCATAAAATGTTCATTAAAGTCTGTTTTTGGCTGAAATTTGGTTTATACACTCTCTGGTTGGTAGACTAGAGATTTCCATTTTTGGTTTTCAGTTTGGCTTATTGGATAAGCAGTTGCATTAGCTTAAACTTGCCCCTTAGGCTGAGTTTTTTAGTAAAATCTCATAAGCTAATTTCTTGACTAGAGGATCATTAGAGGTTAGGAGTAGTGATAATTAGTTGCTTTAAGCCTATCTTAGTATAACTTAGTCCTGTTACTCATTTGGTGTACACTGGTAGCTTATTGCTTTCTTAAAGTAGCTTATTTAAGTCCCATTTACACTACAACTCTATTTTGTTCCACATTAGCTTAGGTTTTCTTATTTTTGATAGATTTAGAATAATATTTTAGAATTTTCCTGAATTTTTCATAATTTTTAGCTACTGTTTACTATTTTTCTTAATTAAAAACACTTTTTAGTCATTTTTAAATAGCTTTTATTGCAATTAATTCAGAAAAAGTTCCAAAAAATAAATTTTCAATTTTCATAGATTAAGATAAATACAAAAAGCAAAAAAATAATTTTTCTAGATTTTTCCTAGCTTATTTTGTAATTTTTAGCCAATTAATTAGATTTAAATAGTTTTAAATTCATAGAAAATAGAAAAATAATCAGAAAAATAAAAAAAAAAATAGTTTGGAAAATTCTCTTAGGATATTTTAGATTTTATAAAAATAGTTTCATATTTTTCCCTTTAATTTTCATAATTTCTAGTATTTTAAATTAGTTTTAAAAGTTAAAAATTAGTTTTAAATTCTGAAAAATTCAAGAAAAATCCAAAAAAATTAGTTTTAATTCATAAATAGTTTTCATATATCATTTTTAGTATAAAAGTAATTTTAGATCATTTTTAGGAATTAGATTAGACGTAGTTGCATTTTATTCGCGTTTCGTTTTAATCCAGTATTTGCATTTTAGTGTAGAATTGCGTAGTTTGCCTTTATTCTTAGGTTTTCCCCATAGATTTTATTTCCATTTTATGTTTCCCTAGCCCCGTAGTTTAGAAAACATCATATTATCCCCTTCTCTTATTCAAATCCCGATAATCGCGACGTGAGTTGGAAATTCCATTCAACACTCGTTCGGAACGATCTCGGTGCTCAAACCTAATACGTTTGAGTTACCCAACATACTACAAACTTCTCTATTATTGATTTTTATGGAATCAGATACCATATTGTTTTAACAGTTTTTTAACTGTTTTAGTGTTTATATATTCACAAGTTAACTGATGGTAACATAATTTGTGACCCTAGTGAATCTTGCGAACGTAATTGGTGCGCCAATTACTAACATGGTTAAATATCATGATGAAATCAGATTCATTGAAACCAAGTGGAGTTTCTTTGAAACAAATCTCATAAAATACAAGTTGTTATCTTATTAGATTACTAGAACGTGTTTATTGAAACCAAGATGAGTTTGTTTTAAACAAAATCTGATAATAGAAGTTATCATATTTTGTGGAAAAGTTTCTTTGACTTGTTTAGCTTATTTAAACCAGGTTGAGTTTAATTATAAACTAAATATAGTTCTTGATACTTTATGCATTTGAAAGTAGATCTATAGAAACCTTGTTGAGTTTCTTTGAAAGAGTAAATCTATTTTGAAACCTTGTCGAGTTTCATTGTAGAATTATACCATGTGATGCAGATCTATTAAGAAATTGTTAAGGATGATTAACAAAATCATATTACAAATTTTTTTTTGTTTCAAAACATTATGTAATATGCGATACTGTTTAATTGTTTAATCGAAAGACTTGTTTAAAAGCGGTTTTGTATAATGGATCTTACAAAACAGTAGTGTTTAAACAAAATTTGATGTTATCGTGTTTGTTAAGAAACACTTTATGATATAGCAAGTTGTTAATTATTCCAAATTTAGTGTTACACTAATAACGGAATATTAACAGAATGTTCGGAATGTCATGAGTGACATCTAAAAAAATCTGCTCCTGAACTTGATGAAAGGGAGACCGATACTCGAGTTATGTGTACGGTAGATGCTTTAAAACATTCAGATTTTATGTGCCATAACTATGGGTTAAATGGCTTGAATGAAATGAAAATTGTTGCCAAGGCGGGATCCGACATTAGAAAATGGTGGATTAACACTTGGGCATCATGTCATGAGTATGATGATAAGAGTTTGGTTAACTCTTTCAAAGTAGCAGAAAATGAAGAGATGCAATCTATGGGCAACTCTATAACTGCTAATAGCAAGGGAAAAGAAATGTGATGTTAAAATTCACATGTGGAAAAGAGCTTAAGTGAACCAACGTGTTGTATGTGCCAGAGATTCGTAGGAATCTTGTATCTGGATGGTTGCTTAATAAATTTGGTTTTATTTTTATTTTAATCAAATAAAATTGAGTTACCATTGAATATAATTTTGGTCGGTACGGGTTATGCCCTTCATTAAATGTTTAAGCTGATTTTTTTTTTTTTTTTTTTTTTTTTTTTTTAATAAAAATGAGTATGAATTCACCTTATTTGATCCTTTGAATGTATAGCATGGCCAACTCGGACATGTTAATTTTAACTTAATACGTTGTTTAATTAGATAAACGAACACGGATTACAAAAGTAAAACTTATGTTGAAGCCAAATTGACAAGATTGTCTTTTCACTCAGTTGACCAAAAATTAACCGAACCCTTGATTCACATAGTTTTATGTGATTTGGAATCGATACCTACAAAGGTAGCAATTAGGTACATCATCGTAATTGTTGATGGTAGTACAAAATATTGCGACTTTTACTTACTTGAGAGTAAGAATATAGACAAGATTGATCTATACAAATAAGTTGAGAATCAACTTATTATCGAAAACAAGACGGTTCGAAGTGATATTGGAGGTAAATATGTGTCTTCAGTTCATGTATGTGCTAAACATGGAATAAGACATAAATTTATTGCTCTTTATACACCACAACATAATTGTTGATAGGAAAGAACTGTGCCTTAAAGATATGGTTATGCCATGTTGTTAAAGTCATGGTTTAAGCCATGGCATGTGGGGGAAAGCGGTTTTATTGGCTACTTATCTTTTAGATAAGATCCCCTGTAAGGAAAAGAAGATAGTTTTTATGAACTATGGATGGGAAGATAACCATCCTATAAGTACTTACGAATGTGGGGGGTGTCTATCTGTACTGACACCCAAGGTTCAAAATATTGGACCTAAAACTGTGGTTTGCATAATTTTGGATATGCTCATAACAGTAGTGCTTATCATTTCTTTGTATGTGATTCGGAAACGATGAATATACACAAAGATACGATAACCGAATCAAGGAAAACTTTCATTGTATGAAACCGTGTTTCCTTGATTATTAGAGGAGAATGGATATTCATCTAGGCTTGGTGGTAAAGTTGTCCATGATGAGAGGCAACTAAATGATGAAGTCCTTCATGATGAGAGACATCAAGATGATAATGTTGTTCGTGATAAGAGACAACAAAGGAGTTGATAATGATCTCCAAGATGAGAGACAAGATCAAACTGAGGAAGAAGAGGTTGAACCTAGAAGAAGCAAAAGGGCAAGAACCGAGAAATCGTTTGGACCCGATTTTGTTTCTTTTATGGTTGAAAACGAACCTACTTCATACCGAGAGGCGGTTACTTCCTCAGAAGGGCCTCAATGGAAAGAAGCCATTAAAAGTGAAATAGATTCTATTTTACAAAATCATACTTAGGAGCTCGTGGTTTTACCTCCTGGTTATAAACCACTAGGCTATAAATGGATCTTCAAGAAGAAGATGAAAGCCGATGGCACCATTGACAAGTATAAAGCAAGATTAGTAATCAAAGGATTTAGACAACGAGAAGGTCTCGATTACTTTGATACATATTTTCTTGTTACGCGAATAACCTCGATTAGGATGATACTTGATATTGTCGCTTTAAGAAATTTGGAAGTTCACCAAATGGATGTGAAAACGGCATTTCTAAACGGAGATTTAGAAGAAGAAATCTACATGAAGCAACCCGAGGGTTTCATGGCTCCTGGACAAGAGAACAAAGTTTGTAGGCTTGTTAAGTCATTATATGACTTAAAACAAGCTCCCAAACAATGACATCATTTTTTTTTCTTTCACGTCATGTCAGAACGTGGATTTAAAAAATAACAGATGTTTGTGGAAAGAAATAATTGTTGGTATATATGTAATCATGTGTCTATACATAGATGGAGTCAAGATTTGACATGAACTACATTGGCTGCTCGATATGGTTCTTGGAACTAAGATCATATGAAACCAAATGGATTTGTTTTGAAGTAAAAAAACACTATAAGGACAATATTCTTCAGAGTTTCAATGTGGGGGATTCCGGCCTAGCTAGAACTCCAATGACATCTTTTAAATCTATTTATAATAGAGGTAGAGGTGTTGCCTATTTTGAATACTCAGAGAATATTAGGCGTCTTATGTGTCTAATGACGTGTGTAAGACTTGAATTAGAAGTTAAAATCAAGTTAAGTAAATATACCATTAATTCAAGTGATGACTATTTGAATAGTATTACACAAGTACTATGATACTTACGATATTGCATTTTGGAAGATATCCAACTGCTATCTAATGATAGAGTAATGCAAATATGGATTCTTACATAAAAGAATCTAGATCCACTAGAGCGTATGTATTGACTCTACGTGGGAAGCTGTGTCTTGGAAATCTTGAAAGTATTTCAAACAGACTTTTATAGCTAAATCTATGGTGGAATTTGAATTTATCATTTGAAATAAATTTATAGAATATGCGGATATCTGCGTTAATTCGTAGAGGACATACCAAGATGTCGTAAACCGGTAACGACCATCTATATAAAGTGTGATAGTCAATTGGAAATTGACATAGCTCATATCACAATGTAAAACGGTAAGTCAAGACATATACATCATAGACGTTGATTGGTGCGACAACTACTCTCAACTAGAGTTATCAAAATTGACTACGTAAAGTCAATAGATAACATCGCGGATCCGCTTACGAAAGGCTTAAGCAGAGAGTTAGTTAGTAAGTCGTCTAAAGGAATGGGACTAAAGCCCTTAAAGGAATGAGTTTATATGAAGGAAAACCTAACCCAGTTGACTGGAGATCCCAAGATCTGGGTTCAATAGGACAACCTAATCATATAAATGTGGGGGAAGTCACGTCAATATGGGGGAGTTACTTAACATTGTAACTTCCTAGTCCATTCCTATAACAAATGTGACTTGTTGAGAGGTTAAACATATGGCTTTAATGGTTCAGGATGAAATCACAAAGCATAATGATTCAAGATGAAATCACAAAACATATGTTTTTAATGATTCAAGATGAAATCACCTATGTGAGAGAGAAGTGGGGTCGCTTTGAAGGGAATTGTGGGGGCGCAAATCCTAAGAGCTCTTGCAGAACAAGGCTAGTGTTCATGACCATAACGAACATGACTATGAGGACTTGACAATGTCAGGGAGAGTCTTGTGTGAAGTGTAATGTCGTCTACGTAAACAGAGGCTGAGTTCAAGGACATCGCGTCTACTCGGATCTAGGAGACTAAGTGCATCTCACAAGGGAAGGTTTAAAGGGTCACACCTACCTATCCTTTGCAAGATTCAACTATTAGAATTTCATCGTAATTTTTGTGTATTACGACCGATCTCCATTCATGTGGGGGATTGTTTAAAAATTGGTTGGCAAAAGTGACTTTTGACCAACTTTGGACACAATTATCTATATGTATATGTCACATATATGAGTAATAGTTTGTAGGTTCGCGTTCTCCTCGAAGAGAGCTTCGCAATAAGCCTTTATGTGTCCAAAATAGAGTTGATGTGAATGAGATATCGGGTCTCAAAGTTAGGCATTTGGTACCATGCCTAAAGAGGAAAAGTAGTTTATTTTCAATCCCACATCGGTGGGATGAGTAAACTTAGAGGGAGTCTATTATGTATAAATAGAGGCCCTAATTCCACAAGTTTTACACACATCAAATCAATAGTTATTATTGATTTCCAACATATGGAATACGCATCTCTTAAGATGAAATTTCAGGCAGTTTTGTTAAGTCCGACAGTACAACTTACTGTTTTGGCTGTTGTACCCTGGGAAACAGACGGCGAATCTGTTTTAAGGGAAGCGTGTCAAACACGTGCCTCGGCTTTTAGTGATTCTTTGTTGATCTCTATTGGTGATCAAGTAAGTCTTTTGACTATTTTATTATTTTATTTAATTATCGTTTATCTGCTTACATTCTGTTTGTATTTAATTTTCTGTTATTTATTTACTGTTAATTTTATTTATTGTAATTTAGATTTTATTAATAAAAGTGTAACCGTTTCTCTACAAAGTACACATAAATGGTATATCGAATACTAAAAAGGTGTGAGTCATCATTGTGATTGCCAATACCTCTTATTCGAGTTTATGTTTTTTCAGATTTTTTTCAAGTGGAGTATGGTATTGATGTGTTTATCTTTGCATGTTTTGAAAAAGTATGAATCATATCAATCCATTTTAATATAATATGTTATTACTATGAATGCAAGTCTGCAAACACAAGGAAAATGGTGGTAACTTTTCCATGAAAGATATCATCCATTTATTACATTGTCATTTCAAAATCGTGTTTACATTTGGCATCAATCATCCTAGTATTTAAACGATGAATATGTAAACACATAACTAGCAGAGTATGATTCAACATTTAGATAACTTACTAAATTATTTGATAAAAACTACTTCCCACATCGGTTAAAGGATTAAAATTAGTGAGGTGTTACTATCATTTGGATTAATATTATGTGTAAGCTAATACTTTCATTTTGGTTTTTGGTCTCGAGAAACCTCTTCCAAACCTTAAAATTCCAAACCGTAAAATAAACAGTTAGCTGAGGGGATCGATGTACATCTTTACACTAAATTGAGTCTAGTCGGGAGCCGATCTAACGCCACACACCAAGCATAAACGTTATTTTTTTCTTCCAAACCATAAAACAAACACTTATCTTAGGGGATCGATGTACATCTTTACACTAAATTAAGTCTAGTAGGGATCTAACTCCACACACGAAGCATAAACGTTATTTTTTCTTCCAAACCGTAAAACAAACACTTATCTGAGGGGATCGATGTACATCTTTGCACTAAATGAAGTCTAGTCGGGAGACGATCTAACACCACACGCCAAGCATAAACGTTAATTTTACGAGAAACCCAAAAGTTCAAACAAAAAAAGGCTAACACCATTATTGTCAACAATACCCAACAACTTACCACCTTAGCGGAACACCCTCTTAAATGCCACAAACTGCTTTTTAGCTTATTAAAATAGTTAAATAATATGTTTAAGCTCTTTTTAGAGCATACGGTACAATGGTTGTTGGCTCAAGTCGTCACCAGTGGCACAACCCAACGACACTAGACACCATACCGTGGGTTGGCTGGTAGCGGCTCGCGCCGTGGCAACCAACCCACACCATGTTTATTTTTTATTTATTTTTTATTTTTTTATGTATTTTTATTTATTACTATGGCACCACTTTACTCTACGATATCACTTTTTTGCTAGGGAGGGGAGTTTCGGTGTCATAAGTGCTATGGAAAAAAGTGCTGAGCTGGCACCGCTTTTTTTACAGCACCACCCATGGCACCACCTATCAAAAGAATCTTAGTGGAACAATGGTTGTTGGCTCAAGTCGTCACCAATGGCACAACCCAACGACGCTAGACACCATACCGTGGGTTGGCTGGTAGCGGCTGGTGCCGTGGCAACCAGCCCACACCATTTTTTTTTATTATTATTTTTTTTTTTCACTTTACTCTACGATATCACTTTTTTGCTAGGGAGGTAGAGCTGGCATAACATATCCGACAAGACACGACACGAACCTGTTAAGCTCGAACACGAACACGTCACGATAACAAATCGTGTCATTTTTTTCGAACACGAACACGATACGAACATTAACAGGTTACACGACACGAACCTCTTAAGGGACATGTTAACAAAAATACTAAATTTATACATGATCTGTTTCAGTAACTTGATGAGTTTCAATAACTTGGTTCAATAAGCTTGAAACACAAACTGATTTCATCTATTTTTATAACAGGAATAAACAGATTTTGACTAGTCGTTTAATCCCACACAAACCAAAATAAGCAAAAATCAATATTAAGCACTACTTCAGCCAATAAGCCAATCGGTTATAATAAGTAAAATATACCACACAAGTTTTGATTTCTAACATCAGCCAATTCAATCTCGAATATCCTTAATCGATTGGTAACATAAAAAAAATTATAAGTCATCTGATTCATTTATCCAATAATCAAACCAACAGCTTTTATCAAAAATTAATAACATAATAAACCAAAGAATCAAATGAAAACCTTACAACAAGAGGAAGAATTGATCTGTAGGAAAACAAAGCGAAACCAATACAAATCCAACCAAACCCGAATCCAAGCAAGAACCACCAAGTACTCTTTATCAAGGTTGTCAGGATCGGGATCCTATCTAGGATCGTTTTCGGCTTTGCAAGATCGTAATCGTAGGATCGGATCGGGATCGTAAGATCCTATGAAAATGTATATATTTTTGTATAGGGGTTGTAGTTTTTTATTTCTATATAATATTTCATATAATAAACGAATCTAAATGGATGATAAAAGAAAAAGTTATATGTTCAAGTACTGTAGTAGTAGAATATTAGATATATTGCAATGCATATTTGCACAAAGTTACTATATACGTGCACGGTGCACCTACTTCTTGTTTTATTTTTTTTTTATTATAGGTTTTTCGTGATAATATTTATGCAAAAAGATAAGGTTAATTTATTAGCACGTGATTTTGTAACTTTTTTTTACAATATATACTTATATAGATTAATGCAAAAAGATAAAAGGATTGTATCTCAAAATAAAACTACATAATTTATAATAAAGGGCAACACAATTTTTTTTTTCTTGATGACCGAATAAATTAAATTAGAATATTATGATAATATTACTGATTTTTTTTCTTGATGACCAAATAAATTAAATTAGAATATTCATGCTTTTATGTGTAACATAAAATAAAATATGAACAAAATTGGGTCAAGTATGTAGATAGTTTACTTAAAAAACAAGTTTTTGACATTTTACAAACACGAAATTATTTTTCATAATAAACCCAAAAAGTCACATCTAAACTATTTCTAAATAGTCCATAAAAACATAATGATTTTACACTCATTAATCTTGCAAGAGACAATTAATTAACAGCACCAAAATAATTTTTTTTTGAAAAATTCTTAGTCGTTGAGCTTTAAGACATGAGCTTCTAATTAATAAGTTAATATACATACCAAAACCAAAACCAAAAAAAAAAAAAACAAAAAAACTAATAATAGGCGATCCTATTCGATCTGATCCGATCCTACGATCCTACGTGCGATCCTACGATCCTGCTGCGATCCTACCTGAATTACGATCTTGTTAAGATCCTGATCGTTTTTTGTGTGTAGGATCGTAGGATCGTACGATCCTACGAGCAGGATCGCGATTTTGACAACCTTGCTCTTTATGATTTTTGATACAAGTGTGGTGTCATTCCTGTGGATCGGTGGTATTTAAAAGAAAATAAATAGATGCTTTGACTCATCCATTCCTGGATCGATTGTGGTGCCTTCCATCTTGGGGAAAAGTAGCAATCCATCCTCCTCTTCTAAGTGGTCTCGTAAACCTTGTGGAAAGAAGGGAAAGCAGAAGAAAATGACAGATCGATCTCTCCTCTTATTTATCTTGTTTGACCTTCTAGTGATGTCAGTCCATGGCTATTCGAAAGTGGATGATGTTGTTTTAGAGGTAAGGAAAGATGGGTGAAACTTTTGCTAGAAGAAGAAGATGAAGGGGGAGGGAGGCGCAAAAAAGAGTAAAGTGTTTTAGGGTTTATTTTTGAACATATATATATATAACCTCTTAACATGTCTCTTAACGTGTCTTAACAGGTACAGGTCCGGACCTGTTAAGACACGAAACCTGTTAATTTTATTCGTGTCTTAACAGGTACAGGTCCGGACCTGTTAAGACACGAAACCTGTTAAGACCCGACACGAAACCTGTTAAGAGCAGGTCGTATCGTGTCGTGTTAACAGGTTCGTGTCGAAAATTGCCAGCTCTATAGGGAGGGGAGTTTCGATGTCATAAACAGATCTGGTGCTATGGAAAAAAGTACTGAGGTGGCACCGCTTTTTTTACACCACCCACGGCACCACCTATCACAAGAATCTTAGCGGAACACCCTCTTAATTGTGACAAACTGCTTATTTGATAATTGCATTAATTAATGCATTTCGTTAAGGCACGTGAAAATTCAAACACTATTTCCTACATTGCGTTTTGTTACGAGTGATGGACAATGACTCAGGAGTATTTTGCTAGACGTATTTATTGCATTGTTACTTCATAATCTTATTAAAAGTTGGCATCATTTATCATAGTAGCTTCAATTCTATGAGAGTTAACAGTAAATAAGCTATTTTTTGTGGGATGGAAAATGACTAGTGCCAAAAAATATCCAAGATCAGGGTGTTCCCGCTAATCTACACATTTTTGTGGAATAAGTAAACACGTAGATATGGTATAGAATACTGAAAATGCATGAGTCGACATTTATGTACGTAGCGCGAGTCGACCTTGTCACATCAGTTTTCTCTCTCCGACGACCTAGTTGCCACAGCCGTGACTTGAGATTTTTTTCTTTTTTTTTTAATTCAAATATTTTTGAAAACAAAATTAAACTTCATTAATAAAAATACTTAACATTACAGCAATAATTTAAAACTTAAACTAATAAAACGTAGATGTTACAATACTTATTAAAAACTGAAACTAATAATCTAAGTTGTAATGTTCTTTGATTGTCGCCTTAAGTTGTTGAAGTTCTTGTAGTTGTCTTGCGGGCATACTTGGGTCGAGAGATGTGTTGTAGAAAATTAAATCTTGCGTCCAGTTTGATTGTGCTGTCAATGCAAGCTGCTGACGTTGGAGCTCAAGTTTCTCCCTTTTGAACTCCTCGACTCGCCTAGCCCTCGCCTCTGCAAGCTCCAACTCTTTTTGCTTCAACTTTATGTATTCCTCTTCCATATTCTTGTTTTTTTCCTTACTTGAATGCTTGAACTTGAAAAAGTTCTTGGCCATCGTAGTAACAAATGATGTTGGTGGCTTGGGTGCTTTCTTCTTGGCTACGTCACGACCTTTTGGTTGTGATTCTCGAGTCTCGTCCTCTTTAGAATCATCCACGTCTTGGGGATTAAAAGGACCTTTTGTTGACCCCGAGGTGGTTTCCGAAGTCTTGGATTTCTTCCTACTATTCAGGGTAAAAGCAAGCATCTCAACAGTTTTCCAAGCATAATGCTTCCTTAAAACTTTTCAACACTCCTTCAACGTAAACTCATGCTTGTGAATCACACGGTACTCGTTACAAGCCTTTTCATAGTCATCTTCATCATTCTCACCGCTTCCGTGATTCTTCTTGATATTATCCATATTTGCACAAAAGAAACCATCCCAAGAACAAATCCTACCCTTCCATTTGGTCGTTATGGAGTCGTAGGTTCTTGTTGAACCAGTTTCTTTTTCAAAGTACGATATCAGCTCATCCCAAAACCCATTCCGGTTGATAGCGTTCCCTCAAGCCGAATTTTCCGACACATGTATCCAAGCTTTAAAAAGCGCGACCTCTTCCTCTTTTTTCCATGGTTCGGCCTTTTGTTTGCAACATTCTTGCCCTTCTCCTTTGTAGCCCGTTTTGAACCCTTCTTTGATTTGACGGGTGACTTCTCTTCGATATCGTCTTCAATACGAATAGAACCGTGCCCCGAACCTTGGCCCATCGAAGCATCTTGAGTCGGGTATTGTTGAGACGTGTAGTTTTGAAGAGGGAATTCCATAAAATGATCAAAATCCATATCAAAATTAACACCATGAAGCGGTGAAAACGATTGATTAGGTTGGGAAGATTGGGAGAAATCCATGTTAGGATGATATGACGACCCGCTTGGTGATTGGTTTTGATTGATACTAGGACGACCTGATGGGAAATATAGATTGACGTAAAATGGGTTTTGATTTTGGTTGGGTTGTGGTAGTTGTGTTTCATATTCAAAACCGGGTGCTCGAAAACGAATACCCTGATTTTGTGGTGGTGTTACACCGGTTAATTCAAACGGTGGATCCGGTGAGAAATTCAAGTTCGGGGAATTTTGGAGAAATCGGAATCGTCGGTTTTTTTTATATGGGAGTCTTTCTTTGTGACATGATGAATATCGAGGAGAAGTTGTTTGAATTGTGTTTGAAATTGTGTGTTTAAAAGTGTGTTTAAGGTTGGTATTTATAATTTTGTAAAAGTGGTAAAGTTGTTTTGTTTTTATTTTTTGTTTGTTTTTATTTTTTTAATCTAAACGGTTGGATTTTGTACACTTTTTGTTGCTTTGAATTTGGTCGGGTAGACAAACTAGTTCGTGCCTTCATCCCTCTCAACCGAACACAACCGAACACCCCACAATGAGGCAACCGGTGGTAACCGATACTCAACCGAGTGGGTTCACCTCCCCACTGTGACTAGCCTAAATATGATAAAATCCGCATCCCACATTGGTTGAAATATTGAAACGTGTTTGGCTTGTATATTGCGGTATATAGGGATGGGCTTGTCAAGATTAAGATAATATGTTTAAGAGATCTTATAGCTTTATTAATATGAAAATTTAATGAAAAGGATTTGATGTCTCAAAAATCTATATAAATTTTAGACTTTTTATACTCAATGCGAAAAACTTATTTAACATCTAAATAAAAATAAAGTCATCGATCATGAACTTGCGTTCCATTTTCTTGAACCTACAGTATTGAAGCCACCATTGCTACAAAAAACTGATTGAAGTGAGATATGAAATTGCATCATTATTCAAAGTTATGTAATGTGATGTCGTGTGAGAAACTTACACATTCTTAGTAAAAGTTAGAATATTTCTGCCTCTCAACAAATATACAAGCTAATTGGTGAGTTTGATGTCTATCAAACATACAATTTATTTTACTAATGTTTAATGTAAAATATTACCCATTTTGACATGTTACTTAACCGACCAATATTTTTATCAATACTTTTGAAGTTTCTCCAATATGCCTAAAGTTAAGTTTAAAGTTAACATAAGTATATAACTATCACAAGTCATATATTTAAAAAGTGCTTATTGGCTTAAACACCTTGTTTACCTGTTTTAATAAACTAATAAGCACTTTTTGATTTGTATAATGAAGCCAGTCGAAGATTGCTTGCCAAATCGCCAAAGAGCAATGAAATTATACAAATCAAAACAATGAATGAAGCATGTACCATGAAAATGGTAGAGATTTTTCCATGAAGGATATCTATATCCATTTATTGCATTTGTCACTTCATAATTGTATCTGAACTTGGCATCAATTATTAATTTATTATAGTAGCTTCAAATTCTTCGAGAGATGAATGATGAATACGTACACCTAAATGGTATCAAATACTAAAGCGGCACGAGTCATCATTCAGGTGCCTTACTAAAGTTATATGATAAAAACTACATCCCGTATTAGTAGAAGAACTAAAATGCTTTTAGCTTATATACCATAGTGTTCATTAATACTTATGCCAAGATTAACATAGTCTTTTCAAAGTGGTCTTGAAGATCTTTCAAACAATATTGAATTTGACGATTCAATCGAACGATCTTGAGGTCCCAATTTCACTCTTGACTTTTAATATTTAACTTTAAAAATCAATCTATATACACTATTAACTTTTAATTGCTTAACTCTAAAAGGAACTAAAATGCTTTTAGCTTATATACCATAGTGTTCATTAATCTTTTATATAATAAAAGAATTATATCATTTCGGAGTGTTTTTGCAAAACCCTTCTTATTGAAAAAAAAAATTAAACCAATAGGAGAGCTCGAATTTGCCATGTAGGCAAAATCGAGCAATATGATTGGTCAATAGAAAGTCAAAATTAAATTGGTTTTGGTCAAACTTAATAATTTTGGTGGAGAAATTTGGTTAAGAAAAAAAAGGCATAAAAATATAGGTGTCAAATTTATGAAAACATAAACTTAAAAAAAGAGGGAGTAATTAATAAAACTTTAGTGGTTGAAATTTAAATATATTATATAGAGCTAAGTGTAAAATTACAAGTTTTCATGTTTTTTAATAACTTTAGAAAAAAAACAAATAACCCTTTACACTTTATACCCCCTATACTTTATAATATTAGTAACGGGAATATAAATATCAAATGGTAAGCACGAGTTACTGTGATATGAAAATAAATATACGCGATTCTACTTATAACAACGACTCGTGAATTATTATTTAAAATTTATATATGGATATCCATAAAAACATTTTAAAAACTTTACGGAACATATTTTAACTTCATCAACGCTCATTATGTGCTATTAAACTCGCACATTTTGTACAACATGATATCAATAGTTAAAGTTAAACAACAAAATCAACCTCAACCTCAACCTCAACATGTCTGTCAGTTAAAAACGTTTTACAAAGCTAATTATTAAAAAAAAATGGGTTACATAGTCATTGGTTAATTTAGAAGGTGTTTTCCTTAAATTATAAAAAAATGCACGCATCACAATCCTTATTTCACAACAATCACCTCCTAAGAAAAAAAAAAAAAAAAAAAAAAAAAAAAAAAAAAAAACAAAAAACGTAATAGTTGGTCGTTGTTAAGAAATAAAAGTATGTACATGATAATTATTAAGCAATAATATATAGTTTTTAATCAGGTTATTACTTTACTATACTGCGATAATGTTATTGAGTTGGTAATCACGGATGTGAGATACAACCATTCTTCTATACTTATAATTTATGTGTTAACCTCTTTTTGCTTCTGAATAGAATCCGAAAGAGACTTCAACAGAACTTTGGCTTATGTCTTATCTAGCTAATAGTTTTTAGTAACTTTTTTTGTTATACACAGCAACTTTTAGTAACCTTTTTTTTTTTTTTTTTTTTTTTTTTTTTTTTTTTTTTTTTTTTTTTCTAATGTTTTATTGAAAAGTTCCACTCTTAATATTTGTGTTTTTACTATAAACACACTAAGCTATGATAGAATTAGTTGTGAGTTCGGGGTTTTTTTACTAAGCTTCTCAAAAAAGATTATAGCTTTATCATAAACTTATTGTGTTATGTGTTAGGAATTAGAAAATTCCATAGTGAAGAGTCGGTCACCCCAAATATTATCTAGCATAAGTTAGCTCGTAGACTTGTCGTTGTTTACTTGTTTAATAGTTTATTAGTTAGTTTGTAGCGTAGTTTAGTTTAGTGCAACACCGTGGAGGAAGGACGGGTCTTTACCCACTGTATGCCTGATCCACAGGCCGATAGGAGGTCGTGTATTTGTAAGTATAAATGCCCCTTCCATCCATGGAAGGGGTGGTGCTTTCAATCTAATATTCTACAATTTGTGAAGTAACTCTCTACCAAAAAAACACCCAACTCTCTAACTTTCTCTCTCTAATGGTAAACATGTATATTGATCTTCCAAGACCACCCGAATCATCAAACACAATAAATAACGATCCTCCAATTGGTATCTGAGCCAAGGTTTTTGTGTTGTGTTGATTTGTGTGGTTTCGTACCATGATTATTATGTGTTATTGATTTATGTCAGATTTGTATGGGTTGTTAAAAGCTGTTTTGGTTCACTTTTATGGTCGGAATATTTGTATGGGCTGTCAAAACTGTTTTGGTTAACTGTTATGGTCGGAATATTATCCTGCTTTGGTACTAAATCGTCAAGCTTTTGGTACAAAATAGTTTTTTTAAAACAATCTGTATGTGTTGTTGATATAAGCAGTTTTTATCTATCAACAGTTTTTATGATCTTTTAGATTGTCATATCTGTGATATCTTTGTGGTCCAATGGTCATTGTTTTTTCTTGGTCAAAACTGAGTCTAAATTGAAGTTTTCTGGGTAACTATGAAGGTGGTCGGAATTTGATCTGAAAACTCATCGGAAAATGTCAAATATCAAGTTAGCGATTTGGTTTAACTGTTTTTGTCATGTTAGCGAGTTGGCTATTTAGTCACTTGCTGTCGTGGCGACTTGTCGTGGCGACTTGGTGCTATATATGGTCTAGCGACTTGACATTTTGACAGAAATGAAGAAGAAGATACATAAAACTAACCAAAAGACCCCAACATACCCACATACCAAAACAGATTCATGAACCTCAGTTTCATTGTGATACATCATCAGTCCATATCAATTTTTACATATCCGAAATCCATCTCCAACATCCTCAAATCCCAAATCTATCCTAATCGCAACTCCATTCAACAATCAAGTAAATCAAGTCTCGTATAACAATATAAAAACATCAACTAAAAGATCTCAGTAACGAGTTCAAATCATTCAATAGATCTTTTTGTTGAACCCTTATCATCACAGATCCGTGCTTTAATGATAATATCCTAAAAACATTAAGGATAGTAGTATAACAAATCTGTTATATACTATACTTGGTTCGTGTATGACTCGACAACAAATGGGATCTCAGATTTGGTTCGAGGGGATTTACCAATACATCAAGGATGCAAGACCCACGAACATACATCTTCACTGATCAATTTAAACTCAGAATTAAAATTAATGTGTTAAAGCCATACGTGTTCTTGATCTCAGTTTTATGACTCATGATTCTCAAATGCAACAACATGACTATCAAGAGACTATTACTCGAATCATTCCTTTCATCATTGATCAACACGTTTTTCTTTTTAACTATTCGAAGGTAATGAAATGATTTCAACAAACTTGTTGGATCAAATCGTTATTTCGGTAATAAGTTGAATGATACTCTAAACGAATACATGTAATATCACAACTAAAACCTACCTTGAAGCCGTTGTTTTGAACTCGAAGCCATCCCTGTGGCTGAGATTAGTCTAACCGATTCATGTCTTGATGAGTATAAGTTGTTTGTCCTTCGGATTTAACCTTAAGATGTTGCTTGAGGTTTATAAGATTTTTGTGATATGTGAATGATTAAGGAGGCGGACAATTATGTATTTGAGATTAGGGTTTGAGTAGTTGTTATTGAGGATGGGGGCGCATATTTTCTGAACATGTGTTTAGGGTTAGAGTAATGTGAGTATTATTAAGGTAAGGCATGTGTTATATACCCGGTTTCATATCTTTGGGTGGATCGGGTTTTTCCTTTTGTGGTTGGATCGTGGGCCTAACGCCCAAACTCATATATGGAATGAGTTTTTTTGTTAGCTTGAGTTGGATCTTACATGGGCTGAGCTTTGTTTCTGGTTTTGGGCTTCATGATTACACTAGCGTATACTGGGCTAGAGGATCACATTTAGCTGCGTCATTCATTCAAGTTACAACTTCACTTCATGAGACGATATATGTTGATTTTACTATACGAAATTTTTTTTGTCAAATAACTCAATATGTTCAATTGATGTGAATGTGTGGCAAAATCCTTGAGATTTATCAGTGTCATAATATTGAGGTAATTGTTTGTGAAAAATGAGCTTTGGGATTTGACACTTCACGTTTAATGGATCGGGTGTATACTTTCGTCATGTGCTATGAAACGGACTATATTAGACTTTGGAGCCTACGTGTGTTACTCATGTAATGGATTTCTTGGGCTGATTGAACACATGAGTAACTTTTGTTTAGGTCTCCTAGTTAATGGACTAAAAGTATATCATTTGGATATAAGCTCGAGTTGTTGATGCAGTTACACAGTGAGACATGCAACTTAAAGTGATTTAATTCGACAAGTTGATGTGATGATGAGATTTATTGTGTAATGTGGTTTGGTACTTTGGTTTATACATCTTCACGGTAGACACTGTATCGCGACTTGAATTAATGATTAGTACAAAGTTGACTGCGGGGTTGTTTGGACGGTATTTATTATTTGGATGTGAAGTGAGGTTTTTCCGGGCGCGTTTACTTATTTTCGTCTTCTTTCTTTCTACCCTTCCGCGAAGATGACTTGTTTGGGCATTTTTAGAGTGTGATAAAGACTTGGCTATTTAGTTACGGTTATGCTTCTTTCTCGCTTAATCCACAACGTAACTATCACTCCGGTGTCTCACACAGTTGAGGATAAGTCAAGAGGATTTGTACATTGGGTACACCATTTCTTGTTCACAAGGATGAGTACAAGTTTAAGTAAAAAATTTGGGGGTTTCTACTTCATGATCAAGTTTGATATATCGGGTTTACTTCTCCATGTGGTCACTTGAATAGCCGACATAATGTGTGAATGATGTGTTTACCAAAGTGTGTATTGGAGTGTTGATGATGTTGTGGATGTTGGTTACTGAACCGTTGATGAACCGCTGCATGTTCCCTTAAAACAGATATTCACCGAAACCAAAGTTGTCATAACATATTCAATCTGACATTGTTTACGGTTTTGTCTTGATTTTGTAAAATCCCGCGAAAGAATCTATTTCTCGGTTTAAATTATAGACTTGTAAAATCCCGTGACAATGGAAACATCCTGGTAATTGTAAAGTGCATTTCCGGATCTATCTTACGGTTTATTCTTGGTTTTGTAAAATCCTGCGAAAGAAACGATTTCTCGGTTTAAACTATAGAATTGTAAAATCCCGTATTGATGGATTCATCCTGGAGAAAGGAAAGTGTATTTCGGGATCTTATCTGATGCTGGTGCTACGGTTGCTTCTTCAAAGAAGGGATAAAAGGGGGTACTTTATGAATTGGATGTGTGTTTGAATTTTCGTCATGGCAGTTTGGCTATTACAAGGTTTTACGGGGTTATGTGCTTTTAACCATGGTCGGGATGAAACCATTATCAAAGTTCATTTAAATGTCAAAGAAGGCTAGATTTGAGCAGTTCAGAAGATGTGACAACGGAGTTAATTCACTATTATTTATTTGAGGTTGAAGTAAAATATCACGGGCGAGTGTACTTAGTATCTGAAGATATCGGGGATGGTTGGATGAAGATTCTTCGAGATCCTTGTTCGAGCTTTTTTTTTCCAAAAACTAAGACTTGGAAATCTAGTTATTTTTGGGAGTCTTTTCCTTTTACCACGTGGGGGAATTGGGCTCTGTTTACCACAAAAATAACTATCACTTTAAGGAGTTACGTTGTAGTGCTCAGTGTCACATTCAATTGTGGATTTTCAAGAGGTAATGTACGTCTATTACTTGATGGTTGGTTGGTTGAAGAGTATAGAGTACTTAAGAGATTCAATGGAGCATGAATTCTCGGCACCGCTCTTTGTTACATATGTGCAAGTTTAAGTCACGAGTTCGAGGTAGTTTACTTCAGGGTCAAATTCATCATACTGGGTTTTTCTCCATCAGCTGTCACTACAAAGAGCCTACTGAATGATAATGGTGGTTGATTACATGTTTTGCTAAGAGAGCTGAAAAGAGAGAGATTATGACGTATGAACACAATAGTTCATGCCTCGTACTCCAAAGAAAAGAAAAGTGTACGTTTCAGTGCGCTTTATCTTCAAAAGAAGAGAAATCTTCTTATGACGTTTGAACACAACAGTTCAAGCCTCGTTCCTCAAAGAAAAGAAAAGTGTACGTTTCAGTGCGCTTTATCTTCTGAAGAAGAGAAATCTTCTCTATTATGACCATTCTCATCAACATGCTTCATGCTTTTTCCATGTGCTTTCGATTATCAAGTGAACCGGGCTACCGTTGATTGTTTTCTTATTCCACTTACTCAACTATAATGAAGATGGAGACATCATATGCTAATGTTGCAGGGGAGAAGTGTGAATAGACTACATTTGGTTAAGATATTCACTTATTTAATCAAGAATGGCATCTCCGTATGCAATTCTTGAGGGGGAAAAGAAGTGTGAATTTTTTGCATTGTTGATTGATATTAGAGAATATAAATGGTCATACAGCTCTAAACTCATGTAAGAACCGAGCTTCTTCTTATCGGGTCATCTTCACATGGAGTTTTTCTCTTCTAAGAGCCGTTGGTGGCATCTTCACTCGGATTGATGAGTTTATCGACAAAGTGCTTCCGGTTAATGCTTCACGTATACATCAACATGATGATTCCGAACAATCTTTCTGTTCTTGTTTGATGTGATTGGTAGTTTGGTGTTACCATCTTGTGTGTTCGTTGCGGCCTGATTGCTGATTTCCTTGATGAACATCTCTCTGTTCTTGTTTGATTGGGAGGGATTTTAGTTAAGGGGATTTGCAAGATTTAAGTTAATTGGGATGCTTTTTGGTGGGATGCTTTTTGGTGTGAGTTGAAGATGTTAATTATCTCTTCCCCAACTGGACAATCTTGAAGAAGGTCGAGTCTACAGTCTGTTCTACATTTCTTGCTATATGTTAGAAGACCAAAGACGAGTTGCATTTAATGATCTAAAGACTTCTTCTTAATCTGGGCATTTATCAAAAAGATTGTCGGTATAGGGGAGAGCACTAATTGGGGGAATGTGATATGTCAAATTTAATCCCCAATTAGACTTGCTCACATTATTCAGCATGTTGATTCTCACAAAGACTTCAAGCGATCTTCTCAACAAATTTCAAGTATTTGGGCATTCAAAGAGTTGCTGATTCTGAAGTGTCAAAACCAACAAGGGGGAAGGAGACAAGCATCTAAACGCGAGTAAACTTGATGAACTTAATTCTTCTAAGTGATTGAAGATATCCCGGGAAGACAAATGTCATGACCGTAGAGAAACTCAAGGTTTTACTCATCAAGGCGTTTAGTTTTAGTATTTCAACTACGTGGGGGAAGTGATGTTAGAGAAAGTTTCTGAATATAAAAGAGGTACACTAGTGTGTGGTGATTTCGATGGTATCGCAATGATCAGGGGAGAGAAATTGTGTACAATGGAGGCGCTCAGCTGTTTCACTTGAGGGCTTAATCAGTGATTCAGAGATATAATCACTTACTCTGGAGTTGACATCCGCAGAGATTGTCATCCGCAGAGATAATCAGTGACTTGGCTTGCTTCTTCAATGTTATCAGTTATTCATTCCTTGTGTATTGGTATACTTCGGATACTTGAGCTTCATACACGATCATCAGGGAGAAAAATGTGAACATGGGGAGGTGTTTTCATTCCCCTCATGATGTGTATTCAGGAGAGCTCTTGGGTATTGGTGTACTTCGGGTTCTTGAGCTTCATACACGATCATCCGGGAAGAAAAATGTGAACATGGGAAGGTGTTTTCATTCCCCTCATGATGTATGTTCGGGAGAGTTCTTGAGCATTATACAAAGAAATTGACTGCATCAATTCAACTACGTGGGGGAAGTGGTCTCTTGACATCTTTTGGAATGGATTGCTTCAGACTTCAGTGGTAATGAAATTTGAGAAGAAATTTAAAGAGTGGGATGAAACGTTGATGTTCTTCTTCTTGATGATATAACCCCGAATGGAGATCCTCGATTATCGTTCTTAAATGGAGCAGCGGGATTTATGGTAATGGTGTGCTTTTCTGTGCACCTGGCTAAGGCAAGCTTGAAATAGAGCTTCGAATCTGCTCAGCTAAAGGATTTTCGGTTTGGGGGGAAGCTGCCAAAGTCTCACTTTCAGATGGTTCTATTTCTTTTAATTCAAGAGCCCTTGGAAGCTTTGGTGGTGGATGTTTAAGAGATGACGAATTCTATCTTCTACGACGTGCTGCTCGATATCCTTATCTCGGTACTCGTATCATCATCCTCTTTAACTATATCATCTACTCTATCCTTGTATATATTTATCAGAAAACAAAATACAAAAATATAAAACCAACAAAAAGAAAATAGAAAAATATAAAACCATCAAAACAAAATAGAAAAATATAAAATCTTCAAAAATCCATAAAAAATCAGAAAATTTGAAAAAGACCAAAAATATGTTTTCTCAAGACATGTCTTCTGGTATCGATAACATCTACGGTCTTAGAAATGTCATTCAATAATGGCACGGGACTTTAGATGAAGTTCGAGCAGGAGGTGTAAATATTTCTTTCTAAACATGTCACAAGCTATGGCTTACAGTTATTTCAGACTGTAACCCGGGCTTCTAAATATGGCTTGCAGTTATTTCAGACTGTAACCCGGACTTAAACTATGGCTTGCTATTATTTCAGATAGCAACCCGTTCTTTTAACAAAAAGGAAAGTGTTGCGCTAAAACTATTTTCAAAATATTTTGTGCACTTATCCTATAAACAAAACTAGGAAAGTATGTCGAAGGACTGCTGTTCCTACACAAATGTTTTTCCGTCTAAAATTCTTTAGAAAAATATTTGGTGTTTTAACAAAATGGTGGTTAATGAGTCGCAAAACCAATCAGTTTCAGAGTTTTTCGTAAAAAATTGAAAACTCAATCAATGACTTTAGCGCTTTTAATCTTTTCAGAAAATAAGTCATTGATTGAGGGGGAGAATGTTTTCAAATCTATATCATCTAACGAGCTTTCTTAATTATCCTACGAGCTTAATTAAAAATGATATTTGCCTGTGTCGAAGGACTAAGAATTTAGGATATGATTGTTAGGTTTAGATGATTAGAGTTTGATTAACATATAAACCCCATGCCTTATATGATCTGATTGTTATGTTAAATTGACTTTAATTAGTCGATTGTTGTTTGGGTGATGTCTGATGAGTGTTTAAATACTCATCATTTTTATACCATTTAGACTGCAAAAACATCTGAAAACACTCAGAAATGCATCAAAATGATAATAATATCACAAATAAGTGTTTTATGTGTTTCAAATGCAAAAATACCAAAATCTGGTGAAAAACGTATCAAGTTTGCACAATTGGCAGTTTTAGTTCCCCAAGTTTAAAAAGTCTTTCATTAAAAAAAAAAAAAAAAAAAAAAAGTTTGATTCTGCTGAAATCAATGGTTTCTGCTGAAACCTAATTTTTTCTGCTGAATCAATGGTTTCTGCTGAAGTTATAATGCACTGATGGTTTCTGCTGAAGTCATACGTTTCAGCAGATAATTCCACTAAATAATATCTGGTCCTTAAATAAATATCTGGTCAAACACTCAAACTCAACTCCCCAGACAAACCCATCCTTCCCTCTCCCTCACACATCAAAACCACCACCACCTGTCCATCCCAACTTGGCCACCTTATCCTGCCATGTCCCCTCCACCTCCACAAATAACCAAGAAGCATTTATTGCTTCTTCAAACCTACAAGCAATCTACAACTGTCAATATGACTTTTCCTTCCAAAAGTGGAAATCAAAGGTTAGGATGAATTAGACCACATCAAAGGCTCAGAATTGGTGGGATAGTCTCAAAAGTCTGCAAGGACCCCAAAAGATGATTATTTAAGAAGAAAGAAGACAGAGAGAACCGTTGTCACAGTTTTAGACCATTTTCGTAGTGTAAATTTAATTTCTGCTTTAAGTTTCACATAAAAGTTTGCTGGGTTTTGTAATTTCTGTATTGTACAAGTGAATTTAGTTATAATTGAAGTGTTTTCATTAATCAATTCTTAGTTTACTGCCTTATTTAGTTTTCCCGCCAAAACTGGTTCTTGTCAAAATCTAAGTTTTAATCTGTTATAATGGTTCAAATAAGCTTATTCAAGCTTATTTAAGTGAATTAAAGTAGTTTCCTGGTCTTAATTGCAATTTTCTAAAAAAGTCAACAAAAGTCAACACGGGTCAACGAAAGTCAACTGTGTTCTTAAGTCTGAAATTTCTGTTTAGTAGTGGTATTTGGTTCTAGTCAATCTGCAAATAAGCTGGATATCTTGTAAGTTTCAATAAAATCTCATCATTAGCTTAATAAAGTAGTAGTAATTGCATTGATTAGATATGTTTTATTTGGTGTTATATTGCTGCATATTTGCTTAAATTACATCTAGTATAATCAGTTGTAGTTATAATATGGATTGAGTAAGCTTGGATTTGTGATTTGGTTAGAATTATTGCACATTAGAAGTATTAAAGTGTGTTTGGATTAGTGCTTTATTATGTGGTTTAGATTGATACAGAGGTTAAGCTCTGTCAATTCAGTCCCACTTAGGTTCAATAAAATCATTTAGGACTTAGATTTGTACTCATTTCTGCTCAAAGTCAAATTTTCATATTATATGATCTTATAAGCATCTCATTTAGTGTAGGATTGGAAGTACTTGCATAGTAGGTGTAGGATATCTAGGATAGCTTAATTTGATCATATCACATCTAGAATTAACATAAATAACCTGTTTTGCAAGATTGAATCTCAAATAAGTCAAGTTTTCAATTCTGTCCAAAAGTCAAAATTTCATAAAAACTCGTTTTTGAATAAACTTGTGAATTTCATGTAGGACTTAATATTAGGAGTTAAGACTTGTGCTTTTGGATATTTGTCATTCTGTTGCTTGTCTTCATCGTAGTATTTTTTATAATTTTCAGTTAGCGTTGTAAACTGCTTATTTGCTAGCTTCTTTTAAGCTCTTTTTCACAAACCTTCCTTTTTGCGTATTCCTTATTTCTGCTTATTCAGTGTGTTTTTCTTGTTGTTGTTGCTTATTCCAAGTTCCCATAACTGATTTATAGCTTATTCAACTTTTGGTTCCAGCTAGTTAGCTGTTGTGAGCTTATAACCTCACTTTTAAGCCAAAAAGCTCCCTGTTGAGCTTATTGCCTTGCATTCGGCTTATCTTTGAGTTCCCCAAAATGTGTCTTCACAAAAGTTGCTTATTTTCAGTAGTAAAATAGTTTTGTAAAAGAAAATTCAAGTAAAACCAAAAATAAAAATAGCTAGTTAGGGCCGTTTGGCGTGTTGAGACTTGAAAACTGGTCTCAAGTTTTTTTTTCTATAGCTTGTGCTTTTTAGGTTCTAATAAGTTGCATTAGCTCATTTTAGGTTATATTTAGGCTGTAGTAGCTTATGGTAGATTTTGGATAGCTTATAGCTTATTTATTAGCTTATTCAAACTGCTTATTTGCCCAATTCAGCTTATTAGTAGGCTTATCTAACTTTTTATATTTTTCCCAGGCTTAGAATAATATTTTATATTTTCCTGTAAAGTTTCATAATTTTTACTGTTCATTTGTTATTTTTCTTAATTTTAATTAGTTTAAATTAGTTTTTAATTAATAATAATTATTTAAAAAGTCTAAAAAAATATATTTTCAGTTTCAAAATAAGTTTTATAATATTTTAGATTTTTCTAAGTCATAATTTCACTTTTCTAGCTTTATTTCATATTTTCTTATATTTTAGGATATTATTAAATAGTTAAAAATAGTTTTTAATTAATAATAATTAAATAAATAGTAATAAAAATAATTTTCTTTTTCCAATAATTTTCTTATGTATTTAGGATTGTAAAAATATAATTTTCATATTTGTAGGCCTTTTATTTCTTAAATCTCACGTTTTATTTTGTATGTTTTAATCGTTTCTAAGTATTTTGCTTTCACGTACTTGTTCTTATAGCTTGTTTAAGCTATTTTCTTTTATTCCTTAGTATAAATCAATCATCACCCTTTTTCCTGTTCAATATTCACCTGATCACAGATTCGTTGTACTACAGTGTTCACACCTCGTTGGGACTTAACGACCCGGGGATACACTATAAACTCTCCAGATCTTAATTGCTTTGGTTTCAGGCTGTCTGGCTTTTATTACGGTTGACCATTCACAAGTGGTTGATTTGTGTGATAAAACCTGACCGTCAGGAGCCCGATCAATGTCGACCACCATGTATTTGTATGTGTGTTCACTAACGTATGCAGGTATATTGGTATAAAAGAATGTTCGCGATCCGGATCCCACAATTGAAGATGATTGGATGCCGAAAGGAAAGGGTAACTATATCTTGGGTTGACAAATGAAGAAACGGAGCTTAATTTGACTTCAATGGAAAGTTGGCATAAATGCAACGTAAGAGGTCTCACTGCATCAGCAGATGGTTTTCTTCTAAGTGATTGAAGAAACAGAGCTTAATTTGACCTCAGTTGGCATTTAAAATGCAACGTAAGAAGAAGTCTCACTGCATCTGCAGACGGTTTTCTTCCAAGCCCTACAACAACAACGGAAGCATCTCAACCACCTAACGTATCTTTGTGCAGGATACAATTTTTAAACAATTTTGAATAATTTGATCAAATTGTTTTGAAAATGGAAAATATTGTTTTGAAAATTAATTGGACTTAATTTTGAAAATCACCGGACTTCATTTTATCAAAACTTGAGTCACTCAATTATCGACTACGGTCATGGATTGAGGGGGAGAGTGATTTAAAATAAAATTTTCAAACGATATTTCTTCAGAAAAGTTCCGCTTTGTACAATATAAGTGGTGATCTAAAGATTTAATGTTATGTCATGGTATGATTTTTTCTTTAGAATCAAGGTCTTTCAAAATGAAATTTTTTCTGTTCTTGTTTGATTGTGAAATTGTTTTATTTTACTAAAAGATCTCTTAAAAACTATCATACCTGACACTAACAATCTTTAATTTCTTAAATTGGTCCTTATCTGTCATTTTTCAAAAATTAAATCTTGCCACGTCTTTCCCCAAACTCTTTTAAATAATTTAAATCAATTGGGATCACAAATCTCAAGAGGTTTGAAATTTTTGATTATGGGAGAGATCGTGATTTAAATCTCAAATCTGTTTTAATGGAGTTGGTTTTAGTCCTTTATAGGCACTCCTGCCTCCATGTGCCAAACGATTTCAATATACAACATAATGCACATGTTGAGGAGGAGGATTTATCCAAAAACCATATGAGTATTTAAACAAGGCCACATTTTCTCCCATGTTTTCTAAACCTAATTAAATCACTTGGGATCTAAAATCTCAAAGGGTTTGATATTTTTGATCGGGGGAGAATTTGTGATTTAATAATGAAATTTGATAAAAGGTGATCGTTTTGATTTAATTGTGCAGGCTGCTCTCTCATATGTCCTAAACGCTTTCGAATCTCGAAGCACATATTGAGGGGGAGCAAATAAACTATCGAGGTACAAAAGCTTTTTAAAGAGATTTATAAAGTACCTTGATTGAGTTATCAAATGGTTTTCTTAATGGCCTTTGTGTTCGTGGATGTGCTTCAAAAGAACTCTTGCCTCTATGTGTTAAAATCATTTCTCTTATCCTATGCACATATTGAGGGGGAGAATTTTACCAAGAAAATCAAATGGCTTTTTCTATGAAAATAGTGATCAAAGAAAATATTTCAAAGTTCTCTTGCCTCCATGTGCTAAACAATTTCTAAATCTTATGCACATGTTGAGGGGGAGGTTTTCTAAATGATCAAAACTATTAAGGTACAAAATGCTTTGATCTCGTATCATAAGTACCTTGATTGTTTTTCCAAATGATTTTTCAATTGGTTTCATGAAGGAAAGAACAATACCAAAAGACCGACCAATTTACTTTATGCATGGAGTTATAAGGATGGTTAGGTTAGGTATTCGTTCCCACGATCCGCCAGAACCGGAGGGATCTACCCAGGGACAATCCACTAGATAGTGTAGAGTCCTTAGGTATATTGAAAAAAGGAGAAAAATGAGGAATGGGAAGAGTGCAGACTGAGACTGAGCTAGTACAGGAATAAACTCAACAAGGTTCTAGTTATGAAGTCTCGGTAAGCACTGAAGGGGTTGAAGAATGAAAAAGAAATGAATGATAAAAGGGTGAAAAGAAATAGCCCTCCATCAATTCAACCTTAGGGCAGAAACCGGGTTCAATTCATATGCTACTGGTGGTTACTAAGGTAACACTGGTATTGAAGACAAGACATCATGGACCCAGTGATGCACTGCACTAAACTTCCCAAACTACTCAAGTTCCTCTTAAAAGGGCTTGTTTCATTCTCACGGGGAACCTACATAATCTATCGACTTTCTCTTAGAGATTGTTGATATTGAAGAAGGAGACCCTCTCCCTAGTCTCCGGCACAGGAACCAAATGTGCACTAATTGAGTCTAGAGCCAAGAGATCATCCACAATATCTCATTAGGACACTATTCTTGAAGATTTGTTGTTTCACTCAATGTGGAAAGTAAGTATATATTAAGAGTCCTACGCATTATCCTTGTGGTATTGCCAGAACATCCGAGTGATATGTAAAATTATTCACAATGAAGATGGAAATCCTTCTAGAGCCAACATCTAACAAGCTCTTGGTGGGTGACATGTGAAATCTTGCAAAAGATCAAGCTTGTGACAACTGGATAGAAACGATGGGGAGATTCATTCTTGAATCAACCTTGGTCCAGGAATGGAATTGACGAATACTTTTGGAAAAACCGTTCGATGTGCAAACCTTCTTTTCTCTAGCACGTCGAATGTGTATTCATTTCAAATTCAAAAAGTATATCTGATTGAAAAATACTTTTAGAAAAACCGTTCGATGTGCGAATCTCTTCTTTTCGCTAGCACGTCGAATGTGTACTCATTCTCTAATACAAAAAGTATTTTGATTGAAAATTGATCTTTCTCATAAAACCTTCGTCGTATTGCAAAACTCTTTCTTCAAGCAATACGCGATTGTTTTTCAAATCATTTTTCATCAATCAGTGAATCTCAAATTGCTGGTTCACTCACTCCGTGTTGTCTTCTTTGAGACGTTCCGGTTTGAGAACAGCTAGAGAAGCTGCGAAACCCTGTCAAGGAGATTCTTCAGAATCCTACCTGATCACAGGCAGTACTTGTACTGATCAATGGGGAACCGTGGGCCGTGTACCTTAATTCAACGAAAGTGGTCAAAGACACTTTCGTGTGTTTTATTGCTAACTGTTGTTTGTAGGTACATTTGGACGGTTGCAGCTGATCAGAATTGAGGCGTCAATCCAAAGCCGCATGCTCACAGCATCCACACTTAATCTGAAGAAATCATGACTGGTGCATATCTACATAACCTGGTTCTGATATTTTTATACTATGTTTCTGCTACGCTGCTGCAAATATCATGAACCAGTAAGGCTTCCGCTACTCTGATGGAAAGATGTCATGATTCAAAAGTGTGAGCATGTCGGTCCGAAAGTCACAACTTCACATGATGGCAACACAATAAAGGGTAATCCAGAGATTTACTGTGGCTGATGATCTCAATGAAAGCTCGAAGATCATCAAAGATGTGGATCAGTTAAAGGCCTCCACTAAAAGTACAAATCAGTGCGGACTTTGAAGAATCACTGCTATTGCACAAAGATTGTTGAAATGAAGAATTGAAGTCTACGAGCTCAAGAACAAAGACAAGAATAGAATGCTAGGATTCGAAATGTAAAACATGGGGTGACCTCCCTTAGGGGGAGATTGTTAGGAATTAGAAAATTCCATAGTGGTCGGTCACCCCAAATATTATCTAGCATAAGTTAGCTCGTAGACTTGTCGTTGTTTACTTGTTTAATAGTTTTTTAGTTAGTTTGTAGCGTAGTTTAGTTTAGTGCAACACCGTGGAGGAAGGACGGGTCTTTACCCACTGTATGCCTGATCCACAGGCCGATAGGAGGTCGTGTATTTGTAAGTATAAATACCCCTTCCATCCATGGAAGGGGTGGTGCTTTCAATCTAATATTCTACAATTTGTGAAGTAACTCTCTACCAAGAAAACACCCAACTCTCTAACTTTCTCTCTCTAATGGCAAACATGTATTTTGATCTTCCAAGACCACCCGAATCATCAAACACAATAAATAACGATCCTCCAATAAGCACTTTTGAATAAGCCAATAAGCACATTTAATAAGCATACCAAACACCCCTTTAGTTCTAATCTGAAGTTTTCTTATTTGATGTTATGACTAACTTTGTTGTTATCCTTACTATAATGCAACATGTTAGTGGTTTTTGCAGTTTTATGATCTTATCGCACATACTAAAGTGTAATGCAATTTTTTTGTACGTTTTTTAGAAGAGGATTAAGTATCAACACGTGATTGTCGTGGAAGGATTTTCTACGCCTGCTCAAGGTATGAATGTATAACTAAGTTGAGTTGCTGATTTAGATAATATATGAATGTATTTTAATGTACCAAAGATGTGTTTTAGTGCCTATACATGGAATATTATGGTAGGAATGATCGAATATGTGAGTCGGATACGCATGTTATACGTTTAGAAATACATGAACTTATTGGGGCACACACGTAAGCAAAATCGTGAGATGTGATTGGTTAATAAAAGTCAAAATTAAATTGATTTTGGTCAACCTTTAAAGCTGAACACAGTCGTGACCCAGGTCACCGGGTGCCACATCAGCTTTCTCGACAAAATAACTTTGAAATGACCAATGTGGGGTGTAGGTCGAGGATCGGTCGAGGCAACCCAAAAACGAAAATTGGTCGTTTTTTCAACCGATATTAACACACACTTTCCTTTTTTTTTTCCTCTTTTTTCTTTTTTTTTTGAACTTGTTCATCGACTGTGGCAACTTGGTCGTGCCTGGTCATCGGAGAGAATTCATTATTTCGCCACGTAAGCAAAATCGTGTGATGTGATTGGTTAATAAAAATCAAAATTAAATTGATTTTGGTCAAACTTTAATAAATTTGGTGAAAAATATGGTTGATAGAAAAAACATATAAAAATATAGGTGTCAAATTTGTGAAAACAAAAACTCAAAAAAAGATAAGGTAATTAATAAAATTTTAGTGGTTGAATTTTTAAAAATTATATAGAGTTAATTGTATAAATATAAGCCTCTATGTTTTTTAATAACTTTGGATTATAAACAAATACCCCCTTATACTTTATACCCTTTATACTTTATATCTTAAAAAATACAATGTATATGTTGTTTTAAAATAACAACATATAAATTTGAATAAGATTATAAGTATCAATTTTTTTACTTTTTACGTTCAATAAAGACCCACTTATTTCATTTTTAAAAGTTTAACTTATGTGAACACGAGTTTACATTTTAAATACGGCTAAATTACTGAAAACGATAATATAATTATCAAATTGTAAGCACGGGTTACTTTAATATAAAAATAAATATACGCGATTATACTTATAACAATATTTGTAAACACAAAAACTTAAAAAAATATGAGGTAATTAATAAAACTTTAGTGGTTGAATTTTTAAAAATTATATAAGGTTAAGTGTAATATTATAAGTTTTCATGTTTTATAATAACTTTAGAAATTAAACAAATTCACCTTTATACTTTATACCCCCTATACTTTATATATTAAAAAAACAATATATATGTTGTTTTAAAATTACAACATATAAATACGCATAGGATTATAAATATCAAAATATTTCTTTTACTATATAAGTTCAATAAGGACTCATTTATTTTAATTTAAAAGTATGATTATGTGGACATGAATTTGAATATTATATACGGCTAAATTTTTGAAAACGAAAATATAATTATCAAATTGTAAGTACGGGTTACTGTAATATGGAAAAAATATATACGTGATTGTACTTATAACAACAAATCATGTAATTCTTATTTATTTATATAAGAATATGTAGAAAAACATTTTTTTAAAACTTTAAGGAATATATTTTAACTTCATCGACGCTAATTATGTGTTACTAAACTCGCATCTTGTGTACAACATAATATCAATAGTGAATTTAAATAGCAACATCAACATATATGTCTGCTAAATATAGTTAAATCTTGAGTTATCTAAGAGAAACTTTTACAAAATTTTATTTTAACAAATTCTAATGGACATTAATATATAATGGAAAACTCGTGCATAAGTATATAATTATATGTAATTATCTTTAAACACAAAACATTCGGTATTAATACAATTTTTTTTTTTTTTTTTGTCAAAACCCCGTGCGTGCACGGGTATTATAACGAGTACTTATGCCAAGATTAACATAGTCTTTTCAAATTGGTCTTGAAGATCTTTCAAACAATATTGAATTTGACGATTCAATCGAACGATCTTGAGGTCCCAATTTCACCCTTGACTTTTAATATTTAACTTTAAAAATCAATCTATATACACTATTAACTTTTAATTACTTAACTCTAAAAGTTAATCTACAATTTCACTCTTGACTTTTAATATTTAACTTTAAAAATCATTCTATATACACTTTTGGCTTATAAATCAAATATTTTATTCATTAATCTTATTGGAATCCGTCTGTATGTGGCATGAGTCATAGAGGGAAGGCACGGTTTTTTGTTCGCCTTGATAACCAGTTTGTGCTAACGGAGTTATCCGTTGTTGTTGTATCCTGAGAGATATACGTTCACGATTCTCAAGCATCGTGGAGAGGACGAATCTGTCTTAAGGAAACTGTGAGCATCACAGGCCTCAACATTTTCCTTACTTGTGTTTTATGTGTCTCAACAATCAAAAGAATGAAGGTATCGTTTTCTACACTTCATTTTCTTGTTACGATTAACATATTCTTTGTTTGTCTCTAATAGCAATACACGTAATAATATGTAACAAAATATACATATAGGTGTGTAATCAAAACACAATAAGAATAAGCATATCCGAAGATGTATGGAAATAGTGATTAATAGCTTTTTAATAGAGTTAAACAAGACGTTTAAGCTCTATCCCATTGTGAATAAGCATGTACAAGAAAATGATAGAGTTTTTTCGATGAGGTATATCTATATCCATTTATTGCATTGTCACTTCATAATTGTACCTAGAATTGGCATCCTCCAGAGATAAACGATGAATAAGTACACACCTAAACGGTATCGAATACTAAAGGGCATGAGTCATTATTAAGGTACCTTACTATTGTTGTCTGATAAAAGCTACATCCCACATTGGTTGAGGAACTAAAATGTTCTTGGCTTATATACAGTGTCTTCGAAATGGTTTATATGAGGTCGTTAAATAGAAACTTTTAATGCTTAGAATACAAAATAACCTGTCATTAAATGTGGAATGAGAATGAATCTATATACATTCTTGGCTTTTTAAACTCTAAAATACATTATACGTTTTAGGCTTTCATAATTCAAATCGCACAAGCTCTCCTAAAAGATCTACATAAGTTCTTGACTTTCAATACTTGCAAAATAACAATCGACCAAAGTTACAAGCGCTAATATTTGTAGACAGAAATCTAAGCTTTTGGATGGCGATACTAGGTGGTCATACAACTTTCGGAGTGTATACGCACTTGTTTCCTTTGCTTGATGTTAATCAAGGTAATTATGGATGTTATTATAACCTGTGTCTGGTGAATGTTGTCAAGTTGTTCACACTTATATTTCAAAAAAAAAAATATATATATATGTTTGCTCTTGTATTGTTGCACAAGACAAAAAAATTCTCTTGGTCATAAGTAACTAAGTTTAGAAATCAATTTTTTACACCCGATTTCCTCATGGCTATCACTATATATGAGTGTTCGTTTTCCAGTTTCACGCGAGAAAAATTCATGTGTATAGTACTAATATTGTTCGGATCCTGCAAGAGAAAGAGCATTTAGCACAATGCACACCGTTCTTGTCTATCTTCAAGAAAACCTGGCTTCTCTGGACACCTTGATCAGGAGAGAAACCTTATGAATAACATAATAACGTTATGCTCCTATACCAACAAGTAAACCATAACTACCATAAAAAACACCACCCATTCACCCTCTTTCGCGTAATCACAAACACCCTCATTCATTATCAATATAAAATCAAAGTGAACCACATGAAATCAGTGATTAAAAATTTTACTTCATGAAAAATATTTGGATCCATTTATAATACTGTTACATCAATATTGCATTTAAACTTGACATCAATAATCCTAATAGCTTTAATTCTTCAAGAGTTAAAGGATGAAAAGCAAAACAGTATCCCACATTGGTTGTAGAATTAAAATGTTTTTAGCTTATATAGTGTAACGAATGTTAAACAAGTGTTTCAAGATTAATATAATGTGTTCAAGGTGGTAATTGCTTAGCATTGAAAGAAGCTCTCCATAAACACTTTGAAGATGTATATAAAGTTTAGACTTTTAATACTTGCTGTAAAAATTGTGTAATTTTTTAACATGTAAATTTTGGATATTTTATTTATTGGTAGTATTTAGAATCCATTAAATATAGAGTAGAATTTTGATAAAAACACGTTACTACTGTGAATGCAACACAAGAAAAATGGTGGTACTATTTTACCATCAAAAGATATCAGCCATTTATTGCATTTTCATTTCAAAATCGTGTTTAAGTTTTGCATCAATCATCCTTGTAGTTAAACGATGAATAAGTAAGAGAGGGTCTCGAAGGGGTGTGCAATAGGTGTCGTCGCACATGTCCTCCACTTAAAAGGAGTCACATTTTTATCAGTTTTGCATCTAAATACGTATAATATTAAACATATATCAGTAATATAATTTAACTTTATATGCAATTTCTTTTTAGTTTACAAGTGTAATGGCTTTTTTGTTTTTATTGTTATGGCCATCGAAAAACACAAGACGACCCTTAATTAAGTAAACACATGACTAGCATAGAGTATGAATCAACCATTTAGATAACTTACTACAGTAATTTATTTGACAAAGCCTACATCCCACATCGCTTGAAGAATCAAAATGCTTTACTTATCATAGTGTATAGGGGTAATTGTCTCAAGATTAATATAATGTCTTCAAGATGTAACTAACTTCATTAAAAAGAAAATGTGGGGTTTGTATCAATTGAAATATATATATATATATATATATATATATATATATATATATATATATATATATATATATATATTTATAAGTTTTGATTCTTACTACTCGTCTCAAAGAAAATGTCCACTTGATGTTTCAGCCTCAAAATAAATGCCCATTTTATGTTTCAATCAATAAGAAAGTATTTTAGTGGGTAAGTTAATTGCAGTTAGTGAGAAATTCTAAAACTTTGTGCAAAATAAAAATGAACATTTATTTTGAGACAGAAAGATGTTTATATAAGTTTTTAACATTTAATACATAATTTATTTTGTTTTTCTATATTTTTTAGCAAAAGCAAGGAAAATATTAAGGCCATAAAGGCAAAAACAAATACCAAAACAAGGCAACAACTCTAAGAAATTATGTGTTTTACGGCTGGATTAGAAGCTCAAAGAAGAGACATCCTTTGAATTGTCAATTGTCTTTGTGAATTGTCTTTGTGAAGGGCATTACTAACCTCCTTATCTGAAACCACATGAAGGATCTTGTTTCTCCACTTCCTAACTTTTCAAATGAATGTCAAACAATGTCCTTTATCTTTGATGAAACTTAGAGCTCTCCACCAACTACAAGTATTTAACCAAATGATTTTGACCTCAAGAAAAGAGAAAAAAAATGGTCCTAGGAATTCTTTTTCAAGCTGTAAAATAAACAGTTAATTGAGGAGATCGATGTACATCTTTGCGCAAATTAGGTCTAGCCAGGAGCCGATCTAGTGCCACACACCAAGCACAAACATTCATTATACGAGGAACCCAAAAATACCAACGAAAAAAGGGCTAAAACTATTATTGTTAACATTACCCAACAACTTACCACCTTAGCGGAACACTCTCTTAAATGCCACAAACTGCTTATTAGCTTATTTAAACAGTTCAATAATATGTTTAAGCTCTCTCCAAAAATCTTAGCGGAACACCCTCTTAAATGCCACAAACTGCTTATTTGATAATTGCATTAATTAATGCATTTCGTTAGGGCACATGCAAATTCAAACACTATTTCCTACATTGCGTTATGTTACAGGTGATTATTTATTTCTCCTTTATTACTTCGTATTCGAGTTTGTGATTTTCAAATTCCTCAAGAGGAATTTAGTATTTTGCAAGACGTAGTTATGGCATTGGCATCTTTATAATCTTATTGAAACTTGGCATCAATTATCAAAATAGCTTCAATTATTCAAGAGATAAACAATGAATAAGTAAATACGTAAATGGTATAGAATACTGATAAATTACTCTCTCCGTCTTAAAATTATAGTCCACTATTGACTTTTTCGGTTTTTGTTTTACAACTTTGACTTTAAATATTTTTGTTTGTGATATATAAACTTGATGAAAAATATATGAATGGATTGAGTTTTAAATGTATTTTTATTGGTATACTTTTCATCAACTATTGTATAACACAAATAAAAATATCTAAGATCAAAGTTGAAAAGGAAAAACTGAAAAAATCGGACTATAATTTTGAGACGGAGGTACTAATATACTATGGCATAAAATCTGCATCCCACATTGGTTGAAAAAGTGAAACGTGTTTTGCTTATATACTATGGTGTATAGGGATACGTGTGCCAAAATTAATATAATATTTTTGGGACATGTAACAATATCTATTACTACTAAATTGAAAAGTTAAAAGATTTATTCTTGACTTTTAATACTTGTATCAAAATAATATAACTTTTTTAACATCTAAAAAATATAGAATCCATTGAATGTAAAAGTAAAGTCATCATGCAGATGCGTTCCATTTTCTTGAACCTACATATCGAAGCCACCATTGTTGTCAACATATACAAGCTAATTAGTAAGTTTGATGTATATCAAACATACAATTTATTTTACTAATGTTTAATGTGTTTTCTTTTCGGTAAGCTAAGTCCAAATGGCTTTTAATGTTTAATGTGTTTTCTAGGATACATTTCCTTTTTCTCTATTGTACATTAAGCTTTAAAATCCATACGTCTTTTGGTTTGTTGATGAAACATGCCGATATAGTCAACTTCACTCAATAAAAAGTAACTCCCAATGCCATTTTTCACGGGTTATGGGTACCCAATACCATTTCCGGTGTTTGGGGGAGGTTAAGATGTAGACAGCCTTACCCCTACCTAAGGTAGAGAGGCTGCTTCCAGTTCTACCAAAGATAGAAAGGACCTCCGACCTTTTGTAGGGAGTGAAGATCGAACCCCTAACCTCTCGGTTGAGAGTCAACTTCACTAAATCCAACCCATTATTGATCTAATAAAGATATTTCCCATTTTGACATGTTACTTAACCAACCAATATTTACACCGGTACTTTTGAAGTTTCTCAAATATGCCTAATGTTAAGTTTAATAAAGTTAACATAAGTACATAGCTATCACTAGTCACTGAAATATATAACAAGTTAATGTTGTTCTTGTCAGGTCGACCTGCGCCCCAATAAAATTCTCTAAATGCCCCAGTTGCCCAACTTTATTACCCCAAATGTCCCACTTTTTTTTCACTTCTCAAAATGCCCCATGGGCAACTCTCCCATGGGCAACTCTATCAAATATTTGGGCCCACATTGTACTTACATAGTACAAAACTAATACTTTGTCTGTTGGGCAACTTTGACCTATTATATTGGGCAACTGTCAATTTTTGTCTTTTAGTGAAAAATCAAAATTTATATTTTTAACTTTATAAATACAAATAAGTTGGGCAACTTGGGCCCACAAACATGTACTTTTGGGCAACTATCTATAAAAACCAATTTTTAATTGCAAATAAGTTGGGCAACTTGGCCCCACACATATGTACTTTCGGGCAACTCTCTATAAATACCACTCTATACCATACAAATACACTATTAATAAACCAAATTACATATCTCAAAAAATCATTTATTATCCCAATACACCTAAATACAAAACACAAAATACCCAAAAAAATCATCCCAAACACACACTCCTTTACCCCACACACACCTTCCCTCTCAAAGCTGAAAAATCTTGAAACAGAGATCATTCCCTCTCAAACTCAATAATCCAAGGGAACGCCCTAATCCTACTCCCTGAATAGTTATTCTTCCATACGACGCATATTCGTACATTCAAAGCAATCCGACGCATATTCCTACAGTCAATCGCAGTTCTTCAACATCTCAAGAATCCAACCACCAACATGTTTGATGCAAAGCTAACGGTCAGATCTAGATTAGAACATATTGCTACTATTAAAGGTGCACTGAATGTTAATAGAACCAAATTGTTTAGAGAAACTGTCTTTGGCCCTTGGTTAGATTTTCCTAAGTATTCCCCTGACAACCACCTATACCATTATTTATATCAAAATGCAGTTGAGGTGTCAAAAGTTACTGATTGTTGTCCACCTTTAACTTTTGTACTAGGTGATAATGTTTTTGATTTTGGCCGTGAACAATTTAGTCTTCTAACTGGGTTTCGTTTAGGACCAGTAGATAATAGTGAAAGTGACCACGGCCATGTTGTTAAGGGTTTAACATATAGTCCTTTTTTTGATCGGTTGTTTCCCGATAAAAAGAAAACTAAGAACAAAAAAGTTAAGGGTGATGACCTTTTGGCGTTGGTAAAGTCGGCGGAAAGGTGGGAATTGTTATCCGATGAAGATGCTGTGAGGGTTGCTTTGTTGGTGATTGCAACATTTGTCTTTATCGGTCGGGAAGGAAGGTTTAATGTTCCTGACCATTTGCTAAGGAATGTTGAGGATTTTTGTGTATGGAATGAGTGTCCATGGGGTGAATACATGTGGGCTCATCTGTATAAAAGAACGGTGAATGTTGTTCCTAGGCATCTTGAGGCAGAATCAAAGAAGCCTGTTCCAAAAGATCCAAAAAAAGAACAAACATACAGTCTGTATGGATTTACATGGGTGTTGAAGGTTAGATTTTACTTGTAACATACATTATTTGTGCTTGTATATATTCTGATGGTTAATCTTAATAATGTGTTGGCATTGTTCATTAGCCATTGGCTTGGTTCCCTAGGCATTGTTCTGTAGTCAGTGTAAGTGTTTGTGTATATTTAAGGATGTTATGGTTGATGGTTTGGCTTTAGGTAAACAGTTGGTTGAAACCACTGACAATGTGTCTTCATCCACTGCTAGTTGAGAAGAACCCACTGCTGAAACAACACGTTATGTAATTGTATCCCCTGTTACTACATATACAGCCACTGGTATCCTAACCACTGCAACCATAATCACAACCACTATAATCACAATCACTAACTGTTAATTCAATGTATATGTTTTTTCAGATTTGGATTATGGAGACATTCCCAAACAGCTCCCAGTTCTGGACCAAAGACCCAGAGAAGATCCCACGTTGTCTAGCTTGGTCCAAAGTAAAAAACTTTGAAAAAAAACATTATACAATTTTATTCGATCCGGTAAGTAAAAACCCAAAATTAGTTAACTGTTGTATGTTTTTATTGCATTTAGCATATCAGCTTATCTCCTTTGTTATTCAGGCTTTCAGACCACTACAGAAGATTGTACCGACAAATGCCGAGCTCAGTTGTCCGTGGTACATTCGCAGTATGGAGTACATCCGTCAACTAGATTCCCAACTTGTTGAAAGAAGAGAAGAGTTGGGTGACCAACTGATGGTGGAAGAAGAGGCAGGTATGGCTGGTCTGGATGTATGCGGTGGAATTCAAGCCGATTTAAATGTCCCTTTCTGTGACGCCGATGAAGTAGTTACAGAAGCTCAAACGTCTAGTGTCAATGACAAAGCTGTTGAAGAAGAGATTGTTGTTGGGCTTGGTGAAATGTTGAATATGAATGAGCCTGAGAAGGTTGAAGATGTTGTAGCCAGTAATGTTGAGGTTGCAGATGGGATCAAATGTGACAAAGCGGAATCGTCACATACCTTAGATAAAGATGACTTTCGTGCCGAGCTTAAATCCCTTAAGTCCTGGGTTGGTACTATAGAAGAACGTGTAGGAGTAGTTGGTGTATCACAGCTCTTATGTGAGTTACACAGCGTACAAAAGAGAATTGTAGTAATTGAGGATGCTTTAGGAATAAAGTCAGAAGATGATGTTGGTGAGATTAAGGTAAAAACCTGTTATTTGAATTTTTGTTACTTCATTCCACCAAAATGGTGTCTTTGATTGCCTAAGTATGTTAACTTTTTTACAGGTGGATACTGTTGATGGCAACAAACCGTTGGATACTACCGATGAACACACCCCAATCAGGAGCAACGTAGGATCCGATGACAAGCAGAAGCTGTTGTATGCCGATTCCGATGAGTTTACCGGGCCTATGTCCCAACTTATGAAAGCTGCATTATCGGGAGGTCTTGACGATGCTCATCATTCCAACAATATAATGCAGGTGGATAACAAATTTGATTTTGCTGCCTTACCAAATTTGAATGATGAGTTCTCAGACATTGCTTATGATGGGTTTGATCCAACTCCTGTTCACGTACGCATATATATATATTGTTTTTTTTTCCCTTCTTTTATTTTATTCTATTTCAAAATCAAACCCACATACCCTTTATCTAGGAATCGATGGATGTGAATGGTGCGGTAAAAGATAATGACAGTGCCAAGGGTAAAGAAATTGTTGTTTGGCGGCCACCTCTTTGGTGGGAATGGTTTGTGCAGTTTACGCTTACATTGTTAGACCCGTGGCTGCAGAAGGGGGCTTTACCGGTAGACAACGTTTATGATCCCGCTGCGCAAGTTGCTCCACAATTAGACACATTGGATATGGATGTTGAGGAAACGGTTATGGAAGGGGCAGATACACAACCTTTTGAAGTGATATGCATTGATGATGAGGATGGGCAGGATGTTGTCAAGGTACATTTAATTATCTTATCAACAAACAAGTCCCTGCTTTTCATTTGATTACTATATACATTAATACATTTGCATAGATAGCACATAAACATACATTAAAACAGTTTTCGACACCTAAAAAACAAATATGATACTAAATACATAAATGACCATCATCATAATCTACATTTTAGTTCCAGAGCTTTCTCCCTTGCTTTTCTTAATTGCTTTGAGTCGTTGAAACAGTATTTCAAGACTAGTAATCCAATTTTCCAAATTAGAAATATTTTCAAATAATGTAGGATTATTCACATGTTGCTCCACTGGGTTGTTATCATCTTCCTGCGTTTGTTGCACCACCTCCCTTTGCTGCATCACCTCACTTTGAAACTCTTCCTCTACCTCATTTTGCTGCACTATCTGACCTTGCTGCACCAGCTCAGTTTCAGCCTCCTCCTCATTCTCTAGATCTTCATATTCTTCCTCCTCTTCCTCATCAACTCCATAAATCTCATCCCAGTAGAAGTCTTGGCGACGCAGCCAAGTAAGGATATTTGTCCTCATCCACACACTCACTTGCCTATATGAACCATATTCTGACATTGGTTCTTCCCCAAAAGCATCTAACACTGCGTCAAAAAGGAAATCGTTGTTTAAGACAAACTCGTACTCTTCTTCATCATTTTGAAAGTTTCCATTTGGTGCTGCCATTGTTCTTGAGCGACAAAAGAGAGAAGAAAGTGAGATCTGTGATAATAAGAGAACAGAAACTAGGAAAATATTATGTAGTAGGATATGTAGCAGTAACAAGAATCTTATCTTTTACATTGTGATGTACTTCACTTAGAATAAAATACTGTCTTTTACTGTGTGCAAAGAATCTTATCTTATCTTTACAATGTGCTACAGTTGATATAATTATTAAAATATTAATATATCTTTTTCATTAATACATCACTTTTACAACATAGGAGACAGGCAAACTATTTTCTTTTTCACTTATGGTTGACTTGACTGTTTGAGTGTCTTACGACAATTCATTTGCTTCCGAACATTAGTTTCACGGCTACTAGGACCAACATCTTGCGCATTGGCTCCCAACCTTTGTGATTGCTTAGAGTTACCAACGCCAGTTGGTTCTATAACTTGTTTTTTTTCAATACCGTATATCTCTCTTCTTATGTCTTCTAGCACTTCAGCTGGTAACCGGTAAGTAGGTTCAGCATCTGGTCCATATAATTCATATATTTCAGGAAACATTACCTCTCTTGCTACCTTTATCGACCACTCCCTTTCATCGTGGTTTTCCTGAAACCTAACTCCTTTAGAACTCGACATAAATCAATTAATGTTATCGAAATATGGTTATGAAACTGAAAATGGATAGGAGCAAATATTTGATGGAAATATGGTGAACAATAAGATCATGGTTTCGCTATTAAATAGACACCACGTGCTAAGTCACATGTAAATAGTTAAACATACATAGTCAACTTTGCAGATGATTTACTTTTGAAAATAATACAGGGCCCAAGACAAACAGTCATGCTTTGTTGTTCTTGTCCTTAATATAGACACCACATGGTTAGTCATGACTAAAATAATTTATGCCGTAGAATAACAGTTGAGCATTGAAGTTATTTAATTGTTTGGATAGTCGAGCTGTTTGTTAAAAGATGAATCGTTTTATTTTTTGAAGTCTGCAAATATCAGATTAGTTTTCAACTCCCTTAAACGTAAGAGGAAGCCAGGGAGATATTGCACCTCACCCTATACTACTCCACCAGCCACTACTCCAAAGAGAAGGCGTTCAGCAAGGATCAGTTGTCAAACCCCATCCCCTCCTAACGCTCCAGATTTTGATGATACATTGGAACCGTTTGTGGAGGTATTTGACCGTGTCAACTTATATGTCTCTTACTTTGTAATACAAACATTAACTAAAAGAGTTAATTTTTAATAATTTAGAATCTGGCGAGAACTGGGACTGGGAAGAAAAAAACCAAAAAGGTAACTGTGCCATGTTCCGTTCAAAAATTTTTGAAAGAGAATAATGGTACTAGGTTTATTTTCCCATGGGGCAATGAAGACACTATTGCTGATCTCAGGTTTTGGGACTGTTTATTGGCTACGGGTGCAAACAAGGATGGATGGCTGAGGGACGAGGTGCGTATAAAATCAGTTGTTAGTATTCTACCATAAATGTTTCTTTGTGATTCCCACATGTTTTTAATAATGTGCCGAATTGTGTAAACAGCACCTTGACATATGGGTAGATTTGCTGTGGCATTTCCGACCATCAGATGCCGACTGGGCTATGGTGGGTCCCTTTTTCACACCTCAAGTAGTTAATGACTGGGTACGAACCTATTGGGCAGATGGTGTAAAGTACCCGGTGCCTTGGGCTAATGTTGAAAAGGTATTTATTTCTTTCCATATTGCCGTAGGTGTCTGAAAATGTTCAGCGGGTGCTTTATGCTGATGTCATAAATGATTTAGGTACTATTTCCAATAAACGAACCTGACAAGCACTGGGCGGTAGGAGAGCTGCATATCAGTACGGGTGTTTTGACATTGTATGATTCGTTTCCAGCCTTTACAAACAAACGTATCTGGTGGAAGGATACCATGCCTGCAAAATTTAAGTATTGGCTGCCAAAATTACTAGATGAAACGGGAGTCTTTGCAGCAAAAGGCATAGATATCAACGCCTATCGGATTACCTTTCAAAAATGTGTTGACGTCCCCAAACAAACAGGTCAATACGGTGACTGCGGGATATGGTCTTGCATTAACCTATATAGGCTGACTCATAACATGCCATTAGAGTCTGACGATCCTGCAGAAACAGCTCTTGCCTATCGTGAAAGAATGTTTGAGTACCTATGGAAATACAAGATTCAGTATGCTGGTCATTGACTATATTTGTTGTATCGTCAACACTCATTGACTATGTATGTATATAATTGGTACTTAAAGATGTTAGCTCATAAGGAATGGTCATTCTTTGTGTATGTATAATCAATTGTAGTAACTATTGGAATGATAAATCTGTAAATATCCAAAATGTTTTGTCAATGTTTTGTAAATATTATTAGTTGATATTATTATTGCTTGTTTAAGTTCTAAGGATCACTACTAAAAACTGATTACATATAAATTATGATATTACATTTAAACCAGCTTCCAATCTTCTACTAGCCGTTGTTTATTCTAAACTAGCCGTCGTATCATCTCAAGTAGACGTGGTTTCAACAGTCCGCATAGCCGTGGTTTTGATCATACTTGCTGTGGTATGTTTTCAACTAGCCGTGGTTTTTATCTGAACTAGCCGTGGTTTCTTTCTGAACTAGCCGTGGTTTCTTCATACTAGCCGTCGTTTCTTCTGAACTACCCGTGGTTTCAACAGTTATTATAAACGTGGTTTCTTCATACTTGCAGTGGTTCCAACAATAATTCAATCCATGGTTTGACCCACCAGCCGTCTCAGTCATTCTTTCACGATACACCACCCATTCTAATTAACCTTCCTTCACACTTTTATTGCCAAAGGACCTTGTACACCAGCAATGTTTTGAATCTTCAATAGCAATTGATCTATCATTGGATTTGTTGATATGGTTCCTTGTGGATCAAGCTTCGCTTCCAACATTTTCCTGGCAACAGTTTTGGACAATGGATAGGCTTTATCAATAAACATGAAAAACTTATCCTTAGTAGATTGTACAGCATGTACTCTGGAATGCTCATAAAGCATCCATTCAACTACTTCAAATTGTTTCCAGAATTTGTCCGATGGATTAGGTTGACACATGTTTTTCACTGATCTCCACACCAACCTTGCTAATCCTCCAGTTGGCCCATGCTTTCCATATCTAAAATCAATGACTTTCCATAACTGTTCCAAATCCTCTTTTGATAGAAAGAAAAACAAGCTTCCAAAATCTACGTATCTACTTCTGCATCCATCTGCTCTTGTTATTTCAATCACTTCTCTACCATTGTCAGTGATTATTTTCAAATCATTAACTGGTTGACCTGCGTTTAGTGGTGTACAATTAATCGGCTCTTGTATATCACTCACCTTTAGATACAAATCCAGTCTTTCTTCCCTCTCCATCCCTTCATCCAATTTATGTTTCTTAGAACGCACATTTTCCCGAATTTCTGCCATTCGCTTTTGTTCGTTGTTGATCCAAGCAGCTTCTTTATCAGAATTCATAGGAATGAAATCATCTTTCATTGTTAACCAACGTTCATACAGCTTTTCAATCTCTTCGTCCGTCCAGTTTTTCAAATCTTTGCCTTTGCAAAATTCCACGTTGTTGAGAATTGAGATCATGAAATTTCTCCTTTGAACCCTAGTTGGAGGTTTTTTATTCTTACTATTGTATGGTACGACACTTCTCTCCTTCTGCATTTGTCTCGCCCTCGCAACAAGAACCTTTGACCTTGATGGAACATCTAATAGTGCCCATTCTTCATTACTCCATTCCAACTTTATCATTTCAGAACCTTGGACAAATGCTTGTTCCTTGTTCAATTGTTCAATCACTCTCATAGTCGCTTCATCTTGTTCTTTCTTTTTTTTTTCTAATGCTAGATATTCAGCCTTAAAATTTTCATCCAATTGTATTGATAATTCACGATCATGTGAAATCTGATCCTCCGTACTATCAAATTGAAGTTCATCTACTCCAGGTTCAGAAATAGCTTCACCCTTTCGTATGTCTCGTTGATCTACTACTTTATTCACTGCCTCCCCATTCTTCAAAGTATTAGCCAATTGTTTATTTCCAGTAGGTTCAATTACAATGGGAACGGGTGCAATAACAGAATCAGGAATTGCTAAGGTTCTACATAAGTTCAGCAGCGTACCTGCAACCTCCTTCTCCTGCGATGGTTGTGTTACAGTAGTTGTGATAATCGTACTATCAGTGGTTGTAGTACCAATATGTGTATCTGACGTAACTGTTGATGAAATAACCTCTGAGGTTACAACAGTGCTGTCATTTGTATCATCACTATATACAGCATGCACAACTTCTTCCTCTTCGTCTACAACTGCAACATTAAAAGGTTCTAGCATTTGTTCTTTTCCTTCCTCTATCAATTCTGCTTTTCCAACCTTAAACCCTTTAGCCAAAGGTTTAGCCAAGGGTTTAGGACCAGTGGGTCTAAGTATAATAGGAAAATGTGCAGTACCCGATCCAGTCCGACTCGGTAAGCTTTTACATAACTTCATCAATGTACCGGCAACCTCTTTTTCAAGTTCCTTGGGTGTTTGTGGGACTGTGGTTGTCATTAAGGTCGCATCAGTGCTTTCATTAAGGTCAACATCCATGTTTACCTCCTCCCCTGAACAAATGCTTTTGCTCCTCCCCTTTGAGGACCTGCCTTTCTTAGTCATCTTCATTACTCTATTAGATGCACCAAACCTTGGTCTTCTTACTCTCTCCAACACATAAACCCTTTCCTTCAACCTTCTTATTGTTTTTTCCATTTGTGTACATTTAGCCTTCAATTCATTAACTACTTCTATAATATTCTCACCCGTGGGATCTGATACGCTGGCATTGGGTTGAGGTTCAGTGGTAGCAGTGGGAGCAGCATCATTGGTTTGGGTGTTTTGTGATTCAGGTAAAGGTAATGGTTTAGCATTGGATCCTGTTGGTGTAGCAGTATGTTCAGACGTTGTCCGAGTGGGTTGAGCATCATTGCTTTGGTTGGGTTGGGATTCAAGCACCTCCTCATTTTCAGGAATGTCTGGCAGTTTAAGCATATTAGGGAATAAAGGTGTAATCTTTCCTGAGAACTTGTCATTTTTTTTTCTCAAGTGTGTAAACACCCTAGGAGACATATGATGTACCTCATACTCCCCTTTATGATGAATGGGTGCCGTGATCTGTTTCTCGACTATTAATTGAACAAACCTAGGATATAAGTAGTATTTACCCTTTTCTTTAATGTTCTTTATTAACCCCTCAAAGATCAACCTAGACCAGTTAAACACCCTCCCCTGTGATAAACATATGACAGCAGTTGCTATTTTTGATGGAAACTCATCAAACCCAGTGGTCTTGTTGCTTAGACACAGAAGCAAAGTATGTATTAAAAAATTCCATTGGGGTGAGAACATACCTTTATGATACTTAATTCTTTCCACATTTTTCTCATAACCCAATCTTTGCAACCCCTGAAAAATATCATCATCAGACAAATTGACAACCCCATCAGCATCATTCAGCTTCAAAACATCCCTAATCACATCCTCGTTGACTATTATCTCGTTCCTATCAACAAGACTCCTAATAACCTCGGTTCCAACTCGTTCTTGAATTTTTGCCTTCAACCAAAATTGATTAATGTATTCTTGAACAATGATAGGTTGTACACTTATTGCATAGTGAATTGGTGTGTGTTTGAGAAAACCAATCATCTCATGGAACCCTTCAGTATGATTGTTCTCGGTTAGGTATGCAACGACGTTGTGTGTGGTGGGATATTCTGTCGGCATTTGTGTCCTTTGGATGTAAACGACGTTTAATTATGAGTTTGGGCGTTGTTAGGGTTTGTGATATGCGCCAATTTCAAGTGTTTAAAGATGAATAATTTGATAGCGCAGTGATTTGGGGATTATATACTAATAGATCAACATGTTACATAACAGCCCCTTGAGTTGCCCAAACACAGGGGTGGTTAGAAATATACTACCCGTGGGTTGCCCAAATAAATTGCACTTGCTGTGGTTTTCCCACAAACAGCATTGCTTAGGAATGCCCACAACCATCTACCCACTTATAGTAAGTGCTAAACAACAAGACAAATAGTCAATGACTTCATTTACTACACAACAACACATTTGATAGTTATTCACTTCAATAGAAACCAACCCAAAGACCAAAACTTGGATATCTTCGGTAAGATTCTAGAATTACTGTGCCAACAACTCGCATTAACTTACATTGATCCTTGAACCAGTCTATAAAATCATCCCAATGCATACTTCTCTCACACCATTTTACCCCCAATTACCATTATGAACCCTAGTTTCATCACAAACACAATCAACAAAAATTGACCATGAATACTTCACCAGAGGTTGTGAATCCAACCTATTCTCCATCATCCTCATCATCCAGTGATTTTCTCCAGTTCTGGACACCTCCACATGACCCTCGCCCTTTGACATCCCCATTTCTCTCTTCTTCTGAAGATGATGGTGTAGTGGATCCAAGTGATTCTTCTGATAACACAGAGGAACTCACTGCTGAGATACCTTATTACTCCCAACCTCCAGCACCTCAACCTTAACAAAGGCCTCGTGCCGAAAGGGAGGTGGTACTTGCTGTACCTGCGCCATGTTTTGGTGCATCTTCACACTTCGTATAGAGGAAGAGCTTGGTGAAGGAAAACGGATTGCTTTTTGGTGAAATCAGCAGATGAAGCATAAAGGACACTTTATTTTTCTTCATCATCATTATTTGCATCAATCCATCCTTCCCATTTTGATCCTTAGCTTCCTCGTCCTAGTAGTCATGCATATCCAGCCATCGAGAAAGAAGGAATGGGTGGTTATGCAAGACTTCACGAACGCATATCCAGCATCTAGTGTGAAAGATGTGAGCGATCATGCCTTTCCTTCAACCCTCTTAGATGTTGGAACAGATGTAGTAGATTAGGATTAGTATATCTTGTATACCTCTTTTTCTTGTAGTGGCATTTGAAGTTGTTTGCATTTTGTAAGCTGTAAGCTGTAAACTGTTTCTTGAATGAATGAATGAACAATTTCACTTCAATTTCTTCTCTTCAGCAGATTCAGTAGTTTCCCGTATTTCCCAACAATATAAGCCTGGAAACAAACTTGCAAGTCTGGAAAGTGAAATATATGAACTTTAAATAACTGAATATTACATGTTTTCTTATACTAAGATTAAGTTTAGGAAAAAAAATGCATAAGTGTGCAGGTTGTTAATCTAACTTTAACTAAATTCTACTAAATTTATCCTTCATTTTGATTGTCCAAGGTGACCTTATTCTATGTTACAGAACAGATCCTCCTGTTCCCGGTCTTGCCGCATTCTCTCTTCCATTTCTCTTTCAGCCCTATCTTGTTCGGCTTGTTGTTCCATTATTGCTTCATCTTCATGCTTCTTAGTAAGCAACTTGTCACCATCAACATTTCCATTTATACTTTTGTGCTCATCTTTATTATTGTCACCTATTTCCTTGACCGCCAACACACATTTTTCAACTACATCCTTCTTAGATCTTTTGTTAAGTTGTTTGCTATATATTTCATGAATCACGTCATCACATGGTCGTTCCACTTCAAAAGACAAACGCTTACGCACAATCCCTGTTAGTTATGAAAAACAAAAGTAAGAATCCCAAATATATTACTAAAACTAGTTATAGCATAATCAATTTTTACCGTTAGACATTACTACAACTTTGAAATTGGTATTACTTATTACAATGTATATGTAGTTGGGATAAGATACTAGTTTCAGCCAGTGGGCAGTTGGCAAGTTTAGGAAAGTTAATAAATTTGTCACATAACACAAATAAATGTGTATCTTAGTAAATCTTAGGCAGTTGGCACAAGTACAACATTTAAAATAAACAATCACAAATGGGTAGTTTATACTTAATACACTCATGTTGATACAATAATTTTGGGCAACCTTAGAAAGTTTACAGTGTTGGGCAACCTAAGTAAATGCACAAGTACAAAGGGCTGGTAGTTTGCACTTGGTTTACTAAAAAGACTTTACTGTAATGTCCAACAATTTTTTCCACCTAAGTTTGTTCAAAACACAACCATGGATTACGATGACAATTCTACTTTTAAGGTTTATTTAGTGCATCCTTCTTCTAAACATGGAGTGAAACTACCTAAAAATATCACTTTCAATAAACTAGTTGCGTATGTGAAGAAAAAATTTCACGCTGTCAAAGAGACACCAAATGATAGAGTCAGGTTATCTTACAAAGATGGTTCCATGGAATTGGACGTGGTTGATGATGAAGACGTCCAATACTTCATTCGTGAACTATGTTTTAAGAATGAGCAAACTCAAGCTCTGCTAATTTCAACAAAAGAACCGCCACCTTCAGAGGTAAAATCATCTTCGGCTTCTAATCATTTATCATTAGACCTGAATTTTCCGCTACTTCACAATGATAGTTACCATGACACACCAAAGGTCGAGGATACCTTTTTTCACCAACCTGATTATTCACTTCCTCCGTCGCAAAGAGATTCATTTAAAAATATGCCCATGCCACCAACTGCACCACAAGCAGAATTAAAAAACATCGATTCCCAAAAAACCGACACATTTTTTTTTAAACATAAAGAATTTTATAATAAAGCAGAATGCATGTTTACTATTGGAAAGAAATCATTACTTGAGCGATTTGAATACAAAGTTATTAAATCTGAACCCACGAGGTACAGCGTGAAATGTATAAATGAAGGCTGCTCATGGAACATATACACACGTAAAAAAAAATGGATAGCACATTCTTTGTTTCTAGCATCAACAATGTCCACACATGTTCAAGAACTGAATTACATCCTAATCATCGTAATGCGACAATGAAATTACTTAGTCAGTTGCTAATCGATAAATTGAAAGATACTCGGAGGGTATATACTGGAAAGGACATACAACGAGATCTGAGTCTTGAATGGAAAGTAAACGTTTCTTACAAACGAGCTTGGGGGGGTAGGAATTTGGCTTTTGAGGTGTTGAACGGTAAACATGAACAATCGTTTGAGCAGTTAGCTTTATATTGTCATAACCTAAAGCAAAAAAACGAGGGGACTGTAACACACATCGATACAGACGAAGCTGGAAGATTTAAGATGGTTTTTGTAGCATTTGGTTTTGCGGTAAGTTTCGGACACATTTATATTACTTTGTTAGTATTAGTATTTTTACTATTATTATTCTTATACACACATCTTATTAAGCTTTAACGTATACTAATCAGTAATATATACTTAACGATACTAGATTCGGAGTTTTATAGCCTTCATGCGGCCATTGATTATAATTGATGCTGCGCATCTGAAAGGGAAGTATCTCGGAACCAACATGCTTGCTGTTGGTATGGACGGTAATAATCAGATTATTCCAATCGCTACCGGGGTCGCACAGGGTGAGACCGCTGAAGCCTGGACATTGTTTTTGGGGTGGTTGAAAGAATGCATTGGTGAAGTGCCTAATCTGGCGATTATTTCAGACAGGCATCATTCAATAACAAAAGCGTGTGACACAGTGTTTCCAAATTGCTTTCATGGTTATTGTTGTCGTCACTTGATGATGAATTGCAATATCACCCGTAAAAAGCATAAGGCTTTGTACTGGAAGGTGTGCAAAAGCTATACGACTGAAGATTTTGATAATGCAATTTCAGAGCTTCGTTCCAAAAAATCATAAGCCGTCAAAAAACTTGAAAACGCCGGGTACGAAAAGTGGTCAAGAGCATACTGCAGTGGTAAAAGATACAATTATTTGACGTCAAACAGTGCGGAGTCAATAAATTCATTAACAAGGCACGTCCGAAAGGTACCAATAACTATGCTCTTGGAGTACTACAGACGTCTTCTACAAGATTGGTATTTCGAACGTCGCGAAAAATACTACGGTATATATCTTCGCCGTCTCAGATTTACTTGTTCGATAAATGGTACATGATGTACGCTTATTTTGCAGACGCACCGGAATTTGAACTTACAAATTGGGCATCTAGGAAGGTTGAGCATAGAATGTGGAAGAGTGCGAATTGGGAAGTAAGAGGCATTGCCATGTGTGCTGTGTACCAAGTTATAGACAATCGTCATAGTCATATTGTTGATTTCGTAAAGAATGAATGCAGTTGCACGTACCTGCAATATACCGGTTGTCAATTACGGTAATTGTTGTTTATTCGTGTATGGTTTTTGATTACGAATAACGTGCAGGAAATGGCAACTTTCGGGACTACCATGTGGTCATGTGTGTGCCGTGTGTAGAGAAGAAAAATTGACTAACTGTAACAAATGGGCGGAAACATGGTTTACAAAAACTGCACTCAAAGGCACATATCATGAAATGGTGTATCCTTTGGAAATAGAGTCAGAATGGGATGATCCGGGTAACTTGCAAAAGGTTAAACCGCCGTTGATGGATAAGAGGCAGGCAGGAAGACCTAAAAACAAAGATCGCTTCCCATCAAAAAATGAGGAGCCAAAAGTTAGAAAATGTGGGAGGTGTGGTACCGTAGGGCATACCCGTGCAGATTGCATGGAACCATTGCGCAGCAAACAGGTAACCTAGATAGTTCATTCAAAATGGGCATCTAAAAATGTTTTTTACTATTCTGACAAGATAGGTTATATTTGTTGTCAGAAAAAAACAAATACCAGGAAAGACAATGGTAAAGAAGTTGTGCAAGAGATGGCACCTGAACAAGGAACGGGTCAACGTACGTCAGGTACTCATTTTCAGTTGCAAGATGACCCACAATCACAAGCGGACTACGAGTATTTTCAAAATGGGAGAATTTACCTGGATTGGGATGCCGTACGTTGGGATGGTGAAGCAAGTAACAGCGGTCGGGAGGGTTACGTAGATAACTCTGGCATTAACCTAAACTCACTCCCTGAATCATCAAATACATATCACTTTGATGATTTCAATAACATGGATAATTACTAGTACAATGTTCTCTTTATTTAACTAATGAAATTGTATGCTTAAAGTTAAACACTACTGCACATGGTTGTGTAGTTTTAAACAAGTATTTGTGTTTTGTCATGAATAAAACGTTGTGTTTGTATTAACCAAGTATTTGTATTTTATCATGGTAAATAATTGTGAAAGGTTAGTCAATGCAAAAGACCATGGCAAAACCACCTACAATTTGTCCTCTTTTCATATTAGCCAACTACTACTTTTCATATTAGCCAACTACTACTTTTCATATTAGCCAACTACCAGTTTCATATTTTTTATGCTAAAGCTGAATTACAATAGAACATCTCAATTATTTGTGCTAAAGCTGACAGAATCTATACCAAAGTTGGTGATACAAAATGCAGTCATGATGACAGACCTGATTTTTGACTATAATAGTGACTCAAAACAGTTTCATTGATTATGCTTGTTTAAAAACTAAGATAAAAACAAATGACAGTATCAGACCTCATAAAGTTGGTCAAACTGAAATATGCTTGTTTATTTGTTTTCTACCTTGGTTAATTCCCAGCCTTTCATTAAGGCTTTGCTTGTGATTATTTTTTGGATCTTTTGTCATTGATTATGCTATTTAAGCATGCATATACATCTATTCATGATTCAAGTTTTGGTTAATATTTGGATCAAAGTAAAAAAATAAGCCATGGCAGGACAAATTAGGTTGAATGAGTTACGTGAAGCGTCAAATTCTTATCAATGGGAGGATATGTTCATCTTGTATTGTCGGAGGGCATCGGTCGAGTATTGGCAGCTGGCGGCGGATATTAACAGGGTTTGCATGAAGGTGGATCTGATGAATCGTGAAAGGGGTGAATTTGTGGAAGAGTTGCAGACTGCAGCTGCACAGTTTCTACCTAAGAAAATGGCAGAGTTTTCAAATGAACTTCAAAGGAAAGATTACATCAAACTGATGGAGCTGAAGGTTCTGGCTAGCGAGTTCGAACTAAGGGGTCGGGATATTGACCTTTTCACAGATAAGATTAAGGGTTTGTTGCCATGGTAGGGACGATGATGCAATGGTGTATGTCAGTGTTGGCTAGTGTGTTTTCCAATAAAAGTGTTGCGGGATCAGGATGCCTAACACGAGTGTTTGTAACTTAAGTAGTTGTCATGTAATCCTATGTTTCATGAAAATTTATGTTTATGTTAATCTTAGTGGTCTGTGTCATGCGTATCTTAATCAAAACTTATGTGGTAAGGCTATGACTGGCAAAACTAGTAATAGCAAATATAATCAGGGTGGTTTAATAACCTGTGAAAGAAACATGCAGACAAAGACCCAGCAATCACCAAATATGTGTTGCTGGTGTGTGTTTTCATTGTGTTCTATGTTGTTTGGTTTAATTGTGGTTACCATAACAGTGTGTGCATTTTAAGTATTGTTGGATTGAAGTACCTCACAAGAACTAGTTGCAGTGGTTTCTGTTAAACTAGCCGTGGTTTCTTCTCCACTAGCCGTGGTTTCTACTGAAGTAGCCGTGGTTTCTTCTGAATTAGCCGTGGTTTCTTGTCAACTAGCCGTGGTTTCTTGTAAACTAGCCGTGGTTTCTTGTGAACAAGCCGTGGTTTCTTCTACACTAGCCGTGGTTTCATCTCCACTGTCAGTGGAACCACGGATATAAGCATTCTTGAAACCACGGGTACAAGGATCAAGGCACTGATGAGTATTTCATTTAAAAATATGTTAACAAGATAATTAGTAAGTACTTAACCTAAATAATACATCCATGAAAAGGGCACTTATCTTGCAAAATGAGTATCTTTTCATCGACTAAATTCTTTAACTTTGCAGCAGTTGTTTCTTCTGAACAGGTAGGGGATACAGCAACATACGCTTGTAAAGGGCACTTATCTGCCGAAATGCTTTTCATTATTTAAAAATAACTTAAAAATAAAATGAATAAGTTGTAATAAAAGGCCACCATGAAAAGGGCACTTATCTGCAGAAATGCGAACCATTCCCTCCGATACATTCTTTACATAGAGCTCGATACAAAAACCCCAACGATGCGAACACTTTTAATGACAACGATATTAACAAAATAATACATCCCTGTTTGGGGTTCACATTAATTAAAGTAGTTGGTACATCAGTTTAGCTACTACATACCCTAATACAAAATTCATCCCTTGTTACAAACAGTTACAATTACAACCAACATTGACAACAACATGTCTACCAAACACATACTCTGTGTTTTAAAAAAAAATTAGACATATGCTCACGATATGCAAGGGCAGCCTGTACAGGGTTATCGACGGCTAATGACTTCCCATGTGACAGTCTGTATAAGAATATGCATACCCAGATACCACAATCACCAAACAGAGTCCCCTGATCTGGAACGTTGGGTGCATTCTTGAAGGTAATTGCATATGTTGTCGGATTTATACCTTTCTTATGGAAGACACTGGCTTTGTCTAGAACAATTGGTAGTCCAGCCTGTATATACATCGAAACATATATTGTTACTTTACATACCAACTTAACACAATACATAACAACTTAAATTTATACATCCATACATATTTTGTTATTTTACATACCAAGTTAGCACAATACATAACAACTTAAATGTTTGCATCTGACACACTGAAGCTACGGCAAACACTAAAAACATAAACTACACCAAACTACAATGAAACAAGACATCCTAATAAACCGCCATATCACGATGAGTCTGCAAAATAAGTGATTCACGTAACGGTTTGAACGTAAAGGACCCAACATCCCCCTCAATGCCCAAGTGCTGAAAGTTCCCAGTAGCAAGCTTGTATAGTACAATGCTTGCGTTAAATCCTTCCTGGTTTCCAATTTCAATTACAGGGTCGTCGTTGTCGTCAAAACCGATTAATTTGAGTGCTATTGGGGTGGTAATGCTAAGAAGCTGTCTAGCAGATGCAATCCTACCACCCACAACCGATAAAACCCATATAGAGAAAACAGAACTGACATCCCCTTGAATGTTTCCCGAAACGACCAGACTGTCTCGTATGTTTGAAACATAGAACGGTAAAGGAAGGTTGCCTATTAATTCAGCAGGTATGTCCAGGACTTGGAAACGGTTGGTGAGCAAGTCAAAAGACACAATCAAATAGCTGCGGAATGTGCTACCATCGTTAGCATACAACCGCTGATAACCACACCAATAAATGTGACCCCCAACATTAGCTTGACTTGCTTTTTTGATTCTGATTGTGTTCGGAAGCAAGCAATGCTGATCTAACACCGTCCATTGTTTAGAGGAGAAGGTGAAAATTAAAACAGTGCATGGCTGTGTTTGATTGAATGGGTATGAAATTTTTAGGAAGGTCGGATCAAAATTGTCAGGACGAATCCCAAAAGCGATAAAGCGTTTTTCATACTCCTGTGATGTCAACAGATAGGGGACAAACGTGGCGACTGATCGGTTGATGGAAGGATTCCAAACGACCGCCATGGTATCACGGACAATTGGTCCATAGGTAAAACCCCAAACTCCATGTGACCAGCCAATTGGTTTGACGTCAGAAAATGAAATGTTTGAGGACATAGGGTGCAAGTCAAAATGTTGATTTACCAAACCCACGTAACCTTTAAACCTCTGCTTGTACATCAAAACGTATGAAACTGGTGGAGTGATTCGAACACCAAAACGGACGGTGAAATGCATGTTGTCTATGCAAGACTTCCAAGCCTTGCAGACACTGCGGCATTGAGCCACACACCTCACTGAGAGCCTGTTAACTATGTCCATTTGAACTTCAAGTGGAATGTTGTCAGACATCGTGAAATTTTTTTAGGCAACTGTGAGATCAGTTAAGATGGGCAAGTTTCACAAGAAATGGGGATGGGCAACTATTAAACTGTAAGAGTATTATAAATAATAGAACAATTAGAGCAATCATATCTAGGGACCAACCCATAAGATATGCATTTAAGAAATAGTACATGTATTAAATGGTTAAACAGTTAAGTTCCAGTTTAAAGAGTTGACTTGTGCTTAATACTACCATGAAATTAATGATCAAGTACAAGGGACTGGTTCATAAACACTTGAAAGTGTATGTTACATAATTAATTATAGTTGGGCAACTATGACGCATGGGCAACTTAGTCAAGAACTAGTTTGTTTGTAAGTACTAGTTACAAAAATGTTGTTCCTTTTTAAAGTCTGATAGGCAACTTAGTCAATAACTAGTTTGTTAGTCAATAACTAGTTTGTTAACTTTGTTGTGTTGACAAACATTTATCAATTAAGAACTTATAAGCAATGGTACCTGTAAACATGCACGCATCTTCTTGTACCAAGGACGCCACTCAGCTTCAGGCTTATAGCCACTGTCGTAAAATGTTACAACCCCCGTCCTAATATGGAATCGAGCCAGAAACCAATGTTTTTCCTTTTCATTTATAGGCATATAAACCTGCCGTATAACACAAAAGGCCAGTTTTACAAAACACATAACAATATATGTATAAAGCCATGAACACAACTATTACCTGTTCAACATCAGCCCATTGGTGTTTGTACTTTTCCCCATTAACATACCAAATGGGGATGGAGTCTTGTAATAGCAGCTGAACAAAGTATGCAGTTACCATAGCCCAATCAGCGCCATCGGGCCTGAAATGCAACATGTATTCCACCCACAACTCTATGTGCTATAAATCAACAATAAAAATTGATTAGGGTATAAAACCAACAATATCAAATGAATATACCATCGGGGTGAAAGATATGTGTGACTGTTACCTCGTCCATAAGCCAACCTTTCTTAGGAGGGTCTAAACACACTAAGGATTCCCAAAATCTCCGATCCACACGAACTTCTTTGGACCAAGGAAACATACATCGAAGGGGCCCCTGCTTTCCAAGAAATTCGTCGTAGTCATCAGTAAGATGTACTTTGTCGATAGCCTTGTTCCTTCGGGAAAGAACCTACACAAACGTAAATTAAAAACAGTTTTAAAAAAAATATATATTAAAAGTTGTTTTTAATACCTCAACCCAAGGTTTAACATTTTTTAACTGTGCAGTCATATCTGGATCCCGGCACCCATGTGTTCGATTATTTTCAGATTCCACAAATCTTTTTGACCAGTAATACGACGACTCAGCGCCATCTTTTTTACTCCTCATGTCAGGTGTTATGTCTGCCTTGGCTCTTTTCCAATGGTCTGAATTATAGAAAGCTATAGACCTCTTTTTCTTTTCCTTCTCAATCTTCAACAACTTTGCCTTTTGCAACCTGCGATTCTTCTCCTCTATCATAGCCATTAGAAAATCCTTTTCCATCATCTTTTGTTCTTCCATCCTCCACCGTTCTTCCTCTTCTTTCCTCAACCTTAATTCCTCTTCCAACAGATACTCCTGAGTAACAGGTGATGCATTTAAAATACATTTAATACAGTATGGCAAAAGTGTACATTTGGATATCACATTACCAGAACTACATCATCCTCATCATCACAATCTGCCGGCTCTGAACGAATGCTAGAAATAAGAGAGTCAACCAATTCGTGGAATTCACGATTTACTTGCTCTCGAAACTCATAGCTGAGGTGGGAAAAGGATGTAGTAAAGTCCAATTTATCCTGTAAGCGAAATAAAGTGCATTGTAAAAAAAACGGATAGCTCTTTCAAAGAAATAAAGATAATACTTGGATGAACTGGCGTACCCGAAATCCGCAAGTTCTTTCACTTGCAAGGACCTACAAAGTAATAAAGGGTATTATCCTTAAGAATAATTCTAATATAAACGTATAATTATTATTTAACATTGACTAGCAAATTACCTGAATAATAGCCTCGAGTTTGAAAACACGAGAATTCAACTCTTGAATGACACAATCCTTGAGGCTGATTTCTGTAAGAAGACTACTGGTCTGTACCCTAGACACAATCGGTAAATACTTTTTTTCTGTCCTACCACGTTTCTGTGAAGCAGCCAACTTCTGTAGATACACATCGTAATCATGCGGTAATTTTGTTGGAAGAGTCCTTGGTATGTAGTGCAGGTAAAATTCCGTAAATTGACTATACCACTCCGACTGGTGCTCGTCTAATGTTGGTTTAAGATCATAAATTATCTTCGAGTCCTAAATAACATCATCAACAACAAGGAAATTAAATTCCATATACCAGTCCGACTGGTGCTCGTCTAATGCATGTGTTTTACCTTGCCAAATAGCAATCCATAATGCGATCTTGTAAACATTACTTTCCTTGACCACGCTACTGCCCTTGGTATGACATCTGGGACTTTATTCCACCAACGACTGCTTCTTTCAAACGACTCAAGAATCCATATCTACAATAATAAAGATGCATTACTCTCATACATTGGGTTCAATAATAATACTAAGAAAAGATAATATAAATAGGATTAACCTTGAATGCCCAAACAAATCCACCAACCGTGTATGTGGGAACATACTTCCGGTCTCTTTCCAGACCCTTTAGGTGTTCCCACTTGTGATTTGATACAACGTCTAGTATCTGGTCATACAAGTGCCTCCAAATGTGCTCCTCCCATGGAAAGGAATTCCGTGCTTCTAGGTCTTCGACCAAACGAAGGAGTGAATCATCCACCTCTTCAACCAATAAGCGACCCATAAAAATAACCTCTAACGATAACAATAGACACACACGGACTGCGTCTTCATCAGTTAATTTACCGAACAACTCTTCATCCTCAATAACACCAACAAGATCTAAGTTGGAAAGTTTTACCCCTAATTTTTTTGGAAATACCCTCAGCTTAAATGTTAAATCCCCTGAACTATATAAATCAAAACTTGCTGTCCCAAAACGAAAGCCTGTTATCAGAGAAAACTCCGGTCGACCAAAATGTAGACAACGACCATCAACAGTATATATAAGGGGCATGTCATAGCTTGTTTTATCCACGAAACCCTGTTTTTGTAAAACATAATCTAACATATGTGGTTCATGGTCAAAGAAGAACATATCCAGCCACCCTCCAAAACAGGTTGTCCTAAACAATTTCTTTCTAGTATGATTCAGCTTTTCTTTAATTATTGGAAAGTATTTCAATTTGCTCCTTACAATGACATTGGCTTCGTATTCCTAAGAAATAAAAAAAAAAAACATAAAAAACAGTTAACAATAATTATACTGACTTCCTAATACTGCGATCATATTTAACAAATGAAACATTACTATCATACTCACACCAAATAAACAATGGCCCAATAATACACAACTATTTAAACTTTTAAAAACCTAGCAATAGTATATAAGAAGTATATCAGACTCATATAAACTTCCAAAGCGAGTGTGCAATGTAATATGCATTAACAAGGGTCAGATATGTAAAAAAGTTGGATAAACACCAGAACATCAGGATATAACCGCCATGGCTGCAAAATAATGAAATTAAATTGCCATGGCAACATACGGTAAATCACATCATTTGCGTATAATATAAGCTAATCTGTCATCACAGCCTCTTGCATATCACAAATACACACACGTGTCCAAAAATAAACCAACTACTTCAAACAATTACCTATGTAAAGGAGTTGCTTAACATAGTTGATTGTCAAAATGTTATAAACAAGTGGATAAACAATTAAACGTTAGTACTTTGACCCTCCACTCGAAATCCCATTGCCATGTCAAAACCCATTGCTATGACAGTGACATAGGAATGGGTTTTCGAGGGGAAGCTCAAAGTACCAACGACCTTTCTACAAAAGTGTGGCGTGTCATGAACATTACACACTATCGTGATCATTTAGATATTGAAAGTCAATTTGAATGTATGAAGTTGCGTCTGGCCACATTCTTACTTTCAACTTGACTTTCAATCTACAAGTATATCATATCCTTTCCTTCTTTGTTAAGTAACTCCTTTACATATATAAACTAATTTTTAATAAAAAGCTATCAACAGTCTATAACAATTATATGACACTCATTGCAAATTACTGGAAATATGTAAAGACAATTTATTATTCCGGTTAACTGATGCTGAGGGCTGAATATTTAAGGCTAGAAAGGTGGTGCAAAAGGGTTTAGCTTCCTCTCAGAGTTCATAACTGTGTATGTGATGTTAGTGTGTAATTTTTGGTGTCAAACTCTATATGTGTGTCAGAGAGAGAGAGCAGATATGATAAGAAGACAGATTAAAGGGTTTGTAATGATACTGCTAGAATAGTGCAGAGTGAAATGGGGTTAATGAGGCACCCTCACAAACCCTTTCATATCTCTCGCCACCATTCCACCACTATCCTTACCATGACCTTGACATCTCTTTTCTTATCACTTCTGACCTCTCTTTCTGACACACACACACAGAGTTTCACACCAAAAATTACACACTAAAAACACCCACACAGTTATGAACTCTGAGAGTAAGCTAAACCCTTTTGAACCACCATACTACCCTCATCATCAGTAACAAAATATAAAGATAATATAAAGTGATCATATCAACATATGAAAAAATTAACTTCCCTAAATGGACCATGGGCAACAGTCGGCTTTGACATTGGTCTAAAACTCCTCCATATACTTGTTTGTTCACGTGCAATCCAGGTTTGGTGATTGAATAGCATGTCAGATCTAGGTTGATTTATGATTCACACAAATTATCCCAGGTCTGACATGCCATTCAATCAACAAAGCTGAATTGTAAGTAAACAAACTATCAGCATTTGATTAACGTGCCTCCATCTAAGATATAACCGCCATGGCTGCAAACAGTAGTGCCGTAGATCCATCTTTGATCATTCATGTGTTAGTTTCGTAACATAATACGGAGGCTCAGATCTGTATAAATCAATAGATTACATAACATCAGGATACAACCGTCATGGCTGCAATAGTATAGAATTGCCGCGCCATGAAACGGACTATCGCATCATTTGCATGATTTAATAAGATACTTCTCATCACAGCCTCTTACCAATTAACAGCATATATACATAATGTGTTGCCATAGGATGCCAGCCACAATGAAACATGAGTTTGTATTTATATGCATTAGCAAGGCTCAGATCTGTAAACACAAAAACATCAGGATATAACCGCCGTGGCTGCAAAATAATGTATTAAAATTGCCATGCCAACATACGGTAAATCATATCATTTGCATATCAAATAAGATAATCATCATCACAGCCTCTTGCATGTACTAAATACAAAATACATTTCAAACCTTCCTTCTCAAGTAACTACAATGTGGGCCCAATAAATAAGCATTGGCAATAAATAAGCAAACGTTGCCCAATAAATCAGGTAAGTAACTACAATGTGGGCCCATGTCAAGTATATGGGAGAGGTTCCACCTGCACCACATTTATTGACATATTCAGGGTAATAAATTTTCAAACTTACCCACCTTATATGTGTGAATTTAAATTCAAGTGGTGTTGCTAAATAGGTTACAAAATTCTATCAATAATGTCTACAAAAGACTTCAGCCAACAATTTCCGGAACTGTTTCCGCAACAAAAAGACTTCAGCCAACAGTTTCTGGAACAAAAAGACTTTGGCCAACAAATTGATGAACAACAACTTTTAATAGAAATGGAGGAGGCTGCTATTAAGGAGGAAGAAGAATGGGAGATAGCAGAAAGACAAGTGCTGTTAGAGATGGAAGCCGAAAGGGAGCGACTTATGCTCCAAGATGAAGAAGTGCTGTTAGAGATGGAAGCCGAAAGGGAGCGACTTATGCTCCAAGATGAAGAAGTGCTGTTAGAGATGGAGGAAGCTGCTCGGGACAGAGAATTCAATGCATTGTATGCAGAGTGGGATGAGCGCAGATTTGAAGGTTGCTCTGAGTATCTTTACGACGATGGTTACGACTCTAACAACTCTCAAACTTGGGATCACCCGGATTATATTTAGTTGTGTCGCAATTTAATTTTCTGTGTATTTTGTTTCGTTAACCCAACCAGTTTGCACCATCATTAGAGTGCTTTATTCACTTACTACAACTTATCTTACAGTGGTTTGTCAAACTTAATAAGTAGCAACAAATCACTAAAACCACAAGAACAATTAATCACCCAATAGGTTACAAGTTATCTTACAGAAACAATTAATCACCCAATAAGTTAACCCTAAAATATCGAAACCCAAAATCAAACAAGAACAATTACGTTAAAGTTAACCCTAAATTAGCGAAACCATAAATTATCGAAACCCTAAACTAGCGAAAACATAAATTAAGAAAACCATAAATCAATAGATGAAAATACGTAAAATTACTTACCCTAGCCCTAAAAGTTTTTCTGATAGACATTAGATCGGACAGTGTAGTGCCGATGTACTGCCAATGTGATCGGACACGGTGTTCGCTCTTGCTGAGAATTGTGTTGAGGAAGATTGTGTTGAGGAACTGTGTGGTGGCGATGTGGTGGTTTCAAATAAGAAGTGTGTTGAGGAAGTTTATCTGTATAAATGTATAAATGTATAAAGGGATGTATAAAGGTTAAACTACTTATACCTTTTTTAAAATTTTTTTATATCTTCAATACATTCAACACTTAATACATCATAAGTTGCCCAAAGTACAACCTTGTGGGACCCAGTTGCCCAATATTTGTGTACTTTTTAATAATGAAAAAAAGCATTACTTTTTGGCTAAAAGACAAAAATTGTCAGTTGCCCAACATTAAAAGTCAAAGTTGCCCAACTGCAACTTTAGTACACTTGTACTAGATAAGTACAAGGTTGCCCCACAAAATGGGACACATGTCATGTATTTGATAGAGTTGCCCAAATATTCAGTTGGGAGAGTTGCCCATGGGGCATTTTGAGAAGTTAAAAAAAAGTGGGGCATTTGGGGTAATAAAGTTGGGCAACTGGGGCATTTAGAGAATTTTCCCTTCATTAAAAGAGAATCAATAATAGTAATTACATGACACATTACACCAGTACAGGCTGCGCATGCCAAATTTCATGAAATATATTGCCAAACTTAACCATGTCTACAAAAGAAGAGGTACATTTAAGCTTTTCATCTGCAAGAAGAATACCGTTTGTTTTTTGTGTTATTGAAATACTTATTTTTTGTATTTATTTATTTTTTATTATTATTTTTTCACTGGTATTTTTTGTGCTATTCAAGTAATTTTTTTTTCTTTTTCTTTTTCTTTTCACTAGTTTTTTGTGCTATTGAGTGCAAAACAAGCAATAGCTTAAAATACGAAGTATTAAAGACAATACATAATGGTTCAAAATATACCAATATCGATCATTTTTTGTGCTATAAATCATTTTATAGTATGGGTCAAATAGATCATTGGTTTTCTTACGTTTTGGTATTTGTTTATGTTTTCGACCGTTTTTTGCATTTTCGTCTGTTTTTTACGTCTTCGTTCGTTTTTTTAAATTTCCGACCCCTTTTTAAAGTTTTTGTTTGTTTTTATACGTATTTGTCCGTTTTTTACGTTTTTTACGTTTTCGCTGGTTTTTTACGTTTTAGTCCGTTTCCGTCTGTTTTTTACGTTTTCATCTCTTATTTTACGTTTTCGTTTGTTTTTTACGTTTTCATCTCTTATTTTACGTTTTAGTCCGTTTTCGTCTGTTTTTTACGTTTTCATTTCTTATTTTACGTTTTTGTTTGTTTTTTTACGTTTTCATCTCTTATTTTACGTTTTCGTCTGGTTTTTACGTTTTCGTTTATTTTTTAAAAATGGACGAAAACGTAAAAAAATTGATGAATACGTAAAAAACAGATGAAAACATAAAAAACGAATGTAAACGTAATATAGCGGACGAAAACTTAAGAAAACGGGCGAATATGTAAGAAAACGAACGAAAACGTAAAAAGACGGACGAAAACGTAAGAAAACGGACAATAACGTAAAATAACAGACGAAAACGTAAAAAAATGGCGAAAACGTAAAAAAAGAGGCGAAAACGTAAAATAACATACGAAAACGTAAAAAACAGACGAAAACGTAAAAAGATGGACAGAACGTAAAAGAGATGTAAGATATTGAGAAAGAGATGTAGGGGTTCTGAAAGAAGAGGTAAAAAGTGAAAGATAATGTCTGAAATTTAGAAGAGGAAAGAAGTGAAAAGAATCACTTATGTCTGCAAAAAAAATAAACATTAACTTCTGCCCTCCTGCAGACAAAAGAAGTAAAAAGATGAAAAAAGTGCTTATTGGGAGAAAACAAACGAAACCTTACTTTCATATGATACATAAGAATCAATAATAGTAATTACATATGATGTTGCACAAGACTACAAATATATTGCCAAACTTACTTTCATCTTGTCATGCATCATATCAACAACGAGCAACCGATGCATAAAAAAAATGAAATATAATTTAAACATGGATCAATGTAATACAATGGACAATATTAACATGTCTACTAGACTAGCCATTTCACGTAAATTGTTCAAAAAGACACTTTCACCATTCACTTTCACATAGCAAATCATTTGGAGTGTTTGGATGGAAGAGATTGCTGATGATTAACTACTTACATGGGAATCATATAAATATGTTGGGTTTGTGATTCTTAGTGGGCGTTTGGTTAAGCATACATATAGGTGTGTAATCAAAACACAATAAGAATAAGCATATCTAAAGATGTATGAAGAAAGTGCTTATTAGCTTATTAATAGAGTTAAACAAGATGTGTAAGCTCTATCCCATTGTGAATGAGCATGTACTATGAAATAGTAGAGATTTTTCATGAGGAATATCTATATCCATTTATTGCATTGTCACTTCATAATCGTATCTAAATTTGGCATGAGTTATCCTAGTAGCTTCAATTCTTCGAGAGATAAACAATGAATAAGTACACACCTAAATGGTATCGAATACTAAAGGGGCATAAGTCATCATTAAGGTACCTTACTAAAGTTATATGATAGAAACTACATCCCACATTGGTAGAAGAACTGAAATTCTTTTGGCTTATATACCATAGTGTACATGAATGTGTGTGCCAAGATTAACATAGTGTTTTCAAAATGATGTTTCCGGTCATTGAACAGAAAATTTTAATGACTGAGAGAAACCATTTGAGAATCTATATACATTCTTGATTTTTCAAACTCTAAAAAAACTATACGTTTTAAACTTTCATAAATTAAATTGCACAAACTCTACTAAAAGATTTACATAAGTTCTTGACTTCAAATACTTGCAAAATAACAATCGACCAACTTTAGGAGCCTATAGAAATTGACGGTAGATATCTAAATTTTGTCGACAGCTCCCGAATATACAAAGAAAGGGACCATATCCTCTTGCTTGCATGTTTCTTTGCAGTTCTCCGGCAAGAATGAACTTGTCCAGTATAAGATACACCTTATGACAAAGAAGACAATCCAATATCAGATATAATGACACAAAAAGAAAGTAACATGGATAAAAAATAGCTATGAATACATAAACAAGAACAATCTAATCATTATATATTAAGTTGTGATTCTGTTTTAAAGACTAATTATAGATACAGAAACGTGTAATAGTCCTCTAGGCCAGATACAGAAACGTGTAACATTCCTTTAGTAAGTTGTGAAGAAGATAAAAACGAACAGTTCCTCACAAATTTATTCATGCTCAAGGAGAGCATGCACTTGTTTCCTTTGATTAATGTTACGGGTAATTATGGATGTTATCATAATATGATTTTCATCATGAATGTTATCAAATTGTTCAAACTTATATTTCTAAAAAAAGATGTTTGCTCTTATATTGTGATGTTGCACAAGACTACATGGTAAGTAACTTACTAAGTATAGAAATTAATTTTTTACACCCGATTTCCTTATGGTTATAACTACACGTGAGCGTTCAGTTTCCAATTTGTCGTGATGAATTTCACGCGGATAGTACTAATCTTTTTATTCCACTAAGTAGCATTTATTGTAATAGTTAGGAGGTGTATGCGATTGCTTATAGATAATGCTTATCAGCTTATCGCATTTTATAGATAACAGATAAACAGTTTGGATGAAAACATGATAAATAGCTCATTTGAGGGAGTAATAACTTGTAATCTTGCATTTTGCCAGATAAAAGGAGGTGAACTGGTCAAATGGATCAAAGTCACCTAAATGTCGATTTTAATGCATGCAATTACTATTAACCGAAACCTGTTTTGACCCATTATTAAGCCTGCCTGGCCCTCCCGTTGTGTCACCTCTAGTAAAATCTTATGGCCTATCCCTGACAGGAGCTACTGGTTTGAATAAAAAGAATGTTGTAGTTGCTGCAGATGATTGGTGTGTAAGACTTGTATATGGATATTGCAAAAGAGCACTCAACCAATGTTAAGTCACCTATATTGTAGACAAATATATATAAACGTAGTACATTTTTTAAGGCAGTACCAACTACCAAGTTGTCCAGAATATTTAACAAAAACATGTAGATGATGAAAGTATAAATCTAATTGAAAGCCTTCCTAATGAAGTGTGGTTAACAAATGGAAAAAACTTGTGCTTTTATCATGACAAGCTCCAAACTGTGTTGGACTAATCTTGAGTCATGGCTCAAAGTCTAGGTGTTAGTTAAAGTTTAAGTAAAAGAACAAGGGGCTACATGTATACTTTAGAAGTTACAAGGACCGAATGGGTTTGTTCTAAACCCTACAACTGTCATATACCGGTTCTTTGGAAGAAACGGGCCAAAACCCAAACGACATGCCGGTTCAAAGAAAAGCTGCAGACAAAAGGAAGGGTCATGATGTTTCAAAGTGTCGCTTCATCTAGTATAAATAGGCATTAGATAGTTTCGGTTATTGCAACCAAGATATTGTACAAAACTCAGAAAACCATTACGTTTGATCCTTAATAAAAGTCGTTTGACTCATTGTTTTACTTATTCGTTTGAGTGTTTAAACCCGGCTGGGACAACAAATTGGCATAAGAGCCTGTTTTGTTTTGCCACACAAGATCAAAGAAAGTAGGGGTCAAGGTTTCTGCAAACGCTGGAACTGAAGAAATACAGCAGCTTCGCTGTTTGGTTCAGTCAGAAACGAGGAAGGAACAATTGTTTCCTTGGCGAAGAGAATAAGGGCGAAAAGGAGGAAGTTTGGTGTTTTGTTTTCTGTGCTGGTTCGAAGAAATAAGTGCAGGAGAAACCTAAGTAGCACGGGGACGGAAACGGGAACGGGTACGGGGACGGATACGGGTACGGGAAACGGCAACATCCTAAAATTCAAGAAACGGAAACGGCGGGGAAACGTCATGTGTTTTATAATATTTTGGTATATATAAAATTGTCTTTCAAAAAATTACATAACATTCTAAAATGCAAATAAATATTATGCATAATCATTAGATAAAAATTCTTAGCCATCAAATAGTCTTTCCAAATAAACATTTAAATAAAAAAGAACATCAATTAGTTGTAGTATCCTCGGTGAAAAAAACTCTCTCCAATTCTGGTTCATCAAGTGAGAGGCTCGCTAACTCTAAAAACCCTGTATCCTCCATTGTACCAAAGTCGTCTCCACCAACATCCCACATCATGGTTTTCTCTTCATTATATTCATCAGTGTTCCGTGACAAAAGACGTAAATTATTGTGAATAAATACCAAATCCTCAGCACGCTTTGGTGTTAACTTGTTTCTTCTCAATGAGTGAATAAAAGAGTAAGTGCTCCAATTGCGTTCACAACAAGATGACGATGTTGGCTGACCAAGAACTCTAAAAGCCAATGACTGTAGCATAGGTGATTTTGCTCCAAAATTGGCCCACCAACGTTTAACATCTGTAGATCCCATCTTAGAAAGAGAGTTAACATCGGAAAAAGGCCTTGACTTAAGCGAGAAATTAGCATAATCGAATAAGATTGTATCATAATCATCCTCATTTGGGTAGAGTCTTCGGAAACATTGCATTCTTCCATGGGAGATTTCTCCATCTTTGTGAGGAGCGACTCTAGACTTATCCTCATTAAGCCACTCTTCACTATAAAACCTATAAGAAACATATAAAAAAAGCATTATGAACAGAAAAAGAAACTATATTTTTAAATGTCAAATCAAACAAGAAATACCTCGGGTTCAAAGAATGAGCTAAACAATGAAGTGGTGTCGAACTCTTTGCCCACCGAGCCACAAGAATATCATACACCACGTCATAGAAAGAACTGAACATCTCAAGTGTTTTTTCTTCGTGCTTGTAAATTGCAACCTTCACTTTCTCAACCATGGAATCCCACATTTCATAAACCAAATGAAGGTACGGTCTATCAGTATCACAAGCTCGTACCATATCATATATAGGTGCGGTAAAATTAAGAATGTAAATCACTTGATCCCACCAAATTTCATTTAACACCTTATCTCTGACAAATCGAGCTTTTTCTTGGTCATCTTCTCGATATGATGACCACTCTTCACTCATCACCATAGCCTCTAGTGAACGTCTAATGAGCTTAAACCTCTTCAGCATCACAATAGTCGAAGCAAAGCGAGTGTCCGCCACAGAAAGTAACTTAAGAGAACTAAACTTGTTATACATAGATAATCTCATGGTATGATTCATAATGAAATTTTTTATGTTCATCGCATCTCCATAAACTTCAGTGATCCAGTGACATTCATCATACACTTCATAATTATTTTCGGTATTTTTAGCGGCACAAATATTTTTAAGGGCAAGATTGAGAGTATGAACTACACATGGTGTCCAATAGATATGTGGGTAAAGACCTTCAATTATTTCCCCAGCACCTTTACAGTTCGCTGCATTATCAGTAATGATTTGAACCACGTTTTGATGTCCAATCTCATCTATGACTTCTTTCATTAAATTAGCGATGAATTCCTTGCTTTTAAATTCCCCCATACAGTTGACCGCTTTAATAAACATAGGCCCATTTCCACAAGTTGCCATAAAGTTAATGATTGGTCTTCTCTGTGGGTCGCTCCAACCATCTGTCACAATCGTCACCCCTTTCTCTCGCCATGTCTCTTTGATCGGTTTTAATAATCTCTCAACATTACTTTTTTCTTGTTGGAGTAAAGTAGTTCTTAATTTGTTGTATCCTGGAGGCACATAACCACCTAAATTTTGATTTGCTGCAAATGTAAAAGCCCTCATGTAGTGTGGATTTCTTGCAAGATTGAATGGTAACCCACCAGTAAAAAACATTCGAGCAATTTCTTGATCAAGTTGAGTTCTAGTATCAACATCAAAAGCTCTAACCAATGGAGAGGAGCTTGCTTTTCTCTTTTTAAGCGTGTTTTCGAAATCTGATCCGCGACAAGGTAAAGGAACATCATTAGGGGCTGAATTTGACTTGGCATCTTCACATTCTTTTTCTTTATTTTTCATCTCTATCAAATTTTCTGGTTTGACTCTTTTACAGGTAGTAATTCCTTTGTTCGAAATTTGAAGCAAATGAGCCCTCACCCTAGAGTAACTCCCAGTTTTTATTTCTTGACAAATATTACACTTAAATTTCCATGTACCCCCCGTCTCAGATATCTTAGAGATTTTTGTTACGTATTCCCACAATGGCCCTTTATCGGTAGCTTGCGTTGAGGGCACACTACCGCTAGTACTATTTCCAGCACTAGAACTCGAATCCATACTTTCGTGATTGAAACTGTTATTAGAAAGTAGAATGATTTGAATAAATACAAAATCGAAACACATAACAAATTAAAACATATCTTTTTCACATAATAAAAAATAGATAAATAAATATATAATACTTTTGTAGTTCTTAGAAGACAATACTAATATATTTCACATAACTTTTTGTTTTCACTTTTCACATTACATAGAGAAACCTTAAGGTATGCAAACACTCAAAACTACTATCTTAAAAACTATTGTATTATAACAAAATAAAAAAGATTGCTCATACACAAGAGACTAATTATCGAAGCATTTAAAAGTCCAAAAGGCAAAAGGCAAAAGTAGAGATCACAAAGTAACTAGCTGTCTAGCTATGTCCAAAAGCAAAAGGCAAAAGCATATTATCACTTATAGTCTATTACTCTAGTTGTCTAGTACCCTACTCTATAAAGGAAAGCATGTGATCATAGTCAATATAAAAGATACATACACACAGTCATACGAGAATCACCATTCACCAACACATAATCATATTCACACATTCATAGTTTGATCGATACCTCATACCTGTTCGAGCTAGAAGATAGAGAGAATCAGTGAATGACGACGACAGAGGGAGGCCAGAAAATAATAGGTTGGATTCTTGATCAACGAAGAATATATACATATTAGTTGCCAAATGCCATCGTTTCACAAGGGTTTAATGGCCCAGAAGAGTTGTAAATGTATTAAAAGGCCCAGAAATGCGATTATAAGGCCCAGAAACGTTTCCCGAACGTTTCCCGCTCAACCCCATGCGTTTCCAATGTACATGAAACGTTTCCCAGTTTTCCGATACGTTTCCATCCCGTTTCTGGCCGTTTCCGGCCGTTTCCCGTTTCGGAAACGTTTCCGGTACGGGAACGGCGACCCACAAGCGTTTCCGTGCATTATAGGAAGAAACAAGTAACACTGCTTTGGTGTTTTGATTGGTTCGAAAAAGAAAAGAAGGGAAAACATTTTGTTTGCTGTTTTTGAAAAAAACAAATGGAAGGAATTGTTTTGGTTTCTGGATTCGAACAAACAAGGCAAAAAAAAAAAAAAAAAGAAACATCAAGGGTGCGTTTGGTTTATTGTACAAAGGAGAAAGAGAACACACTTGGGTGTTCTTGTTGGTTCAAAAATCATATTGTGGAGGAATCATCAAATTCAGGTTTTATATTCTAACTAAAATATGAATTTCTTTTATTTTTCTAAGTCTTATTAAACGTAGATAAGATTAGAATTTATTGTTTGATTCCTAGTCGAAGTTATAAGTTTCCTAGATTCCTACTGTAAAACCTGGAAAATCTAAAACCTGATTAAAGACTAAAATACCCTTGGAATCGAAGTTTATAAAATACGTAAAATACATTTATATCATTTAACGAAATTTAAAACTTAACTTGCGAATAATTAAACCTAACTAAAATGTGTGCGTGATCGATTTTGGTACGATGAAGATTTAACGTCTCGCGTAAATAACTTGGGCCGCGTTTGTTTTGTTCGATGGATCAAAGGCCGAAGCCCATATGGGCGTGCGTTTGGTTGTGTTCGGTTGGACCAAGCCGAGCCCATGCCCCCTCCTAAAGCCCTAAACCGAAATTACTACTACTATAAATATAACTCATAAACACAAAAGTGAAACCCTAGTTTAGTTTTTGCCTCTTTTCTTTCTTTGCTCCATTCGGCCGAACCATAGCACCCTTTGGTGTCGAGTTTTTGCTTCAACCAAGTTAAGGTATAACACGTTCTCGTCTTCCTTTGATGTACCTTACGTTAATATATTGTATTATGTTTTGTTTAGTCGAGGTTTGCGTTTTCTTTTTTGTGGCCGAGCCGTGTGAGTCCAAACAAGAACAAACCATATGATTTAAACCTTATAAGTATTAAAGAGTATGTTACGTAATAAGTATTATTGAATCGGATAATGAATATGTCGAGTATATAAGGACCGAACCATATGCATTCATAACCGAACCACATAAAGAGTTTTTGAACATGTATTAAACGAGTAAAGGTCATGTAAACATAAACCCTAGTTTGATATGTGAACCGAATAAGGTATTCCAAACCCTAATGGTTTGTGAACCGTGTCTCATATGCGTGCGTTATTATAAGTCAAGTGAACTTGTAAATGTGTAAACGTGTAATTAATCTGAGTAATAAGTAACTTGTATGTCACATAAAATCATAAACGTGCAAGGTGAAACATAAAAGGAACGATTGTTTTCATTACGTGTTAGGTTAAGTAACGAGTCATTTATTGACGTAACATGTAAGTAAATGCACATTAATATGATATTAAAAGAATGAGAAAACCCTAGAACATAAATGAGAGTCGATTAGGGTTTGAAACTAAGTGTGTGTTAATTCGTTATTTCATGTGTGAGTTATGACGTTTAAACTATTTTCACATTTAACCCTAAACTTTAATAAATGACATAATGAACCTTAATCTACGATATTGTTTATAAAACACTTAAGTCTCATTTAATTATAAAACCCTAAAGTATTAAGATCATTAAATACATTAAGTATGAACACCAAATATTAAAAGATCATTTCGAAGATTATGGAATCATAAATAACATGTACGACCGTTAATGTGTATAGGTTCTGTGAAGAAGGAGTAATCCTTTGCTTTCCGTGTTTCTGCTTTTTGATCATTTGCTTTGGAATAAGGTACAGATATTCTGACCTTTTCAGTAAAGGTTCCTTATAACGTTTTCTTTTCGTTAGCTTTTATATTAGGATTTCCTAAGCCTTTGCTATGAACCCTATTTTGTTATTTGAGCTGTTGCTTATCTGAACTTGATTTTTGAATCATAAAACATTTGATTTTGAACTATATGATATGAAAACTTTGACTTTGAAAACATGATTTAATCTTTGATAAAGTATGATCTATGTCAGTTTTGACATTCTAATTTGACCTAAGATAGTTTGAGACCCGAGCCAAATAATAACTAGTCATGGGGGTTCCATGTCCGTGTCAGTGATGCACTTCTGACATGACTCTAGGACAGTAGAGTGAAGTTCTGCCACGTCCCTTATCTGTTATCTGTTATGAGCTCAATTTATATTTGATTACCAATTTATATGTTTGTGGGGCGTATGGGTGCATCCTAGATCTGTTATATGTTATATATTATATGTTATAAAATGTATGTTGTCTGATGATTGATGTTGCGTGCATGCACGTCCTTCATAACTCTGGTAGGTCTCCCCTACAAATGTTGCCTTGTGTGATTATGAATATGAATATGAAATGATTATGATATGGCATATGTGTCTGGGCTCGAGGTAGTTAGCTATAAAACTTATTCTATTATTCTGATTTATCTTTTGAAATGATTATGATTTTGCTATCTTTCTTTCACTTTATTTCGTATTCGTTTTCGTTTCGTATTCGTTTTGCTTGTATATCTGTTCACTGGGCTTTTAAAGCTCAGCCGCATTTCTTTTCTTCCGCGGCAGGTATCTAAGCATTGGAGCTGGGTATTGCTTTGGGATGAGTGCTGAGTGGACTTACCTTAGAGATATTTAGCTTTGATTTTATGATGCCATTTAAGACTTTACTATTTCAAATATTTCATTTGGAGTTTATTTTTCCGCTGGGACCTATGTATTGAAGTCATTTTGACTTGGATTATTTCAATATTTATGTTAAGACTTCTTTTGGATATTTATGTTTGCTTTGATATGACACCATTACTTGTGATTCCTTTACCCTTGTTGGGTCGGGGCGTTACAATTTATGGCATCAGAGCCCAGGTTTACGACTTGTAGTCAGGACCTGTGACATATGGAGCCTAGGTTTTGAGACCCTTAGAGCTTAGGATTTGACCTGTGAGGATTTGGGTAGACTTTAGGATTCCTTCTGCGTACTTCCATTTCGTATCTCACCTTTGTTCATTTTGCTAATCGTTTGAATATCGTCCAGATGGTTCGAACTCGTACTACTGGTAGCGCGGATGGAGACGATGATGCTATTAACATTGATGCTGCGATTGCTAATGCTCTCAACACTCTTTTCCCTGGTCTTACTACACCTGAGATGATGGAACAGGTGATCAATAACATTCGTAATCAGACTGGTGCTTCGGGTAGTGGTGGAGGAAATCAACCCGTCGGCATTCACACTTGGCTCGAGCGTTTCGGTAAGCTCAAGCCTCTTTCGTTTAGCACTGCTGCTACTCCCACTGAGGCCAAAGACTGGATCACTCATATCGAGAAGCTGTTTGAAGTACTGGGTTGTGGAGACGAGTTTAAGACTCGTTTGGCTGCATTCAAATTGGAAGGTGATGCTTTAAATTGGTGGAAGGAACTCAAACAAGCAAGAGGAGGAGATGCTTTTGCTGTTACTTGTACCTGGACTGAGTTTCGGACTATCTTCTATAACCGTTACTTCCCTGATGCTGAGCAGCAAAGGTATGAGAGGGATTATCAGGCAATCTACCAGCTTGATCATGAGAATTCCAATGAGTACATGAGTAGGTTTATGAGGCTGGTAAGTTTTGTGGGAGCGATTGCTGGAGACGGTAGGCGTCAAGCTAAGCACTTCAAGTGGGGACTGAAGAAGTGGGTGTTGGACCGACTGCTTAATATTGAGTATGAGAATGTGTCGGCCTGCAATGACGCAACTCGTAACATTGAGATCTTTCATGAGGTTTCGGGTTCCAACAAGCGTAATCGCGATGGTGATCGGATTCAAGGTAGGACTCAACGCAATGATTATAAGGGAAATTCTGGTAGGAGTTATGATTCGAGGGGTCAAGTGGATAGGAGTTATGATCAGCGGGGTCAGTCAGGAAGGAATGTTGACTCTGGGCGCCCTGAGACGAGGAGTCAAGAGAACAGAAATGATGGTAAGAATGGAAATGATCGTCAGAATCAAGGTAGCAATAACCAGTGTTACAACAAGGATCAGTCAGCCCGAGGATCAAATCAGGGTCGTGCTTCAGGATCATCTGGTCAGCAAAGGACAGCTGAGGTTTTGCCTCCCCCACCTATTTGTACTACTTGTGGAAAGGCTCATCCGGGACAGTGTTTCAAGGCCACTGGTGGTTGTTTTGCTTGTGGCTCCACTACTCACAAGATCAAAGATTGCCCTAAGAAGAACCCGGCGATCCCTGGAAACTACATCAAGCCGCCGACTACTACTGGACGTGTTTATGCTACTACTCGGAATCAGGCGGAGCGCACTTCAGGTACCATTACGGGCACTCTTTTCATTGATGATTATTCTGTCTTCGTTTTATTTGATACCGGTGCCACACACTCCATTGTGTCTGTCACATTTGCTAAGAAATTTAACATGAAGCCCAAACCATTAACAAATCACTTATCGATTTCTACACCTATGAAAAACCACATGATCATTGATCATAAATACGTTAAGTGTCCTCTTCGTTTTGATGATCGTATTCGATTTGCAAATATGTATCCTCTTGATATGGTCGACTTTGATATCATTCTAGGCATGGATTGGTTGGCTTATCATAGAGCTTCAATTGACTGCTATGCTAGAACGGTGATCTTTGGAGACGTAAAACATCCTGAATTCGTTTATCATGGTTCTCAACCTCTCAAATCCGTTAAACTCATTTCTGCTATGAAGGCACGGACCATGATTGCTCATGGATGCCAAGGTTTTCTAGCATCTGTTAAGAACACATCTTTGGAGAGTCCTAACATTGAAAATCTTTCTGTTGTTTGCGAATTCACCGACGTTTTTCCCGATGAACTCCCTGGTCTTCCCCCAGCTCGAGAAGTTGAGTTTAGCATTGAGTTGATTCCTGGTGCTGAACCGATTTCGAAGGCTCCGTATCGTATGGCACCTGTAGAACTGAAGGAGTTGAAGGAACAGCTGCAAGAGATGATAGAAAATGGATTTATTCGCCCCAGTGTTTCTCCATGGGGTGCACCTGTCTTGTTTGTGAAGAAGAAGGATGGAAGCATGCGTCTATGTATCGACTACCGTGAACTCAATCGTATTACCATTCGTAACCGTTATCCTCTGCCGCGTATTGATGATTTGTTTGATCAACTGCAAGGAGCTAAGTTCTTTTCGAAGATTTATCTGAGTTCTGGTTATCATCAGCTACGTGTGAAGGAGCAAGATGTTCCTAAGACCGCGTTTCGTACCAGATATGGTCATTACGAATTCCTCATTATGCCTTTTGGTTTGACCAATGCGCCTGCTGTGTTTATGGACCTGATGAATCGTGTTTTCCATGAGTTCCTCGATAAGTTCGTTATCGTTTTCATCGATGACATTTTAGTTTACTCCAAGTCTGAAGAAGAGCATGAAGAACATCTCCGGATAGTTTTGGATATTTTGAGGAAGAAGAAGCTGTACGCCAAATTTTCGAAGTGCGAGTTTTGGTTAAGACAAGTCGCGTTCCTTGGTCATATTGTATCAGCTGATGGTATCACCATGGATCCGTCTAAAGTTGAGGCTATCACCAAATGGCCAAGACCTACGACAGTGACTGAGGTCAGGAGTTTTCTAGGACTTGCTGGTTATTACCGACGTTTTGTTGAAGGTTTCTCTCGCTTAGCTCTACCCCTAACCCAACTGATGAGGAAAGGTGAAAAGTTTGTATGGACGGATGAACGAGAGAAGAGTTTTGAAGAGTTGAAACGGAGATTGGTGTCCGCTCCTATTTTGACTCTTCCATCTAGTTCTGGAGGATTTCAAATTTACAGTGATTCATCTAAGAAAGGATTAGGTTGTGTTTTGATGCAACATGGAAAGGTAATAGATTATGCTTCGAGGCAGCTAAAACCTAGGAGAATTACCCAACTCATGACCTTGAGTTAGCTGCAGTGGTGTTCGCGTTGAAGATCTGGAGACATTAATTGTATGGAGAGGCGTGTGATATATTCACTGATCATAAGAGTCTCAAGTATATTTTCACTCAGAAGGAACTTAATATGAGACAAAGAAGATGGTTAGAACTTCTTAAGGATTATGACACCAACATTCAGTACCATCCAGGTAAGGCTAACGTAGTTGCTGACACACTTAGCCGGAAATCAGGCAGTCTTGCAAGTATCAAGATTGAGCCTAGGATTATTCGTGACTTAGAGAGTTTGGATGTTGAGTTGTGCGTGCGAGGTTTTGATGGATACTGGGCTAGTATGAAGGTGGAGTCGAACCTTATAATGCAAATTAAAGAAGCTCAGAAAGATGATGGTGAGCTGTGGGCCGTGGCGCAAAATGTTGAAGAAGGTAAGCAAACGGAGTTTAAGGTTGATAATGACGGAATTGTATGGTATGAAGATAGGCTTTGTGTTCCCAATGATCAGGTACTTCGTGAGAAAGTTATGACTGAAGCTCATAGTTCTCCTTTCACTATCCATCCTGGTTCTACCAAGATGTATAGGGATTTGAAGCAGTACTTTTGGTGGAATGGCATGAAGCAAGATGTGGCGACGTTTGTGTCGAAGTGTATGGTTTGTCAGCAGGTTAAGATTGAACATCAAAGGGCTAGTGGATTGTTACAGCCATTGGATATTCCAACATGGAAGTGGGATAAGATATCTATAGATTTTGTGACTGGACTACCTCTTACTCGGAAGAAGCATGATGCGATTTGGGTAGTTGTTGATCGACTAACTAAATCTGCTCATTTCTTACCAATCAGAAAGGATTATGGTATTGGGAGATTGGCGGAGATTTATTTCAGCAAGAGATCGTTAGACTTCATGGTACTCCGGCATCTATTGTGTCCGACAGAGATCCGCGTTTTACTTCTCGTTTCTGGAAAGGTTTGCAAAAAGCTTGGGGTACTCGACTTAATTTTAGTACGGCATTTCATCCTCAAACATATGGTCAGTCAGAGAGGACAATTCAGACCTTAGAGGATATGCTAAGGGCTTGTGCTTTAGAATGGACTGGTAGTTGGGATGAATATTTATGTTTAGTAGAGTTTGCATACAACAACAGTTGGCATGCTAGCATTAAGGCGGCACCGTTTGAACTTCTTTATGGAAGGAAATGTAGAGCACCTGCTTGTTGGGATGAAGTAGGTGAGCGCTTAATTGAAGGTCCGGAAATGATTGAGATCACTAATGAGAAAGTAGCTGTTGCTAGAAAAAAGTTGAAGGAAGCTAGGTCTCGTCAGAAGAGTTATGCCGACAAGCATCGTCGTGATTTAGAATTTCGGGTTGGAGATCGTGTATTTTTGAAAGTTTCGCCGTTTAGAGGTGTGAAACGTTTTGGAATCAAGGGCAAGCTCAGTCCTCAATTTATCGGACCTTTTGAAATTCTGGAACGTATAGGAGAAGTTTCGTATCGATTAGCACTTCCGCCTCAGTTATCGCATGTTCATGACGTTTTCCATGTATCACTCCTAAGGGGATTCAACTATCATCCGTTACACGTTGCTTCTTATCCGTTTGATCAAATTCAATCCGATATGTCCTTATCTGAAGAACCGGAAGCTATTCTAGAAAGGCAAGAAAGAGTCATGAGAAATAAAGTCATTCCGTTCGTTAAGATTCTTTGGAAAAATCACCCGGAGCGTGAGGCTACTTAGGAAACCGAGGAGTCGATGCGCGCTAGTTATCCTCATTTCTTTGAATAGTTTGGTATGTTCTCATTTCGTTTTCGTTTTCGTTTCGTTTCATTTCAATTTTCGAGGACGAAAATTTTTCTTTAGAGGGGAAGAATTGTAAAACCTGGAAAATCTAAAACCTGATTAAAGACTAAAATACCCTTGGAATCGAAGTTTATAAAATACGTAAAATACATTTATATCATTTAACGAAATTTAAAACTTAACTTGCGAATAATTAAACCTAACTAAAATGTGTGCGTGATCGATTTTGGTACGACGAAGATTTAACGTCTCGCGTAAATAACTTGGGCCGCGTTTGTTTTGTTCGATGGATCAAGGGCCGAAGCCCATATGGGCGTGCGTTTGGTTGTGTTCGGTTGGACCAAGCCGAGCCCATGCCCCCTCCTAAAGCCCTAAACCGAAATTACTACTACTATAAATATAACTCATAAACACAAAAGTGAAACCCTAGTTTAGTTTTTGCCTATTTTCTTTCTTTGCTCCATTCGGCCGAACCATAGCACCCTTTGGTGTCGAGTTTTTGCTTCAACCAAGTTAAGGTATAACATGTTCTCGTCTTCCTTTGATGTACCTTACGTTAATATATTGTATTATGTTTTGTTTAGTCGAGGTTTGCTGATGAGTGTGTAAATACTCATCATTTTTGTACTATTTAAACTGCAAAAACATCTGAAAACACTCAGAAATGCATCAAAATGATAAAAATATCACAAACAAGTGTTTTATGTGTTTTAAATGCAAAAATATCAAAATCTGGTGAAAAACGTATCAAGTTTGCATAATTGGCAGTTTTAGTCCCTCAAGTTTCAAAAGTTGTCAAAAATAGTCCCTGGTAAATCCAAAAAAAGAAAAATATCATTTTGAGTCCCTAGGGATTCCTAAGTTGTCAAAATTGGTCCTTGAAATTCAAATTTACAAAATTACAACTTAGGTCCCTGAACTTTGGAATTTGGCAAAATTAGTCCTTAGAAAATTTGAAATTGTCAAATCTAGTCCTTGTACTATTAAAGGTTGTCAGTTTTAGTCCTTATGGTAACTTTGAAAAATGGCAGGAATAGTCCTTCAAATTTTCAGAATTGCAAGTTTAGTCCTTTTGTTAAATACTTATCCAAGCCTTGTCAAAATGCATTTGACCCTGCCACTTTACACCATTTTGGCCCCCCTGTCACTAACCTATTTTGACCCTTTGGTCAAAGAAAGTCAAATAAACAGAAAAGGCGCCCACCACTGTACACCTTTCCCCAACCTCTGCACCACTTGCCTGCAAGCCACCTCTCCTCCCATCACCTCACCTTTTCCCCTTTCCTCCACCCCTCATCATCACTAGCCACCCACAATAAATGCCACCCCCCCTACTTGCCTGTTACAGTGCCCTATAAGTCAAATATGCACTTCCCGCCAAAATGATAAAAACAGGTAAAACACTCAAAACTCACCCATTGGTTGAATTGGGAGGTGGGATCTGCTCAGAAGGCCACGTGGAAGGATTTTCAAGCATAAAAGAGAAGGAAGAAACAACAGAGAAGGAAGTAGTTAATTTTTAGTTTTCATGTAATTCGTTTTTAATACCAATGTTTTAATTTAGCTTCAAAGTTGTAATTTTCAGTTTAACTACATCAATATTAAGTTAAGAAATCATTTTGTCAAGTTTTTAAGTGTTAATGCAAGCTTATGTTGAGAAGTCTAATTTCAAGCTCACTGTTTCAAATTGCAATGTTCAACTGCTAAATCCAAGCTTCAACAAGCTTAATTTCAAATTCAAATAAGCTCATTGAAGCTTATTATAGCTTTTAGTGAGGTTTTCAGGCAGGTTCAATAAATATTTGGGTTTGGTCAACGAAAGTCAACATTGGAACAAAAATGGTATGAATTGGAAATGGGTTGAATCAGAAGCTGGATTTGGGTTGCTTTACAATCAGTTGGGTTGATTAGGTTAGATAATGGTCCTTGGGTTCATTGGTTCTGTTTGTGCAAGCCACTGTGGCTATGACAAATGTAAGTAAAACTCAAGTTCAATAGCATAATCTGTTTTAATGGTCACAAGTAGTTAAAATTAGTTTAATAAGCAGTCTTTAGGTTATTAAAAGTCAGTTTGATTGCCTGCATTGTTCATTGTAACAGTTAGCCTCATATTGTTTGCAAAATAGTTGATACAGGTGTGTTTGGATTTGCCTTTAAATCTGTCTCATAGGTTTATGCAGTGGGTTATAGTTGTTGGTTAATGTTTGTTGAGTCCAAATAAACTCCTATCAGTCTTAATTTGTGCCTGCAACATCACCAAAGTCAAACATCACTCTAAATCTCTCTCACTGCTCACTGTTGTGATAATTGGATAAGCAGACCCTTGTTTTGGGTTCAAATTCATTAAACATTGCTTGCAGTAGGTTTAGCTTAACATATTACATCAACATCAATCTTAAAATTGGATCCAAATTTCAACTTAGTCAAAGTTTATCATTATCTTCAAAAGTCAAAAGTGTGAAAAGTGGTTTTGAGCTCAAATAGGAGGATTTTTCATGAGCTTATTTATGAGCCAATCTCAGTGAGAGTTGGCATTTCAAAAAGTTAAGTTGGTACTCTTTCTTATAACCATTTTAGCATAATTTTACAATTTTCTTAAAAGCTTCAAACTAGCTTGTGAATTTGGCCTTAACTGCCCTGCTCACAAGCTCAGTCAGAGCTGAGCTTTTCTCAAACTTTTGCAGAGCTTGTTCCAAGCTCCACAGAGCTTCTTAGGGTCTGATTTTTTGTTTAAGGGTTCTTAGCCAGGTCTATAACAAGCTCCAACCTGTGGTTTTCATTTACAGCTTATTAATAAGCTTGTGTTTAAGCTTAAAAACAGTACCCTCACCACTGTTTTAGTACTAATCTCACCCAAGCAAAATCTTGGTAATTAGCTTATCAGAGGTTAAAGGTTGTTGAAATAAGTTGCATTTGGGTCATTTTAACTTAATATAGCTTCTGTGTTGGTTTGGTACACTTTTGGTACACTTTGGCTTATTAAAGTGCTTAATCATAAGCTCATTTCATAGCAGTTCCATAATCTCCCACACAACACCATGTTTTTCTATTTTTCCTAGATTCCTAGTATAATTTTAGAGTTTTCCTGAAATTTTCACATTTTTCCATAACAGTTTGCTATTTTTCTTAATTAAAAACAGTTTTTAGGATTATTTAAATAGCTTTTAATACAAATAATTCAGAAAAAGTCCAAAAAATAATTTTTCATTTTTATTAAGTTTAGATAAATATAAAAAGTGAAAAAAGTAATTTTCCAGATTTTTCATAGTTTATTTTGTAATTTTTAGTAATTTAATTAGTTTTTAATAGTTTAAAATTCCTAGAAAATAGAAAATTAATCAGAAAAATACAAAAATAATTTTGAAAATTCTAGTTTGATATTTTAGACTTTTCCATTTCATAATTTTATTTTTCTAGCTTTATTTCCTAATTTCTTGTATTTTAGGTAATTATTAAATAGTTAAAAATAGTTTTTAATTAATAATAATTAGATAATTAGTTATAAAAAATAGTTTTCTTTTTCTAAAAAGTTTCTTTTATCATTAGGTTTTTAAAAATACCATTTTCATATTTTTAGGGTTAATGTTGCTTTAGTTTCACGTTTTTATTTGTACGTCGCGTAGATTTTAAATTCAGTTTTATAAAAACATAAAATCAAAAACATCAGTTTAAAATAGTGATAGCGTTTATTTAATAGATTTTAACTTTTTAATTTTCTTTAATCTCCTGTAGTTTATAAAAACTCAAAATACCTACTGATCACTATCCTTAGTGATTATCCGACATCTGATTGTGTTAAACACCAGTCATCCTCCGTGGGACTTAACGACCCAGGAATCCACTGTATTCCTCTGATCTTAAATTGCATTAGTGTTTGAGCTGTTTTAAGTTCCTTACGGTTGGTCATTCACAAGTGACTAGCTTGCGTGAGATAACTTGACGGTTCTGCACCGATCAAATTTTGGCGCCGCTGCCGGGGAGGCTGTAAGCGTGTTCTAGACATTTTTCAGACCCGTACTTGCACATATACCACAGTTTGTAAAAAGTTTTTTGTAAAGTTATAACAAAATCAAAAAAAGTTCATTAACACTTTTCCTAAAGTGTTAAAAACACCAAACAAAATATAAAACAACAAAACAATCGTAACGTTTTCTAGCTTGTGTTTCTTTTAAGGTGATTCTTAAAGAAATACGATTTGATTAAACGAGACGATAACAAAAATATTGTCCAAAAGTTTTTAAACCCATCAGCACAAATCTGTACCTACGTCTTTTCAGTGATACTTAATATACATAAAAATCAACCACCGCAAATCAAGGCAGTGCACTACCTAACTGGGGGTGCGACCATAATAAGTTCCCGAACATCAGATTTAAAACTTGCCTTTGTGTCACTTGTGATTTGGTGTACCTTTTTCAAAGAATCCATTTCATTTGTGATTATTGGTTAAGTTCACTTGTCGTTTTGCCTCGCATTTGTTTTGAAAACTGATTTTTATACTTAGTGCATGCGCACTCGTTCTTCCAGTTCTACAAGTCCATTGTCAGAACTTGGAAAGATTCCTCGTAGACGTAGAGGACGTTCTGCTCCTTCAGCTGTGACTGGGGAACGTCTACCACCACCACCACCTGCCATAATGGCAGAAGACAAGCCGATGAATGAGCTTCTCCAAGCACCCATCGAGGGTTACGGAGATGCTATTGTTGTCCCAGCCATCGTGGCTGATACTTTTGAGCTCAAAACCGGGTTACTTAATCTGGTAACCCAAAGCCAATTCTATGGTTTTGAGCGGGATGATCCTCATGCACACATTCGATGGTTTAACAAGATTGCATCTACCATCAAGTACAAGAATGTCCCACATGAAGCTATCAAGCTTCTTCTGTTCCCATTTTCTCTAGAGGGGCAAGCCCGGAATTGGCTTGAGAAACAACCCCCTCGTTCTATTGAGACATGGGAAGATCTTGTTACAAAGTTTGTGAACGAATTCTATCCTCCATCCCGCACTGCAAGTCTTAAGAATGAGATAATGAAATTCTCTCAAAGATTTGATGAATCATTCGGGGAGGCATGGGATCGTTACAAAGACTTGCTCCGTAAGTGTCCGCATCATGGATTCTCCGAGTTAATGCAAATGGATACTTTCTACAATGGTCTGAACCAGACCAATCAAGACTCTTTGAATGCCTCCGCGGGAGGTAATTTCTTGAGCAAGACCACAAAAGAAGCCTTGCAAATCATTGAAAACAAGTCCCAGGTCCGTCCTTTCCGCACAAAAACATATCAGACAGAGTCTAGTGCAGGACCTTCTACTTCATCTCCCGTGAGTACATCTAGCACCGATGCTAAGATTGACAAACTCACGGATATTGTTCAGGCTTTGGTTCTTGCCAACCAAAAGAAAGTCACTTTCACACAAGCACCATCATATGGTAAAGTGAAGAAAGTTGAAGTTTGTGTTACTTGTGGTGGCCCTCATGCATACTACAACTGTATTGCCACCGATGGTAGTCCTTTTGAAGCTAATGCTATAGCCGGTACTTCAAATCAAGGAGGTAATCAACACCGTCCTCATAATGAACCAAACTACCGTGCTAACACTTATCAGGCACCACCCGGTTTCAACCAGAATCCTAACCGGAATCAGAACCAACCAAGAATGAACCAAGGTTATCAAAACCAAGGTAATTTCTATTCCGGACCCAATCAAGGTTTCCAACATCAAGGAAATCTTAATCAAAACACTTACAACCGAGGGAATCAATTTCAGGGGAATATGAACCCTAATCAAGGGAATTCTGGCTATAACCAGAACATACGGCCTCAAATTGTCCCTCCTCCTCCTCCTCCTGTGTCAACATCTGATGAGCTTTTAAGACAATTCATGAAGACTCAAGAGGAGACAAACAGGTTGTTGGTCAGTCAGATCGCTGAATTAAAGAAGTCTTTAAATGATCGACCCTCGGGCTCAGGTACTTTACCTAGCAACACGATCGCTAATCCGAGGGGCGATGCAAAGGCGATCACGACCAGAAGTGGTACTTCATATGATGGACCTGCTATTCCTACTACCTCTTCTTCTTCTCCCCCGAAGGTAGTGGAAAGTGAACCTGAGGCGACAAAGGACAAGGAACTTCCTACTAATAACGGAGGAACCAGTACTGTCCATCCTCAGGTTGTCCAGAAACCAAAATCCAATCCAGGAGTTGTTTTTGAACCTCCGGTAGCTCCCATTGAAAAATCCAAATCTTCTATTCCTTACCCATCACGTTTACATGAGCAAAAGCTCCGCGAGAAAGCCAGTCAACAAATGGAAAAATTCTTTCAAATTTTCCAAGAACTTCATTTTGACATAAGCTTCGCGGATGCTATCATGTTGATGCCCAAGTTTGCATCAACTCTCAAACACATGTTAAGCAATAAGGAAAAGCTGTTTGAAATGGCTAAAACTCCTCTCAACGAGAACTGCTCTGCAGTTATCTTGAAGAAGCTTCCCGAGAAGCTTGGAGATCCTGGAAAGTTCCTCTTACCTTGTGTATTTCCAGGGATGGTTGAATGCTTTGCCTTAGCCGATCTTGGTGCAAGCATAAACCTGATGCCTCATTCAGTATGGAAGAAACTTTCTCTTCCGGATCTTACTCCTACATGCATGACTCTCGAGCTTGCAGATCGTACAATATCCCGTCCTCTTGGAATTGCCGAGGACGTATTTGTGAAAGTAGGAAAGTTCCATTTTCCAGCTGACTTTGTAGTTGTTGATTTCGATGCTGATCCACGGGTTCCTCTCATTGTTGGAAGAGGATTCCTGAGAACGGGCCGTGCTCTCATTGATGTATTTGAGCAAGAAATCACATTACGTGTTGGTAATGAAGCTGTCACCTTTAACCTTGATCAAACTTCGAGGTACTCCGCAAACTATGATTCTGAGTCGGTTAACCGAATAGATATCATTGATGTTGCTTCTGAAGAGTACTCTCAAGAAGTTCTTGGTTATTCTCATAATTCTGTGAGTGGGGATCCCACCACATCTTCTCAACCTATCATAGCCAATTCTACTCCTTCTCTCACTCCGTTTGAGGGAAGCGACTTCATCTTAGAAGAGATTGAAGCATACTTGGCTAGTGATTCTGTTCCATGGGAAATTGATCACGCTCCAATTGACATCGAGGGGGACATACTTCTCATTGAGAAAATGCTTAAAGATGATCATTCATCAACCCCTCACCCTAGTGATGCAATTCCAGAAGAGATTAATCACCATGAGATTAATCCGGAGGGAGATATTCTTGTTCTTGAGAAGTTGTTAAATCAGGACACTTCTCCTCCACTCCCTCCCGTCAAACTTCATAACAAGGAAGTCAAGTCAGTTGAGAAAACTGAAGAATTTCCTGAAGTCGAACTTAAGGACTTACCACCTCATCTTGAGTATGCATTTCTTGAAGGTGATGATAAATTGCCTGTCATTATTGCTCGAGATTTGAGTAAAGATGAAAAGACTGCTCTCATAAAGGTCTTGAAGTCACACAAACAAGCAATTGCTTGGAAACTCTCCGACATTAAGGGTATCAACCCTGAGTTTTGTACTCACAAAATCTTAATGGAGGATGACTTTAAACCAGCAGTCCAACATCAGAGAAGGGTGAATCCAAAAATCCATGATGTTATCAAACAGGAGGTTATCAAACTTCTTGATGCAGGATTGATTTACCCAATCTCAGATAGTCCTTGGGTTAGCCCGATTCACTGTGTTCCAAAAAAGGGTGGCATAACTGTTGTCACAAATGAAGAAAACGAGTTAATTCCAACTCGATTGGTTACGGGATGGCGTGTGTGTATTGACTATCGTAAGTTGAATGACGCCACCCGTAAAGACCATTTTCCTCTACCCTTCATGGACCAGATGCTTGAGAGACTAGCAGGGAATGAGTACTATTGTTTCATTGATGGTTTCTCGGGTTACTTTCAGATCCCCATTGATCCACAGGATCAAGAGAAGACCACATTCACCTGCCCATACGGAACTTTTGCCTATAAACGTATGCCTTTTGGCTTATGTAATGCTCCTGGCACGTTCCAACGATGTATGATGGCCATATTCCATGACATGATCGGGGAAACAATGGAGGTGTTTATGGATGACTTCTCAGTCATCGGGGATTCATTTCAGACTTGTCTCTCCCATTTAGACAAAATGCTTAAAAGGTGTGAAGACACCAATCTATGTCTAAATTGTGAGAAGAGCCACTTTATGGTCAAAGAAGGCATAGTCCTTGGCCATAAGATTTCAAAAAACGGGATTGAGGTCGATAGAGCAAAAGTCGATTTTATTGCTAAACTGCCTCATCCTACTACCGTCAAAGGTATTAGGAGTTTCCTTGGTCATGCCGGGTTTTATCGTAGATTCATACAGGATTTTTCTAAAATCGCTCGGCCTATGACCCATCTTCTTGAAAAAGAAGCTCCTTTTATCTTCTCTCCTGAGTGCGTCGAAGCTTTTGAAACACTAAAGAAAAAGCTTACGGAAGCACCAATTCTAGTTGCCCCCGACTGGGATTTACCCTTTGAGCTCATGTGAGATGCAAGTGATTTTGCTATCGGTGCAGTCTTGGGGCAACGCAAAACAAAGCATTTTCAGCCTATACACTACGCAAGTAAGACTATGACTGAAGCTCAAACCCATTACACCACTACAGAAAAAGAACTATTAGCTGTGGTGTATGCGTTTGAGAAATTTCGGCCATATCTTATATTGACCAAATGCGTGGTGTATACGGATCACTCGGCTCTCAAATATCTCTTTGCAAAACAAGATGCAAAGCCGAGATTGCTCCGTTGGGTTCTCCTCCTCCAGGAATTTGATATCATTATACGTGATAAAAAAAGGAGCTGAGAACCTGGCTGCTGATCATCTGTCCCGATTAGAGAACCCTCACCAAGATGTGTTCGAGAAAAAGGAAATAAATGAAACATTTCCTCTCGAGACACTCAATGCGGTTTCTTTTCGTGGAGACTCTTCTACCCCATGGTTTGCTGACTTCGCAAATTACCATGCGGGTAACTTCATAGTGAAAGGGATGTCGTCCCAACAGAAGAACAAATTCTTCAAGGATGTTAAACATTACTTCTGGGACGACCCCTACTTGTTTAAAATTTGCGCGGATCAAGTCATCAGGCGATGTGTGTATAGTCAGGAAGCTATTGACATTCTCAAAGCTTGCCATGCTGGACCTACTGGGGGACATCATAGCCCCAACTACACCGCCAAGAAGGTGTTTGATTCCGGGTTCTACTGGCCCACTATCTACAAGGATGCCCACGAATTTGTCAAAGCCTGTGACGCTTGTCAACGTCACGGGAATATCTCACAAAGGAATGAAATGCCGCAAAACGCCATTCAAGTGTGTGAGATTTTTGACATCTGGGGCATTGACTTTATGGGGCCATTTCCTTCTTCTCGCGGTAATAAGTACATACTCGTGGCCGTTGACTATCTGTCAAAATGGGTTGAAGCTAAGGCTTTGCATACCAACGATGCCCGAGTTGTGGTGAAATTCTTAAAATCCTTATTTGCTAGGTTTGGAACTCCACGAGCCATAATCAGTGATCGTGGTACGCATTTCTGCAATGACCAGTTTGAAAGAGTCATGCAGAAGTATGGTGTAACTCACCGTCTCTCTACTGCGTACCACCCCCAAACAAGTGGGCAAGTGGAAGTTTCCAACCGGGGGATTAAAAGAATTCTTGAGAGGACGGTTGGTGAAAACCGTGCCTCTTGGTCGGATAAGCTGGATGACGCACTCTGGGCCTTCCGTACAGCTTACAAAACACCCATCGGGTGTACTCCATACAAGCTTGTGTACGGGAAGGCATGTCATCTGCCTGTTGAGCTAGAGCACAAGGCATACTGGGCCTTGAAACATGCCAACTTCGATATTCAGACAGCTGGTGATCACCGGAAAGTTCAAATGAATGAATTAAATGAACTCCGTGATCAAGCATACGAGAACTCTTTGATCTATAAAGAAAAGACAAAGAAGATTCATGACTCAAAAATCAAAAACCGCGTTTTCAACGTTGGTGACCGAGTCCTTCTTTTCAATTCAAGATTGAAGATTTTCTCGGGAAAGCTTAAATCCCGTTGGTCTGGTCCATTTACTATCACTAAGGTTTATCCTTATGGCACCATTGAGTTATCTCAACCCGATGGTCCAAACTTTAAAGTGAATGGTCATCGGTTGAAGCATTACTTTGGAGAGGACATTCCTCCTGTGATTGTCCCGGATCTTCAAACTTTCCCCATGAACCAATGAATGCGGGGATCGAGTCAAGCTAGCAACTCGGGTATCAAAAACAGTAGCATGTTACATGGGTTTTCACCCGTGTGTACCACCCTAGTGTGGGGGAGTTGCCCCACATGTTGTGTATATAAGAGTTTCATAAAAAAAAAAAAAAAAAAAAAAAAAAAAAAAAAATCCTTGCTAAATAATGGCCGTAGTATTTCCCTTTTACGTTCTTCGTTTCGGCATAACCGCCGGTACTTTGAATATTGAGGGCAATATTCATTTCTAAGTGTGGGGGGGAATTCTCACGAATTTTATCATGTAATTATACCGCCTAATTCCCCCATTTTTGGCCAAAAATTTTTTTTTTTTGGAGTAAGTGTTTTGCACTTACTCATTTGGTTATCAGTCCGCCTTGTCTAATAAACAAAAGGATTGGCTAATCCAGGAGCAAACGGCTCTTGGTAAAGATATCTCAAATCCGTTGACGGCTTGCAATTTGCCCAAAATTGTATGGTATTCAGCTCACCATATCCTAAAAAGTAAAGAGTTGGCTAGCCCGCAAGTTTATGGCTTGTGGTAAAGGCAGTTGGAAAACCATAATTGGTAATCAGCTCACCAAAGATATTTTATCTAAGAGTTGGCTAGTCCAGAAGCAAACGGCTTCTGGTAAAGACAAATCAAATCCGTTGAAAGCTGATGATTTGCTCAAAATCATTTGGTTATCGGTGTACCAAAGTTCTTACTTGAACTGAAACATTTGGCTACTCCAGAAGTAATGGCTTTTGGTAAAGAGATTCAAATCCATTAATTTTTCTCAAATCATTGCTAGGGACTAGCAATATCTTAGTGTGGGGGATTGATGAGTGTGTAAATACTCATCATTTTTGTACTATTTAAACTGCAAAAACATCTGAAAACACTCAGAAATGCATCAAAATGATAAAAATATCACAAACAAGTGTTTTATGTGTTTTAAATGCAAAAATATCAAAATCTGGTGAAAAACGTATCAAGTTTGCATAATTGGCAGTTTTAGTCCCTCAAGTTTCAAAAGTTGTCAAAAACAGTCCCTGGTAAATCCAAATAAAGAAAAATATAATTTTGAGTCCCTAGGGATTCCTAAGTTGTCAAAATTGGTCCTTGAAATTCAAATTTACAAAATTACAACTTAGGTCCCTGAACTTTGGAATTTGGCAAAATTAGTCCTTGGAAAATTTGAAATTGTCAAATCTAGTCCTTGTACTATTAAAGGTTGTCAGTTTTAGTCCTTATGGTAACTTTGAAAAATGGCAGGAATAGTCCTTCAAATTTTCAGAATTGCAAGTTTAGTCCTTTTGTTAAATACTTATCCAAGCCTTGTCAAAATGCATTTGACCCTGCCACTTTACACCATTTTGGCCCCCCTGTCACTAGCCTATTTTGACCCTTTGGTCAAAGAAAGTCAAATAAACAGAAAAGGCGCCCACCACTGTACACCTTTCCCCAACCTCTGCACCACTTGCCTGCAAGCCACCTCTCCTCCCATCACCTCACCTTTTCCCCTTTCCTCCACCCCTCATCATCACTAGCCACCCACAATAAATGCCACCCCCCCTACTTGCCTGTTACAGTGCCCTATAAGTCAAATATGCACTTCCCGCCAAAATGATAAAAACAGGTAAAACACTCAAAACTCACCCATTGGTTGAATTGGGAGGTGGGATCTGCTCAGAAGGCCACGTGGAAGGATTTTCAAGCATAAAAGAGAAGGAAGAAACAACAGAGAAGGAAGTAGTTAATTTTTAGTTTTCATGTAATTCGTTTTTAATACCAATGTTTTAATTTAGCTTCAAAGTTGTAATTTTCAGTTTAACTACATCAATATTAAGTTAAGAAATCATTTTGTCAAGTTTTTAAGCGTTAATGCAAGCTTATGTTGAGAAGTCTAATTTCAAGCTCACTGTTTCAAATTGCAATGTTCAACTGCTAAATCCAAGCTTCAACAAGCTTAATTTCAAATTCAAATAAGCTCATTGAAGCTTATTATAGCTTTTAGTGAGGTTTTCAGGCAGGTTCAATAAATATTTGGGTTTGGTCAACGAAAGTCAACATTGGAGCTAAAATGGTATGAATTGGAAATGGGTTGAATCAGAAGCTGGATTTGGGTTGCTTTACAATCAGTTGGGTTGATTAGGTTAGATAATGGTCCTTGGGTTCATTGGTTCTGTTTGTGCAAGCCACTGTGGCTATGGACAAATGTAAGTAAAACTCAAGTTCAATAGAATAATCTGTTTTAATGGTCACAAGTAGTTAAAATTAGTTTAATAAGCAGTCTTTAGGTTATTAAAAGTCAGTTTGATTGCCTGCATTGTTCATTGTAACAGTTAGCCTCATATTGTTTGCAAAATAGTTGATACAGGTGTGTTTGGATTTGCCTTTAAATCTGTCTCATAGGTTTATGCAGTGGGTTATAGTTGTTGGTTAATGTTTGTTGAGTCCAAATAAACTCCTATCAGTCTTAATTTGTGCCTGCAACATCACCAAAGTCAAACATCACTCTAAATCTCTCTCACTGCTCACTGTTGTGATAATTGGATAAGCAGACCCTTGTTTTGGGTTCAAATTCATTAAACATTGCTTGCAGTAGGTTTAGCTTAACATATTACATCAACATCAATCTTAAAATTGGATCCAAATTTCAACTTAGTCAAAGTTTATCATTATCTTCAAAAGTCAAAAGTGTGAAAAGTGGTTTTGAGCTCAAATAGGAGGATTTTTCATGAGCTTATTTATGAGCCAATCTCAGTGAGAGTTGGCATTTCAAAACGTTAAGTTGGTACTCTTTCTTATAACCATTTTAGCATAATTTTACAATTTTCTTAAAAGCTTCAAACTAGCTTGTGAATTTGGCCTTAACTGCCCTGCTCACAAGCTCAGTCAGAGCTGACCTTTTCTCAAACTTTTGCAGAGCTTGTTCCAAGCTCCACAGAGCTTCTTAGGGTCTGATTTTTTGTTTAAGGGTTCTTAGCCAGGTCTATAACAAGCTCCAACCTGTGGTTTTCATTTACAGCTTATTAATAAGCTTGTGTTTAAGCTTAAAAACAGTACCCTCACCACTGTTTTAGTACTAATCTCACCCAAGCAAAATCTTGGTAATTAGCTTATCAGAGGTTAAAGGTTGTTGAAATAAGTTGCATTTGGGTCATTTTAACTTAATATAGCTTCTGTGTTGGTTTGGTACACTTTTGGTACACTTTGGCTTATTAAAGTGCTTAATCATAAGCTCATTTCATAGCAGTTCCATAATCTCCCACACAACACCATGTTTTTCTATTTTTCCTAGATTCCTAGTATAATTTTAGAGTTTTCCTGAAATTTTCACATTTTTCCATAACAGTTTGCTATTTTTCTTAATTAAAAACAGTTTTTAGGATTATTTAAATAGCTTTTAATACAAATAATTCAGAAAAAGTCCAAAAAATAATTTTTCATTTTTATTAAGTTTAGATAAATATAAAAAGTGAAAAAAGTAATTTTCCAGATTTTTCATAGTTTATTTTGTAATTTTTAGTAATTTAATTAGTTTTTAATAGTTTAAAATTCCTAGAAAATAGAAAATTAATCAGAAAAATACAAAAATAATTTTGAAAATTCTAGTTTGATATTTTAGACTTTTCCATTTCATAATTTTATTTTTCTAGCTTTATTTCCTAATTTCTTGTATTTTAGGTAATTATTAAATAGTTAAAAATAGTTTTTAATTAATAATAATTAGATAATTAGTTATAAAAAATAGTTTTCTTTTTCTAAAAAGTTTCTTTTATCATTAGGTTTGTAAAAATACCATTTTCATATTTTTAGGGTTAATGTTGCTTTAGTTTCACGTTTTTATTTGTACGTCGCGTAGATTTTAAATTCAGTTTTATAAAAACATAAAATCAAAAACATCAGTTTAAAATAGTGATAGCGTTTATTTAATAGATTTTAACTTTTTAATTTCCTTTAATCTCCTGTAGTTTATAAAAACTCAAAATACCTACTGATCACTATCCTTAGTGATTATCCGACATCTGATTGTGTTAAACACCAGTCATCCTCCGTGGGACTTAACGACCCAGGAATCCACTGTATTCCTCTGATCTTAAATTGCATTAGTGTTTGAGCTGTTTTAAGTTCCTTACGGTTGGTCATTCACAAGTGACTAGCTTGCGTGAGATAACTTGACGGTTCTGCACCGATCATTTGCGTTTTCTTTTTTGTGGCCGAGCCGTGTGAGTCCAAACTAGAACAAACCATATGATTTAAACCTTATAAGTATTAAAGAGTATGTTACGTAATAAGTATTATTGAATCGGATAATGAATATGTCGAGTATATAAGGACCGAACCATATGTATTCATAACCGAACCACATAAAGAGTTTTTGAACATGTATTAAACGAGTAAAGGTCATGTAAACATGAACCCTAGTTTGATATGTGAACCGAATAAGGTATTCCAAACCCTAATGGTTTGTGAACCGTGTCTCATATGCGTGCGTTATTATAAGTCAAGTGAACTTGTAAATGTGTAAACGTGTAATTAATCCGAGTAATAAGTAACTTGTATGTCACATAAAATCATAAACGTGCAAGGTGAAACATAAAAGGAAAGATTGTTTTCATTGCGTGTTAGGTTAAGTAACGAGTCATTTATTGACGTAACATGTAAGTAAATGCACATTAATATGATATTAAAAGAATGAGAAAACCCTAGAACATAAATGAGAGTCGATTAGGGTTTGAAACTAAGTGTGTGTTAATTCGTTATTTCATGTGTGAGTTATGACGTTTAAACTATTTTCACATTTAACCCTAAACTTTAATAAATGACATAATGAACCTTAATCTACGATATTGTTTATAAAACACTTAAGTCTCATTTAATTATAAAACCCTAAAGTATTAAGATCATTAAATACATTAAGTATGAACACCAAATATTAAAAGATCATTTCGACGATTATGGAATCATAAATAACATGTACGACCGTTAATGTGTATAGGTTCTGTGAAGAAGGAGTAATCCTTTGCTTTCCGTGTTTCTGCTTTTTGATCATTTGCTTTGGAATAAGGTACAGATATTCTGACCTTTTCAGTAAAGGTTCCTTATAACGTTTTCTTTTCGTTAGCTTTTATATTAGGATTTCCTAAGCCTTTGCTATGAACCCTATTTTGTTATTTGAGCTGTTGCTTATCTGAACTTGATTTTTGAATCATAAAACATTTGATTTTGAACTACATGATATGAAAACTTTGACTTTGAAAACATGATTTAATCTTTGATAAAGTATGATCTATGTCAGTTTTGACATTCTAATTTGACCTAAGATAGTTTGACACCCGAGCCAAATAATAACTAGTCATGGGGGTTCCATGTCTGTGTCAGTGATGCACTTCTGACATGACTCTAGGGCAGTAGAGTGAAGTTCTGCCACGTCCCTTATCTGTTATCTGTTATGAGCTCAATTTATATTTTATTACCAATTTATATGTTTGTGGGGCGTATGGGTGCATCCTAGATCTGTTATATGTTATATATTATATGTTATATGCTGTATGTTGTCTGATGATTGATGTTGCGTGCATGCACGTCCTTCATAACTCTGGTAGGTCTCCCCTACAAATGTTGCCTTGTGTGATTATGAATATGAATATGAAATGATTATGATATGGCATATGTGTTTGGGCTCGAGGTAGTTAGCTATAAAACTTATTCTATTATTCTGATTTATCTTTTGAAATGATTATGATTTTGCTATCTTTCTTTCACTTTATTTCGTATTCGTTTTTGTTTCGTATTCGTTTTGCTTGTATATTTGTTCACTGGGCTTTTGAAGCTCAGCCGCATTTCTTTTCTTCCGCGGCAGGTATCTAAGCATTGGAGCTCGGTATTGCTTTGGGATAAGTGCTGAGTGGACTTACCTTAGAGATATTTAGCTTTGATTTTATGATGCCATTTAAGACTTTACTATTTCAAATATTTCATTTGGAGTTTATTTTTCCGCTGGGACCTATGTATTGAAGTCATTTTGACTTGGATTATTTCAATATTTATGTTAAGACTTCTTTTGGATATTTATGTTTGCTTTGATATGACACCATTACTTGTGATTCCTTTACCCTTGTCGGGTCGGGGCGTTACAATTTATGGCATCAGAGCCCAGGTTTACGACTTGTAGTCAGGACCTGTGACATATGGAGCCTAGGTTTTGAGACCCTTAGAGCTTAGGATTTGACCTGTGAGGATTTGGGTAGACTTTAGGATTCCTTCTGCGTACTTCCATTTCGTATCTCACCTTTGTTCATTTTGCTAATCGTTTGAATATCGTCCAGACTTTAGGATTCCTTCTGCGTACTTCCATTTCATATCTTTACCAGGCATTACCAGAGGGTATGATTTTACAAGTAGCTAGTTGTAACAGTGCAAAAGAAATTTGGGAAGCACTACAAACTAGGCACATAGGTGTAGATAGGGTGCAAAAGGCACGTCTACAAACTCTCAAAACGGAATTTGAGATGTTGAGGATGAAAGAAGATGATAATATTTATGCTTTCTCGGCAAAGCTCAATAGTATTGTTACAAGGGCTAGTGGCTTAGGATCAACATTTGATCAGGCAACTCTAGTACGAAAACTTCTAAGTTCCGTACCGAAGAGATTTATACATAGTGTAGCAGCCATAGAACAATTTTCTGATCTAGAAAACACAACCCTAGATGAGACAATTGGAAGGCTAAAAGCCTTTGAGGAAAGAGTAAACCTCTTTAACGGAAGCCTTAGTGACGATCCGGATAGGTTATTTTTCACAAAACATGAAAACAAGTCTAGTCATGGGAAAGGTTTTAAGAACCGTGAACAAGGAAGAGCTAATTCGTCTCAAGGTGTGATGAAAAGGCAACATATGTTAGAAGCAAGGATGAAGATGATCGTGATTGGAGAAAGAAAGACTCTAGAGATCAAAACCGTTTCAAGTAAGAAAAAAGAGGTGTAGAATGTTATAATTGCCATGAATTTGGACATATTGCTAGAAATTGTCCAGAGAATGATAAAGAAGAGGAGACAAACATTGTAGAAGAAGACAACGACCCTACATTGTTGATGGCAACTATGGCAGATAAGGATGAACTAGAAAAGGCATCCTTAGAAGAAGAACCAAGGTGAAAAGGAATTATCATTGAGAAGAATGAAATCCCAAATGAAAGATTAGAAAACTTAAGGTCAGAAATTGAGACTGACTTAAAAAGTAAACTAGAGTTATGAAAGTTTGAAATACTTCATAACTTTGAAGAAAAGAAACAAGAACTCGAAGAGGAGTTCAGAAATAGAGAACTAGCGTTCAAGAAGAAGATGCGTGAACGAGAGAGTTCATTTGAAGAAAAGAAACAAGAACTCGAGGAGAAGTTCAGAAATAGAGAACTAGAGTTCGAGAAGAAGATGCATGAACGAGAGAGTTCACTTGAAAACAAGATGAAGAATGAGATGACAAGTGTAGAATGTCTAAAGGAGATTTGAGAGGCTGTCAATAGTTTAAGATTTCCAAGTAAGATTGACATAAAGACTAGAGAACTTTATGAGGTGTTGGATAGTTATTGTGAGACAGCAAAGGAGATTTCAAGTTTAGTACATGAACCTAAGCAAGGATGCTAGTGAAAGCCAAGGCAGTGGAAGAAGATAGCAAGGAAGCTATGAAGACTAGGATCCCACCAGGATTTGAAGGGATGGAAGTTACTGCAGGGCTAAGAAGAGGTTATGTAGAAGGCATAGAGGCCAGTGATGGAATAAGTGCAGCTAGAGAACCACCAACAAAGCAGTGGAAATCAACGAAAGAGAGACGGCTTGAAATGATTGAAGAATACAAGAGAAGTGGAGACATTCAAGACAAAGAGGTCAAGCAAAGAATAAGCAAAAGCCCAAAGTATAAAGACAAAGACCTTCTACAAAAGACGAATCATGAAGTATAAAGAAGCTCTATAGCATGATCAAGATTAGGGGGTGATTGTTGGGCTAATCTTGAGTCATGGCTCAAAGTCTAGGTGTTCGTTAAAGTTTAAGTAAAAAAACAAGGGGCTACATGTATACTTTAGAAGTTACAAGGACCGAATGGGTTTGTTCTAAACCCTACAACTGTCATATACCGGTTCTTTGGAAGAAACGGGCCAAAACCCAAACGACATGCCGGTTCAAAGAAAAGCTGCAGACAAAAGGAAGGGTCATGATGTTTCAAAGTGTCGCTTCATCTAGTACAAATAGGCATTAGATAGTTTCGGTTATTGCAACCAAGATATAGTACAAAACTCAGAAAACCATTACGTTTGATTCTTAATAAAAGTCGTTTGAATCATTGTTTCGCTTTACTTATTTGTTTGAGTGTTTAAACCCCGCTGGGACAACAAACTGAAGTTACACATCTCAATATTCATTGCATGCATGATGCATATCTATGATTTATCTCAAGTATTACTCGATCTAACAAAATCACGAAAGGTCTTTGATGTAACTACATGACACATTGCACCAATACATAGTGCGTATGCCATATTTAACGAACTATTCCAATCAAATAAATTGCCAAATTTATTTTCCTATTCTCATGCATCCTATTAGCAACGGGCAACCGATAAATCCGAAAAACCAAATATTATAAAACATGGATCGAAACGAATATTATACAGTGATTCTTCTAGTATTCATTTTGACATAGCTTATCATTTGAAGTGTTTGGATAGAATTGTAGAAGAAAGTGCTTATGATTAACTGCTTATTGAAGAATCATTAAACAGTAAGGGTTTGTGATTGCATTTTGTTAGCTTATTAAGAGAGTTAAACAAGGTGTTTAAGCTCTTTTCCAGAATTCTGGCCAAACAGACCCTTTAAATGCCACAAACTGCTTATTTGATAATTGCATTTTGTTACGGAATACAGTAAGTCAGTAATCAAAACACAGTTTCCTACATTACGGTTCGTTACACTAGAAATTATTTACTTTTCCGGTATATCTAAACCATTCAAATATAATATACAGAAAGCTACAATAATAATTAATAAACATCGAATGCAATTTAAGTACTGTTAGAAAAGAAAGATGAAATTATACAAATTAAAACAAGGTGAAATTGAGTAGGTAGTTTGTCACTTCATAAACTTGGCATCATTTTTCATATTAGCTTCAATTCTTGGAGAGATGAACGATGAATAAGTACACCTAAATGGTATAGAATACTAAAAGAGTAAAAGGGCATGAGTCATCATTCAGGTGCCTTACTAAAGTTATATGATAAAAGCTACATCCCACATTGGTAGAATAATTGAATTGTTTTTGGCTTATATACCATAGTGTACATGAACTTGTGTGCCAAGATTAACATAGTATCTTCGAAATGGTATTTGAGGTCAATGAGTATGAAAATTTTATTGATTAAAGTACTGTCTTGAAAATCTATATGTATCTTTGACTTTTAAAACTCCAAAATTCCACTTACGTTTTATACTTTCGTAATTTAAAATCGCACAGATTCTCCTAAAAGATCTACATAAGTTCTTGACTTTTAATACTTATTATTACAATAAAATATCTTCTTAACATATAAATCATTTATTTTATTCACTCAGACTCATTGGAATCCATTTGTATGTGACGTTTATTATTCGGCTAAGATATTAATCTAATGAGACGTGATAGGAGGGCGCCAAATATTAGATCTTTCGATTTTAGTTCATCTAACGAAATGGTGATGGCGGTTCAAAAAAGAAAGAGTCACTGTTAAAACAAATAAACCGTAAAAACGTTTATTTATATCTTACGAGTTTTTTATGTTTTGTTGATAACAATTTTAAAATCATTTTAACGACATAAATAAAATTCGTAAGTTTTCGAGCAAATAGTTTTCTAACTCATTTTACTAAACAAATAAACCATCAAACATGTCTAGTAAATAGTTTATACATAGCCAAAACAATTTTTATAAAACACTTACTCCCTCAAATCATAATTATAGTCCACTGTTGACTTTTGAAGTATTTAGTTTTCAACTTTGACCTTATATATTTTTATTTGTATTATATATTACTTGATGCAAAATATATGAATAGATTAAGTTTTAAATTAATTTTTCATTGATATAATTTTTATCAAGTATCATATAACATAAATAAAAATATATAAGGTCAAAGTTGCAAAATAAAGACTTAAAAAATCAACAGTGGACAATAATTATAGGACGAGGGGAGTAATAATTAACATTTATTACTTACACTTTTATAAAAATACATAGTTAAATAAACATGTAAGTAAATAGTTTGGACTATCCATAACAAAAACCATTAAACATGACCTACAACCCATTACACATGTGCATTACATCATGCATAACATCAAGTTGGGCAAAGTCCATGACCCATGACCCAAAGTCCATGACCCATGACCCAAAGTTCATAACCCATAACCTAAAATATATTTTGCATCATGCATGGCATCATGTTGGGTACCCATGACCCATAATTCATGACCCATAACCCAAAACCCGCAATTGTAACCTAAAATCCAGACTGGAAAGTGCCGAATCCCTGGGATTACACTGGCCGAATGCCTCTGAAAAGGGATCCAGCTGATCAGAGCACTTTTTACCTATAAATAGTAAGCCATTTCTTCATTTCTTCTCACTCTTTTAGATATATCTTCTCATTATATTCTTACCTCTCTAACCTCAGATCTAAGGATCATCTATGTAGTTTTTCTTTAAAGGATTCTTTAGGATCCTCCTAAACGCGAAATCACGATCATTTGCATAGAAGACTTGCAAACTCGAAGACATGGGTTGCTATGATTCATCATCATCACAAGACCACTGAAGTGAATATTAAAGTTGATTATATTTATCATCTTGTAGATGTGTTGTGTTAATTAGTGGTGTTGGGATTGGTTCCTCCATTGTAAAGGAACTCAGTATATAGCTTTGTACCGGTTAAAGTGTAAGCGACGTAGGTTTGGTTCTACCTTGTGGAAGAACCCGGTATCTAGCCTTGTATCGGATAAAGTGTAGGCGACGTAGGTTTTGTTCTACCTTGTGAAAGAACCCGATATCTAGCTTTGTACCAGATAAAGTGTAAGCAATGTTGTGAAAGCTTCTCCGCCAAGATGAGGAGATTGTAGTGTAGTGTTTACGAACTCTCGAGTTGGGTACTCGGAGAGTGGAGTAGGGTAAGGAAGCTGACCTTGTAGCCGAACCACTATAAATACTTGTGCAACGGTTTTATCTTTCTTTACTCTAACTCTTATTTAGTATTCTTCATATCTAACTATCAATATCTATACATCAAAATAGATTGCTATAAGTCGATCTAAAAGTTTTAAAACAAAGTTTTAATCAGTAAAACTATTCAACCCACTTTTAGTTTTCTACTATTGGCATCAGAGCTACGTTACCAAGTTTCTTAGAGTATATTGTACTTTAATAACTTGAAACGATCAATGAATGTTTCGAAAACTACAAAGAAGGAAAACATTTGTAAAAACTTACATCAAACTCATTTTTACAATAATGATAAAACTTTTATATTGAATAATGATAGTTTTGATAATATATATTATATTTTCCAAAATCACCATTATTCTTATAAAAACCTCTTTCAAGAAATCTTCATGTCAGGAAACTCTTTAAAAGCTCGTGAAGTATTTCTCATCTAGGAGCTCATAAACCTTCCAAGAAAATGTGGCAAATGTATGTCTTCCTACTTGTAGTTGGTATCCCAAAATGTGTTGTTTGTCTTTGCTTAAAAGTGTTGGCTTATATGTTACTTCGCTTATGATGTATATGTGTCTTTATATAATCTCTAATCTCCTTAAAGGTCTAGTTTCTTATGTCATATCAACTTGAAATATTTATGGCACCAAACCACAACTTTAAAAGACTTTCTTCACAATTTCCCACACTTCTCAAACCATAAGGAATAGTAATCACTCCCATATTTTCTAAATCTCCATCATTCAAAATTCATCTACTCTCTAATCCTAAATCATCACTCATCTTCGAAAGAAGTGAAGACGAAGAAACAATGGTTTACTACGTTTTCATCATTATCAATACCATGCAACCATTCTCAAAATTACCTCGCGGCAAACTTTTCTTTTTCACTTGTTGCTTATTCATCCAAATCTTCATATTTCATTGTGCATTGAAACTAATGAAATATAATTATTTTCTAGTTTGATCTATCTTTTGACTATTTTCTCTCATGATATTAGCAATCTTTAACATCATAAACTCTCATATCATTTTATATAACACATATTAGGATCAATAGTCATATATTCATAATTTACCTTAAAAAATCTAAAAGAGTTACTAACAAACATCAAGAACCAAATGCCCAAAATCCTTCTGTGTCTGTTGTTCTTCCCGAATCCATTCGATTTAACGGGCCAGATCCCTTTTCAAAAGGATCTGACAGAACCGGCTTGACAGACAACTATTTATATTTTTAAATATCACATACAACCTCTCTTTTCTCTCTCATTTCCCAAACGACTAAAAACTCACACACTTTCATCTTAGGATTTAATCCTCATACATCCTTGTCTTCCAATCATCTCCGTAAGTAATTATATCTCTTTAATTTTCCTTAATTTATCTCTAGGGTTTAGTTCCTTATCAAAAATTGATTCAAATGGGTTTATGTTAATTGAACCATTTATGTGTTTTTATTATGCAAATTAAATATATATTGATGATTTCCCTTAAGGGGTTACATCTTCCTAAAACACCCAAACTAATTTTTACAAAAGCCACATATGAATAATTTTTGAATTGACGCATAAAAAGTGATTTAAAAAGATGTTTGGCATTATTAATAAAAGTTAAAACATTCATGTCCTAACTTAAACACATTCACACACGACTCCTTTTTCTTATCTCGTGACTTACTTTATTAAAATTGTGTAATATTATCTTATAGGTTCTAAAAATGCCTAACTCGACACAACAAGATCATCACGATACCATACATTACATCCCTAGATACTACCGTAAAGATGGTCTCTTGCCCGATGACCAAAAAACCTTCAAAATGCTTCAAAAACGACTTATCCATGAGGGACGTGTCATTGAGGAATCTTACCTTGAAGATACTAACATTTCTCAAACCTTCTCCACAATCATTTTTGATTGCCTTCTTCATATCAATGAACAAATTTCTCCTGTTTTCATTTTTGAATTCTATAAAAGTATTCGGATTGTCTGAAACAATGATGGAACAATCTCCATCGCTTTCATCATTAACAACCAAAACATTGTCTTACCTCTCACCACCTTTGCCGAAATTCTTCGCATACCCTGTGATGGAATTTGCATGTACTCAAATAATTGTTCCATTTCAAATCAACACTTTGCCTTAGATCCAAATCCTACTTACCACACCCCTCTTGATGATCCAATTTTTAGTTCGAGACTTTGTCTTTATTAAAAGAGTCAAACCCTCTCGACTGACGAGCAAGAAAAAACTCATTCATCGTGATCCCTTCCAAATGGAACTCTTCGAAATACTTCCATCTTACAAAAAGTGGGAAGAAATTCTTAGGGAGAATGTCATTTTGCTAGTTAGGAACAAAGACCATCCTAATGTCTGCCTTGTCCAAATGATCTTTTGCCTCATCCACAAAAAATTGTTCAACCTTGCATACTACATAGCCAAAAGAATGGTTGGTGTTTTCAAAACTGACAAAATGGTTTTTCTTTATGGTATGCTCCTTACACGCCTCTTGAGGCATGTTAGTGCAATGCAACCTTCTCTAGTTACCAATAATCATTTCCTTGCAAACCATGTCATGGTGCCCCTTTCCGAAGCTCGTGCCAAGAGACTCATGATCAATGAAGAGACCTCGTCCTTTCTCGGACTCATCAGATGAAGAAGAAGCTGATGAAAACAATCTCATCTCAAACTATCGCCTTGATCCTATTCATACATGGAAAAACTTCCCAAAATTCCCAAGGAAACGGAAGAATTCAAACAAACAAATGGAATGATCAAGTGCCTCGCCCATTTCCTCACAAACATGGGAGAGAAGAAAAAGTGAAGAGATTGACGATGAAAGTTGTGTCTAGGTGAAGAATCGTTGTCATTAAACATTTATGGTTCTTTAGCTTGAAAAACATGGTCCTCTAAGTGAATGACTTATCTTAACTATGTGATATATTCACAACTATTTAACCGCTATCTTGGTATGCTACTAGTTGTTTGAGAAATTATCAATTATTAGTCTTTGATTCGTGTGAAGTGAGTGTGTGTAAACACAAATTCAACGAGTATCAAAATAACCGTAAAACTCGACAAATCAACCTTTTAGGAAAAGGGTCAATGTGCCGAATCTCACGGGTGTGATAAAAGTGATACCGGGAAAGTGGTTTCCCCGGGTCGTGTCCCAACGAGGTGTGAAATTGACGGGATCGTTGAGTTTCGTGATTATGGACTTGAATTAGTTTCGAATGATTTGAATTGGTTTGATTACGTATTCTACAATTTAATGAACGGGAATGTAATTAAGGCAAGGGAACCCTAATAAACTAAAAATAAACTATTACTAAACCTAAGGAATGATAAAACGAAGCTACACTAAGTCCTAGGGTGCTAAAACGTAAAAACGTAAAAACCGGCAAACAACCCGAGCCATAAACGTAAAAATTTTGCAATTTAAGGGCTACGGGAGTGAAATCAATTTTCCTACGTTCTATTTGACTAAAAAGATTTTAGAAAAAGACCGGGTATTTTTTCGACTTTTAAAATAATTACTACGAATTAAAAACCATTAAACACTAATTAAATTATTAAAAATACTAAACTAATTAAGAAAAATCTGAAAATTTCACAAAAACTACTTTAAGTTATGCTACTTCTAAGAAAATTGAGATACTTGGTGGTTGTTTAAGAAAATAAGCCGAAATTAAGCCAATAAGTGCTTATGTTGAAAAACTAAGTGAAAGTATTTAAGATAATAGTTTGTGCAAATCTTGTGAGAAAAGTCCCAAGGGCGCAGATGGTTTGAGAGTTGTGTGTTGGTGCGTTGAGTGAAAAAGGGAAGAGGACACAGGTTCGAAACCTGCCTCTTCCTTTTTGATGCTTTTTATTTTTAAACTTGACACTACAATCCTTTAATACAACAGCTAAGAAACAGATTACACAAAGAGCTTGATAGAACAGTTGGTTGTGAGAGGTGGGATTTGATGCTGTGAGTGCAAGAGGACCAGTGCTCGAATCCTTCCTCTAGCTTCTTAGAAAACTCATTTTTTTATATTCACCTTTTGGACAATCAAACTCAGAAGCAAGAAATTTTGTGTCAACTGATTTAAACCCAACCAAACACTCCTTTAATAACTTTTAGAACTCAATAAATGGACACCCAAACACCCTCTAAAATCAAACAACCAAACCCTCCTTCGTAAAATTTTGAAGGTGAGATTAAACCATGAAATTTTTGTGAAAAACTTGTTGAAAGAAATACTGAAAATAAGCAATGTGCACAGCTTTTTTGTGGACAGATTTCGAAAAAAAAAGGACTAATCAAACTCCAAATATGCAACTGATAGGATCAAATGAGCAGTTAACCACACACCCACTCATGATCTTCTAATTTCACCAAATGAGCTAACTGAGGGATACAAAGTATGAATATACTACAATTGAGCATAAACAAAGGGAAAGCAGTTGGCTAAATGGTTCTAACTGTGGAAATCCTAAACTACTCTAGATCAAATAAGCTAACCTAAACCTGAATAAGCTTCTAGTAAACAACCTTAGAAATTATTCTAATCTATATATCATAAAAGCACTAAAGAGAATTGAAATGAGTGGATGTAGAACCTGGAAAGTTCTCAAAAAACTAAATCACCAGCTACAGTTGCAGGGTAAATTTAGCCTGCACAAGTCACTTTGGAGCTTATTTTAGATAAGCTAGAGAAGGAGTTAGACCCTGAGCTTCTGGAAAATTCAAAAACACCTGGCTAGCTATCTTTTGCCCCCTTATCTGATCCAACATAAGCTGAATACAGCTTTTAAACAAGCTGCAAAAAAGAGTAAAACAGGCTATGGACAGAGCATTAACTGGCTAACCCACTCACTTCAACCCATAAGCAGACCTAGTAAAACAATTTTGTGAAATTTTTTCCTTTTGACCAAAGATAAACTAGCTAGCAACCTTGTGATTTTTATTTTTTATAATTTTTGACTTGAGCAAAATTGTACTTAAACTGCTATAGAAGAACTGAAGAAACTCATTATCTTGAAATTTTTTGTTCCAGACTTAATCTTCAAAATTTTGCTAGACTGTGTAAATCTTTTCCAACTTACACAAGTGACTCAAATGCTTGTGCTAAACCAACTTTTGAACCCAAAATGAAACAAAGCTCCCTCTTGACCCATTTTGACCCATTAACCAAACAACCCTAAATAAACTACTTTTTGCAACTGATCTTGACCCCCTTTTTTACGAACTTGGAATTGAGATTAACAATAAACCTAGAAACATTAAACAACTAAAGAGAACTCAGATGTAAAAAAACTTTTCATTAATTGAGAAAATACATTACAAAAGACTTTAAAAACATAAAACTAATTTTTAAAACTAAATTAAAGGGTGCCTTATACAATGGCTTACAATGACTATTTATACTACTACTAAGTCTTCCACTCTTCAAGGGTCTTCAGTTGTGCTAGCTTTGTGAGAGCAGTCAAGCCAAAACCAAACTCATGTGCTTTCTTGAATTGATCTAAGCCATCCAATAGGTAGGTACAAGATGGGAGTGAATCTGAGCCCTTGGTTGAGGCTTTATGCCCATGGATTGCCATGGTGGCAGTGGAAAAAGGGGAGGGAAAAGATTAGTGGGTTTGGGATTTGGGTTAAACCGGTTAAAAGAGATTAAGGGAGGTTTGGGTAAAGGTGCAGCTGGGTGAAAGGTTGAAGGAGGGTTGAGTGTTTTGATTGAAGAGAAAGAGGATTAGGGAATCTAGGGTTCTGGGTTTGGTAAAGGTTTGGACGGGAAGTGGAGAAGACAGGGGTGAGGGTTGGTTTTTGTTGACTGGGTTGAAGGGTTGGGTTGACCGGGTTGTTTATTTTGGGCTTGGGTTGGGTTAAGGGTAGTTAAGGGTTTGGTTTAAATGAGTTTAGGATAAAAAGTGAAACCCAAGGTTTGGTTAAGGGACCAATTTTGTAATACTCGAAACTCCAAGGACCAAGGCTGTGATATTTGAGATTGTAGTGACCATTCATATAATTTCTGAAAAGTGAACTAGGGGTCAAACTTGACTATCTCTAATACTCCAAGGACTATATCTGTCATTTTTTAAACTCGAAGGACTGAAATTGTAATTTTCCAAAATTTATCAAAATGACCAATTTTGACAAGTAAGAATTACCAAAGGACTAAAAAATGTTTATTTTCCAAATTAAAATGTCCAGGGGTAAATTCTGTCATTCTTTAAAATTCCAGGGACTAAAGTTGCCATTTTTGAAAGTTGGGGGACTGAAACTGCCAATTATGCAAACTTTGTTCGTTTTTCAATAATTTTGCATCTGAAACATATAAAACACAATTTTGAGATATTTTCAGTATTTTGATGCATTTCGGAGTGTTTTTAGATGTTTTGCAGTTCAGATTTGACCTAAAATGATGAGTGAATAAGCACTCATCAAATCCCCCACACTGAACCATTGCTAGTCCCTAGCAATCTTTTGAGAATAACTTAATGGATTTGAATATCTTTACCAAAATCCATTACTTCTGGAGTAGCCAAATGTTTCAGTTCAAGTAAGAACCATGGTACACTGATAACCATATGATTTTGAGCAAATCACCAGCTTTCAACGGTTTTGATTTGTCTTTACCAGAAGCCATTTGCTTCTGGACTAGCCAACTCTTAGACAAATTATCAATATTGTCTTTGGTGAGTTGATTACCAATTATGGTTTTCCAACTGCCTTTACCACAAGCCATAAACTTGCGGGCTAGCCAACTCTTCACTAATTAAAGATATGGTGAGCTGAACACCATACAATTTTGGGCAAATTGCAAGCCGTCAACGGATTTGATAAATCTTTACCAAGAGCCGTTTGCTCCTGGATTAGCCAATCCTTTTGTTTATTAGACATGGCGGACTGATAACCGATTGAGTAAGTGCAAAACACTTACTCCAAAAAAAAATTTGGCCAAAAACGGGGGAATTGGGTGGATAATACATGATAAAATTCGTGAGAATTCCCCCCCACACTAAGAAATGAATATTGCCCTCAATATTCAAAGTACCGGCGGTTATGCCGAAACTAAGAACGTAAAAGGGAAATACTACGGCCATTATTTGGAATTTTTTTTTTTTTTTTTTTTTTTTTTTTTTTTTTGAAAAACTTTATACAACAGCGGGGGGCAACTCCCCCACACTAGGGTGGTAGAAAGTAGAAAGAAATCAGAAATACGGGTGAAAACCCATATAGCGTGCTACTGTTTTTGTTTCCCGAGTCGCTAGCTTGACTCGACCCCGTATTCATTTGTTCTTGGGGAAGCAACGTGGAAAACCAATCTCGATCGGACTTTCGTTCACAGTGTTAATAAACATATGAACATCAGAAAGTTCCACACCGACGAGATACAACCGCGGTATTGTTAATAGTAGAAACTATAAAGGATGATACCGGGGTCAAAGATGGTGTCCTCATTCCCGAAAGAGAAAAGGGAAAGAGCAACCACACCATCTGTGAGGAATGGAACAAAGATGTGCATGAGAATGCAAGTCCATTCCTCATCAGTAAAAAACAAATCACCATTTTTAAGCTTAGTCTTGAAGTTTGTGTGGTGATTGTCAACAGAATTTCCGGAAGGGAGGGTTGGAAACGGTTCTTCAATCAACAGATTTTCCAGAAAAAGGATGTCTCCCTCCGAATCAAAGCAAGAATTATCAATTCCTGTTGGAATCGACTCATCACTAAGAAAGGCATCGACTTCATTCCAAAAGTTGTCATCTTCCTCATCCGGAGTGAGAGAAGGGATGGAAGAGTCGGAAATGATAAGACTAGGAGATGATGGATCATTTTTGAGTAATTCTTCAATTGGAAGGATGTCTCCCATTGGATCACAAACATCATCATCCAATCCAGATGAAACCGAAGAGAGTTTGGTTTCATTCACAGAGTTAACAAACTCAATACGATAAACTGATTCCGGAGGTGGGACAAGTGGTGTGCTCTTAGAGCTAGCAATTTCCACCACTTCCGATAAAGTCTCCGATTCTAGATCATCATCATCAAGAATACTCTGGACTTCCTTGGTACAATTTTCAAACCATTTGTTTGAACCAGGGTTGATTTTCAAAGCTTTTAGCTCGGCATGTTTTTCATGACTCCTCTTAACCGTGAAATTTGAGAGTGTTGCATTGATTCTTTCAGATTTTTGATCAATTGTGGCAACACTATGTTTGTATAGAGGTTTGGAGTCCTGGTTGATATTAAACGTGAGTTCTTCGTTGTTAACCCGTATGGTCAACTCTTCAGCAAATACATCGATTAGAGCACGGCTCGTTCTCAAGAAAGCTCTCCCTAAGATGAGGGGAACTATAGGATCTGCATCAAAGTCTACTACAACAAAGTCAGTAGGAAAGTGAAACTTTCCTACTTTCACCACGACATCCTCGGCTATCCCAAGTGGACGAGTTTGGGTACGGTCCGCTAGCTCGAGTGTCATACAAGTGGGTGTGAGTTTAGGAAGAGACAATTTCTTCCATACTGAGAGTGGCATGAGGTTAATGCTAGCGCCAAGATCGGCCAAGGCGGAGCATTGAACCATCCCCAAGAAATCACACAGGATTAAAAACCTGCCGGGGTCTTCAAGCTTTTTGGGAAGCTTCTTGAGAATGACCGCTGAGCATTGCTCATTGAGAGGGGTTTTAGCCATCTCAGATAACTTATCTTTGTTGCTCAGCAAGCCTTTAAGCGTGGATGCAAATTTGGGCATTAGAACGAGAGCATCAACGAAGCTTATATCAAAGTGTAGTTCGTTGAAAATTTGGAAAAATTTTTCCATTTGCTCTTTGGTTTTGTCTTTGAGCTTCTCATCATGCAATCTTGATGGGTAAGGAAGCTGACTAGACTTTTGAGCCGGGACGGAAGTCATTTCTGGCTCAGAATTTGTCTTCGGAACTTCGGGTTCCGGAATTAAAGCTTGGACTACCGAAGGTGGGACGTGTGCGGTACTTCGTGGGCTTGAGAAATGCACCTTGTCCGTTGTATCCTTGGTAACTTGACTCATTGCTCCTGATGGAGGAGGCATTGGAGTCGAAGGTCCATTGTGCGTCTTACCACTACGAGTGGTGACGGCTTTCAACTCGGCATTTGGATTAGGAACAGTATTGCTTGGGAGTCCTCCAGAAGATGACGAAGCTTTGTTCATATTCATGTTCATGAAACTGCTCATCATATTCTTCAACTAATTTGTCTGCCGAGACATTGTGGTATCAATTTCCTTTTTTAGCTCAACCCTCATGTTATTGATCTGAGTTTGCATTGAACGTATGCTTGACTCAGTAATTTTTATGAAGTCATTTGGTATGGGAGCTTGAGAAGGTTGTTGATAACTTTGCTGATTTGGAGCTTGATGTGGTTGGTTGAAATTGTTCCGATTTTGATTGAAATTTTGAGAGTTATTGAAGTTTTGTCCTTGATTTGGAACAAAACGATTCTGATTGCCATGGTTTTGCACAGGAGGAAAACCAGGTGGTGTCATACCGCTAGGTGCATGGTATTGAGGATCAGCTTGTGGTCGGTATTGATTGTGGTTTACAGAAGCTACGGGAGCTTGGTAAAAAGAAGCATCGGTTGCTGGACAATCATAATACGTGTGTGGACCACTACAAGTTTCACACACCTTGTTCACGGCTTTGATTGGTTCCGGCTTATGAATCTCGCTTTTGATTTCCTTTACCTCTTTCATCATACAACGGATGACCTCCGTTAGAGCGGCTAACGGAGCGGCTAACTCGGAAGAGTTACCGGATGAAGAAGCAGGAGTGTTCGGAATATTTGCTTTGTTGCGAGAAATAGGAACTTTTGATTTTATTTCGCAAATCTCAATCACATCTTTAGGCTTACGATTCAAGATATTGCCACCGGCGGCTGCGTTCAAAGAATCTTGATCGTTACCGTTCAACCCATTATAAAAGATATTAACTTGTTGAAGCTCCGTGAATTCATGATGGGGGCATTTCCTGAGGAGATCTTTGAATCTCTCCCATGCCTCTCCAAAGTTTTCATCGAAGTTTTGACGAAATCCAGAAATTTCATTTTTAAGATTAGTCGTCTTTGATGGAGGGAAGAAATAATTGACAAACTTTTGAACAAGATCCTCCCAAGTTTCGATGGATCAAGGGCTCTCTTTTTCCAGCCAAATCCGGGCTGCCCCCTCAAGTGAGAACGGAAATAGCATCAGTTTGATCACTTTTTGTGGCACATCCTTGTAATTGATGGTTGAGGTCAACTTGTTAAACCAACGGATGTGTGCATACGGGTCTTCTCGATCAAACCCGTGGAATTGATTCGTAGACACAAGTTGGATCAAATGCGTCTTCAATTCAAAGTGATCAGAATTGATCGGTGGTAAAACAATGGCATCTCCATAACCCTCGGTGGGTGCCTGGAGCATTTCCGCCATAGTTCGTTCGTCTGCCATATTGTTGTTTGGAATAGTACGAATCTCGGGTTCGACTATTCGGGCAGCACGTCTATGAGAACGTCTTCTAGGAATTTCTACTAGATCACGAAAAGGGCTCAATGATCTAGAAGAACGAGTGCGCATGCACTAGACGTAACTCGAGGAAACAAGAGAATTATGAAAATGGGGAAAGAAGAATCTTTTTGGGTTATACGTTTGCTTGGTTACGGTTACGTCTACGAGCTTGCGAGCGAGTGCGCATGCACTTCCAAAAACAACACTTTCAATTAAAACAAGACCGAGGCAAAACAACAGTGAACTTAAACCAATAATCCCACGTGAAATGATCACTTATATAAGTAAAACGCACAAAGGAGCGGAGAGACTTTGTAGGTCAGCGCGAAGCTTATTAAAAACCCGTCTCTTTTCAGCCGCAATTTAATGTCAGGCCGTCCTTATACCCCTCACACAGTTTGTTAAACCGATAAAAGTAAACCAAAACACGAGCGACACAAAGGCAAGTTTTAAATCTTTTGTTCGGGAACTTATAATGATAACACCTCAGTTGAGAATGTTATTTTGATTGTGTCTTCTATTTATTTAAAACAACAAGGAAAATCTTTTTGTATTTTTAATCTTTTACATATATATACAAAGAAAAGAAAAATATTTTTGTATTTTTGTATTTTTATAAAAACAATAACTTCACGAGGAAGGTTCTTCAAGTCACTAATCGCAAAAACTTCACGATATTGTCGCAACACACCTCCCCGGCAGCGGCGCCAAAATTTGATTCGTGTGAAGTGAGTGTGTGTAAACACAAATATCAACGAGTATCAAAATAACCGTAAAACTCGACAAATCAACCTTTTAGGAAAAGGGTCAACGTGCCGAATCTCACGGGTGTGATAAAAGTGATACCGGGAAAGTGGTTTCCCCGGGTCGTTTCCCAATGAGGTGTGAAATTGACGGGATCGTTGAGTTTCGTGATTATGGACTTGAATTGGTTTCGAATGATTTGAATTGGTTTGATTACGTATTCTCCAATTTAATGAACGGGAAGGTAATTAAGGCAAGGGAACCCTAATAAACTAAAAATAAACTATCACTAAACCTAAGGAATGATAAAACGAAGCTACACTAAGTCCTAGGGTGCTAAAACGTAAAAACCGGTAAACAACCCGAGCCATAAACGTAAAAATTTTGCAATTTAAGGGCTACGGGTGTGAAATCAATTTTCCTACGTTCTATTTGACTAAAAAAGATTTTAGAAAAAGACCGGGTATTTTTTCGACTTTTAAAATAATTACTACGAATTAAAACCCATTAAACACTAATTAAATTATTAAAAATACTAAACTAATTAAGAAAAATCTGAAAATTTCACAAAAACTACTTTAAGTTATGCTACTTCTAAGAAAATTGAGAAACTTGGTGGTTGTTTAAGAAAATAAGCCGAAATTAAGCCAATAAGTGCTTATGTTGAAAAACTAAGTGAAAGTATTTAAGATAATAGTTTGTGCAAATCTTGTGAAAAGTCCCAAGGGCGCAGATGGTTTGGGAGTTGTGTGTTGGTGCGTTGAGTGAAAAAGGGAAGAGGACACAGGTTCGAAACCTGCCTCTTCCTTTTTGATGCTTTTTATTATTAAACTTGACACTACAATCCTTTAATACAACAGCTAAGAAACAGATTACACAAAGAGCTTGATAGAACAGTTGGTTGTGAGAGGTGGGATTTGATGTTGTGAGTGCAAGAGGACCAGTGCTCGAATCCTTCCTCTAGCTTCTTAGAAAACTCATTTTTTTATATTCACCTTTTGGACAATCAAACTCAGAAGCAAGAAATTTTGTGTCAACTGATTTAAACCCAACCAAACACTCCTTTAATAACTTTTAGAACTCAATAAATGGACACCCAAACACCCTCTAAAATCAAACAACCAAACACTCCTTTGTAAAATTTTGAAGGTGAGATTAAACCATGAAATTTTTGTGAAAAACTTGTTGAAAGAAATACTGAAAATAAGCAATGTGCACAGCTTTTTTGTGGACAGATTTCGAAAAAAAAAAAGGACTAATCAAACTCCAAATATGCAACTGATAGGATCAAATGAGCAGTTAACCACACACCCACTCATGATCTTCTAATTTCACCAAATGAGCTAACTGAGGGATACAAAGTATGAATATACTACAATTGAGCATAAACAAAGGGAAAGCAGTTGGCTAAATGGTTCTAACTGTGGAAATCCTAAACTACTCTAGATCAAATAAGCTAACCTAAACCTGAATAAGCTTCTAGTAAACAACCTTAGAAATTATTCTAATCTATATATCATAAAAGCACTAAAGAGAATTGAAATGAGTGGATGTAGAACCTGGAAAGTTCTCAAAAAACTAAATCACCAGCTACAGTTGCAGGGTAAATTTAGCCTGCACAAGTCACTTTGGAGCTTATTTTAGATAAGCTAGAGAAGGAGTTAGACCCTGAGCTTCTGGAAAATTCAAAAACACCTGGCTAGCTATCTTTTGCCCCCTTATCTGATCCAACATAAGCTGAATACAGCTTTTAAATAAGCTGCAAAAAAGAGTAAAACAGGCTATGGACAGAGCATTAACTGGCTAACCCACTCACTTCAACCCATAAGCAGACCTAGTAAAACAATTTTGTGAATTTTTTTCCTTTTGACCAAAGATAAACTAGCTAGCAACCTTGTGATTTTTATTTTTTATAATTTTTGACTTGAGCAAAATTGTACTTAAACTGCTATAGAAGAACTGAAGAAACTCATTATCTTGAAATTTTTTGTTCCAGACTTAATCTTCAAAATTTTGCTAGACTGTGTAAAGTCTTTTCCAACTTACACAAGTGACTCAAATGCTTGTGCTAAACCAACTTTTGAACCCAAAATGAAACAAAGCTCCCTCTTGACCCATTTTGACCCATTAACCAAACAATCCTAAATAAACTACTTTTTGCAACTGATCTTGACCCCCTTTTTTACGAACTTGGAATTGAGATTAACAATAAACCTAGAAACATTAAACAACTAAAGAGAACTCAGATGTAAAAAAACTTTTCATTAATTGAGAAAATACATTACAAAAGACTTTAAAAACATAAAACTAATTTTTAAAACTAAATTAAAGGGTGCCTTATACAATGGCTTACAATGACTATTTATACTACTACTAAGTCTTCCACTCTTCAAGGGTCTTCAGCTGTGCTAGCTTTGTGAGAGCAGTCAAGCCAAAACCAAACTCATGTGCTTTCTTGAATTGATCTAAGCCATCCAATAGGTAGGTACAAGATGGGAGTGAATGTGAGCCCTTGGTTGAGGCTTTACGCCCATGGATTGCCATGGTGGCAGTGGAAAAAGGGGAGGGAAAAGATTAGTGGGTTTGGGATTTGGGTGAAACCGGTTAAAAGAGATTAAGGGAGGTTTGGGTAAAGGTGCAGCTGGGTAAAAGGTTGAAGGAGGGTTGAGTGTTTTGATTGAAGAGAAAGAGGATTAGGGAATCTAGGGTTCTGGGTTTGGTAAAGGTTTGGGCGGGAAGTGGAGAAGACAGGGGTGAGGGTTGGTTTATGTTGACTGGGTTGAAGGGTTGGGTTGACCGGGTTGTTTATTTTGGGCTTGGGTTGGGTTAAGGGTAGTTAAGGGTTTGGTTTAAATGAGTTTAGGATAAAAAGTGAAACCCAAGGTTTGGTTAAGGGACCAATTTTGTAATACTCGAAACTCCAGGGACCAAGGCTGTGATATTTGAGATTGTAGTGACCATTCATATAATTTCTGAAAAGTGAACCAGGGGTCAAACTTGACAATCTCTAATACTCCAAGGACTATATCTGTCATTTTTTAAACTCGAAGGACTGAAATTGTAATTTTCCAAAATTTATCAAAATGACCAATTTTGACAAGTAAGAATTACCAAAGGACTAAAAAATGTTTATTTTCCAAATTAAAATGTCCAGGGGTAAATTCTGTCATTCTTTAAAATTCCAGGGACTAAAGTTGCCATTTTTGAAAGTTGGGGGACTGAAACTGCCAATTATGCAAACTTTGTTCGTTTTTCAATAATTTTGCATCTGAAACATATAAAACACAATTTTGAGATATTTTCAGTATTTTGATGCATTTCGGAGTGTTTTTAGATGTTTTGCAGTTCAGATTTGACCTAAAATGATGAGTGAATAAGCACTCATCAGTCTTAGTCTCTTTTGATTGCTTATTTGTTTATTCTACTTGTTCTTCTTGCTATCCTATAACTAGAATTCATTCATATTTACAGTTAGAATCTTAAGATTTTAATTTGATGAGTGAGTGCGATTTGGCAAGCGCACTGTGTCAATTTGGCTCTCAGAAGCCGGATCCATCTGTTTTAACCAGCCGGATCCCTTTAGGAAGAGATCCGAAGGAACCGGTTAAATAGAACTGTTATTTATACCTTTTTACCACTCTCTCATCCTCTAGACCTTATTAGATTAGTTCCCTATACAATTTTAGTCATAATTGAGCTATCATTAGCCTCAATAGATTTCATATTCTCCTATGGATGACTTAGGATCCTTCAAAGATGTTTTTAGTTTATCATTTCTCATATACTCACTACTTTTTAGCCTTCTTAGTTCTCATTTCTCTATAAATCCCATTATTAGTTATTTTTCATCATTAGTCTTAAGGTCTCAGACTTTCCACCATTAAAGACACTTCTTTTCAATCATAACATCAACTCATATAGGCTAGAGCTCTTAAATGCTTGATTTTATTCTCTGGTTTTCTATCTCAATTAGCCGGATCCCTTTTGAGAATGATCGGGCAAACAAAGATACTTAAAAACAATTTTATGCTTTTAAAACCCACTCCAACACTCAACACTTTGTTTAATGATCTTCCTAGAAGACTGTAATTCAATTAAGTTGACATTTTGCATGCATATAATTAGATTTCGAAGGATTTTAGTGGATTATGATTTTAATTTTATTACATGATCTTTCACTATTTAAACCACTTATATTTGTACTTCAATCCCATACCTCAACATCATCTCTTTCAGCTAATAATTTGTTCCATAAATATTTCTCACCATCACTAAACCATCTAGTGCACTCTATTCTACTAGAAAGCCTCCTCGCAAAACCACATGCATTATTTATGAAATCCCATCAACCGAGTCTTCACCCGTTAAGAATCCCTCACCTAACTATATCCAAACTCCACCTACTATTGAACCAACACCACCACAACTTGCTCCCATTAAATTATCACCAACATATGCTCTTATTGAACTAACTCTTCTTCTATCTACTCAATCAACACCTCCACCATCTTGTAAACTAACATCTCAAACCACTCATATCTCCACCCACTGAATTCTCCTTCACTAAACCTTATACTTCACCACTTCATTATAGGAACTCTTCAGAGGACTTGCCTCTTAAACCTACTTATCCTCCACTATTACCTACATTCTCCTCAATTGAGCGAATGTTTAAGAAACAATCACATTTGCCCAAAAATATGGGTTTTGACATCAATGTACCACCACCAACAACACACGTGTCTCCTCTACCAACTCGTTCACCTCATTCAACATCAATCATACATCGCTCAACCTTAACTTTGCTTCTCTCAACATCAAGCTTGCAACCACCAAATCTACCTCCTCCAAACACACTTTTCCCTCTATACCAATCTATGTGGATTAAGAATAGCTCTTCACAACCTCCTAACCATGATGAAACTTTCTACCATTTTCAACAAACTCAAACCTTAGTTCATGAACTTCGTGATAAAATGTGTTTTATGTTCTATCATCATCTTCAACATTTAGATAACATCAACAAACCAAATCACTCTTAGGATTATTGCAAAGAAATGCAGACACAAGTGATCACCAATTTTTCTAAATTTTAGTCATTGCATTAGGATTTCTAAAGTGTTAGATCATCTTCTTAATTTTATATATTGAACATTGTTGTACCATTCTCTTTGTTCTATAACATGGATCTACCTGCATATGCTACGTGTTTTTCTTAGCATATTATAGTGTTTGTTTCTCTCTTTATTATTTATGTTTTGCGTTAAACTGATACTAACAGTTGCAGATAGCCGGAACTTTTGTTTATACCTGGCGGAACCATATTGAAATAGATCCGGTGGATCCGGGTACTCAGACATATTTTAGCTTATTTTCTGCAAAATTTCATATAATATGCTTTCATTCTAACTATTGTTTTGTAGATTTTCAAAGTTCACGTGGACTACTTGACGTTCTTAATAAGGGGAGAGCATTCGTCAAAATAAAACATTGCTATTTAGCAATACTCCATTTTAAAGCTCTCCAAATTACTTGACGCCCTCATCAAGGGGGAAATTTCGTCAAGGGGAGCTTTGAAAACTAGCAAATATCTTTGGTCATTTTCTATTTCATGCTTTCTTTATCTTAATCTCATCTGACTCGGGTTAGTTTCTTTTCGACACTCTTTTTGTTTCGACAAAAATAAGGAGAAAAGAGTAAAAACTTAATTAAAAAATTTACAAATTTAATCTTTTACTCAAAATAATTTTATGTTTTGTCATCAACAAAAAGGGGGAGATTGTAATACAAATAAACCATTAAAACATTTATTTTATCTTACGATCTTCTTATGTTTTGTTGATTACAATCATAAAATCATTTTAACTAAATAAATAAAATACGTAAGTTTTCGAGCCAATAGTTTTCTAACTGTAACACCCCCAAATCTCGATACAGCGGAAGACTTAATCAAGTTTTTGGGGCGTTACTATTGGATTGGTATCGCACACAAGTATAGCAAAAAGATAGTCATTTAACATTCAAAACCAATCCCAAATTTAGTTATTCAAAACATTTAATCCAAAAGTGTAAATATTATGCCCAAAACACGATTTAATAAAATAGGTCCCCAAAGTTTATCAGAGTCAGAAATGATCCTTGAACCCCGCCTTCTTGCCAAGCTTCCACCGATCACGTATTCCAAACATCTCACAAATACCTGAGAAATCATGCTAAAAGGTCAGCTTACGCTGGTGAGTTCATAGGTTTAAGTTCAACAAAATCATAGTGGACCTGTAGGAGTTGATTTGCTATGTAAGACCTAAGATAGATAAATACCGTTTGCACACACCGATCCTACCCGGATCACCAATCATATGATCATATCCCGCATCCAGGGATTACTCGGCCCCGCGACTAGTCCAGCACTGTCGTGGCAACCTCTAGAACAGTTGCCAACCCCGGACTAGGTCGATGTAGAAGTCAATTCTTAGCTAGGCAACGGTTCAACCTAGACTAAGGCAACAACTACCGCACATCTTATCTAAAAAGTAAGGCATATAAGCAAATCCAAATAGTTTTAACGGTCCAAAAACAGTAGCATGATTCTCACCTCAATATAGTTAAAAGCGTAGATAAAAGTGGGGCTATGAAACTCACCTCAAGCAATCAACGTACAAATAAACACTAGCAGAAGATAACGGTAATCACGGCACAACAACTATTGACTCGGCACAACCTATTAATGTAGACCAAATTTAAAATATATATCTCTCAAAATCAACGTTATCTACCCCATAGTATTCCATTTCGTTATTTCCAAAAATGTCTCGTTTCACCATTTAATCCTAGTGTTTGGTATCCTCATGTGGGTGTATCGACTCAATATGATGCTATGAATGCACTCAAACAACCAATATGTGACTCAATGCAACACGATGAGACATCTAAGCGATAAGCTCCATAGTCCAATAAGTTTCAGAACAAATAATAGATCTTATCGAATTCGTCAACTCGATAAACTCAATTATTTATTCGTGTCGCTTATTAACCCATAAATCAGTCGTATCCTAAAGAGTCATAAGGATAATTCACCCATTAATAAGGTTACCCAACGTACCTAGCGGGCTCTTATTAGATTCGTCAACCTAATAAGTCCGCTACCCACGTGGATCAACACTATTAACGTTAGGTTATCCGTAACCCATGCACATAACGTAGGTAAATAATTACTTGAAACTAGTATTAAATGCCCATAATTGGCATTTATCGATAAACGTGTACTCGAAACATTAATTGTTTAGTTATTAGAAAACAATTCCATTTTTAGTCGTTAATTTCCGTTTAAAATAATAAATAATAAGATAACTCTTGTTATCGTTATTTTTTGGTATAAAAACCCTTTTATTATTTACATTTCATAGTCTATTAGCATTTTCATGTATATATATATATATATATATATATATATATATATATATATATATATATATATATATATATATATATATATATATATATTGTCAAATTCCAATATTAATCTCATATCGTTATTCGTTTCGAGTCCACAAGCACGAGTCATGACTTCTCGGCTTTTAATCAATCAATAGTCCAAATTATACTAAAGTCCATGTTACGGCTTTGTCAGAGTCAACTATTGACTAAAAAGTCAAAGTAACACTGACGTTGCTCAAAGTTGACAATTATATATATCAAGTCCAATTTAAAAGTCATAATAGCGCAATTCAATCCCAAATCAACTCAAAACAATCTCGCCAACCAATCAACTAATCAAATATGCCTGAAACCAATGTTATGACCCTAATGGTCATGACACGGTCATGGTTAAGACCACGTGAACCAAACAAGCTCTAAAAGCTTTTCGGCTCCACGCGTCTCATCCAAACCTCAATAATATCAACCAACAAACTACCAAAACAACTCGACCCGGACCCTTGGTCCATGTGGGTCACGTACGACACCAACCAAGACCCCTACGTGGGTTTCTTGGTGCGTACGCCCCTTCAGCATCACCAAACACCATCCAAACACTTCCCAAATCATTACCACAACATCCAAATACAATCAATCAACCTCCAATCATCAACCAAACATCAAACTCATCAACTATTCTAATCAAAAATATGAAACTAGACCTAAAATGCAAAAACCCATCAATATGATACACCACAAGCTTACCGAAGACTAGCTACATGTTTATTTATGTGTTAATTAGAATTAATCCCACGTTTAAACCAAAAGCCCTAAATTTTACCATAGGGTCAAAACCCTAATCAAGCCATACGTGGCTTATTATAGCTTAAACAAACTTTACCCATGTTCCATTTACCTTATTCAAACACGAATTGCAAAACCCACTTGAAACCCTAAAAATCCGAATCTTAATCTTTAGATTTGAAGGTGTTAATGAAGGTTTTAGTGAGAGTATTACATATGGATAGAAAGAGGATGAAAAGATCTACAAGATGGTGGTGGTGGTGGGTTGTCACGCACCGTCGTGTGGCGGTGGTGGCCGGAATAGGTGGCGGCGGTGGGTGGTGTTTAGGGTTAGGGTTTATATTGTTTTTGGGGGAGAGAGAGAGAGAGTAGAGAGAGAGAGAGTGTTTTGTGTGTGTTTTTAGTGAGAGAAACAACTAGCTAAAATGAGGGGTGGGAGGGCCTTATATACTTGGACACAAGGACTCAAAAATAAATAGAAATACGGGAGGGGGCGCCGGCTAGGGGAGAAAGAGGAGGGTCGGAGTTGTAATCTTTTGTAACTATCCCGTTTACCCATTCTCGAGCTCATATATTGTCCCCCCGAGTGTCCCACGACGTTCATTCGACTTTCTAACATCGTTATTTATGTTTTTCCATGAGTTTTGACTATTTATTTGTCAATTTTCGAGTTACGGTCTAAAAGTTATGTTATTTCTCGTTTTAGGCTTTTCTAGTGCCGAATCGAATAGTGCCTACCAAATAGAGTTAAAACTCATACGATAACTCATTCAATATTGAAATAATCCGTAAAAACCAATAGACGATATAAAATCAAGTCATGGTTCATAAAAATAGTGATAAAGGCAAAGCTCGGTTTAGTTTAACGTAATGCGGTTACCTAAAATAGACTCCCTAAATTGCCAGTTGTCACAGCCTCCCAGCCTCAGAAGAAACCAGTCCTTGGTTTCACTCCAAGAACCAGTCTCGGGTTTCACTCTGAGTTGCTTGATGTCATGAAAAGTTGCGGATACTTCCTACGGAAAACGTCCTCACGTTCCCAAGTGAACTCCGGTCCATGCCGGTAGTTCCAACGAACTTTGATAATCGGAATACGGCTATTCTTCAGCCGTTTAATCTCACGATCCATGATCTCAATCGGTTTCTCAACAAAATTCAATTTCTCATCGATACGAATATCTCTTAAGGGCACAACTATGTTTTCCTCCGAAAGACATTTCTTAAGATTACTAACATGAAAGACATTATGTACACTGCTCAATTCCGATGGTAGCTCCAGGCGGTATGCTACCGGTCCGATTCTTTCCAGGATTGGAAAGGGACCAATATATCGGGGATTGAGTTTTCCACGCTTTCCAAAATGAATCACTCTTTTCCAAGGAGAAACTTTCAACATAACACGATCTCCAACCTGTAATTCAAAAGGTTTACGTCTCTTATCAGCATAACTCTTTTGTTTATCACGAGCGGTTTGCAACCGGTTACAAATCTGAACTATCTTCTTAGTGGTTTCTAGGACAAGTTCGGGACCTGTAAGTTGACTCTCGCCAACTTCAGCCCAACAAACAGGAGAACGACATTTTCGGCCATACAGTGCCTCAAATGGAGCAGCCTTAATGCTAGAATGATAACTATTGTTGTAAGAGAATTCGGCCAAAGGGAGATGTCTCTCCTAGCCTTTGCCGAAATCAATAACACAGGCTCTAAGCATGTCCTCTAAAGTCTGAATGGTTCTCTTACTCTGACCATCGGTCTGAGGGTGGTAAGCAGTGCTCATATCCAAGTTTGTTCCTAACACTGATTGTAAGGATCTCCAAAAGTGGGATGTAAAACGGCTATCTCTATCGGAAATGATAGATATCGGTACTCCATGACACGATACTACCTCCTTAAGATACAATCGAGCAAGCTTATTGAGACTATCGGTTTCACTAATGGCTAAGAAGTGAACAGACTTAGTTAAACGATCAATGATTACCCAGATAGCGTCATTGCCGCTAGCTGTTCTTGGTAACTTAGTGATAAAGTCCATGGGAAATCGCTCCCATTTCCATTCTGGGAGTTCGGGTTGAATTAAGAGTCCTGAGGGTTTCTGATGTTCGGCCTTTACCTTAGAACAAGTCAGGCACCAACTGACATACTGAGCTATATCGGCTTTCATATTAGGCCACTAGTAGAGTTTATTAAGGTCCTGATACATCTTATCGGCTCCAGGATGAATAGAGTATTTTGATTTACGCGACTCGTGCATAATCAACTCATGGATTCCACCATTAAATGGTATCCAGCTTCTGTCTCTGAAGCATAAGGTTCCGTCGGAACGCTTCAAGAAGCCGTTTTCACTTTCTACCATTCCATGAAGATTCTCGTAAGGACGGTTCTCTTCCGTCAATGCCTCAGCTTGGGCGGCTAAGATTTGAGATGGTAGAGGCGAAGCAATGGTCATTCCTAAGGATCTAACGAGTAGGGGTGGAATGTCCTCCTTACGACTAAGTGCATCAGCCACAACATTAGTCTTACCAGGATGATAACGAATCTCACAGTCATAATCACTAAGCAATTCTAACCAACGACGTTGTCTTATGTTCAGTTCCTTCTGATCTAAGATATGCTTCAAGCTCTTATGGTCGGTAAATACTACACACTTGGTTCCATACAGATAATGTCTCCAGATCCTAAGAGCAAACACTACAGCACCTAACTCAAGGTCATGGGTGGTGTAATTTTTCTCATGCTTCTTAAGTTGTCGGGATGCATAAGCAATCACCTTCTCCCGTTGCATCAAAACAGCACCTAAGCCTTTATACGAAACGTCGCAGTACACGACAAAGTCTTCGCTTCCTTCAGGCAAAGCTAGGATGGGCGCACTACACAACTTCTCCTTCAGAAGTTGGAATGCTTCTTCTTCCTTTTCTCCCCATTCATACTTAACATCCTTCTGTGTCAGTTTGGTCAGCGACTTAGCTATCCTGGAAAATCCCTCAATGAATCTCCTATAATAGCCTGCTAAACCTAGAAACTGTCGGATTTCTGATGGGTTCTTAGGAGCTGCCCATTCCTTAATGGCCTTAATCTTAGTTGGGTCAACATGAACACCTCGACTATCTATCACATGACCTAAGAATTGCACGGATGGAATCCAAAATTCACACTTAGAGAATTTGGCATACAGCTTCTCCTCTCGCAACAATCCTAAAATGAGCCTCAAATGCTCTTCGTGCTCCTCACTACTCTTGGAGTATATCAAGATGTCTTCTATGAATACTATTAAAAACTTATCCAGGTATGGCTTACACACTCGGTTCATGAGATCCATGAAAACCGCTGGCTCGTTGGTCAAACCAAACGACATCACTTGGAATTCATAGTGTCCATAACGAGTCCTAAATGCCGTCTTAGGGATATCCTCCTCTCGAACTATAAGCTGGTGATAACCAGATCGTAATTCGATCTTAGAAAAGACACTAGCTCCTTGGAGTTGGTCGAATATGTCATCTATTCTAGGTAACAGACATCGGTTCTTCATTGTCAACTTATTTAATTCCCTATAATCAATACACATCCGAAACGATCCATCCTTCTTCTTCACAAACAACACTGGTGCTCCCCACGGTGACGAACTTGTTCGAATGAATCCCTTCTCTGACAATTCTGCCAACTGTTTAGACAGTTCCTCCAATTCTCTTGGAGCAAGTCGATAAGGTGCCCGGGCTACGGGTGCAGCACCGGGTATCAACTCTATTTGGAATTCCACTTGTCGGACAGGTGGAATCCCTGGCAGATCGTCGAGAAATGCATCCAAAAATTATCTAACGACGGGTACATCATTAAGGTGTCTTTCACTCTTCTCCTCGCTTTCCTTTTCAGAAATTCGAGCCAAGAAAAGACAACCTCCTCTATCGATGTACTTCTGGGCCTTAATACAAGAGATGATGCTCAACCGGGAAGGACTTCCACGGTCGCTCCGATCTACTTGTATGCTCAGAACTTTTCCGCCATACGGTAAACTCACGATCTTCTCATCGCAGATGATGTGTGCACCGTTCTTAGATAACCAATCCATTCCGATAATGACGTCAAAACTTCCTAAGGTAACTGGCAATAGGTCTATGCTAAACGGACGATCTAAGAAACTTAAGGTACAACCTCGAACTACGGTTCCTATCTTCTCCCTATTCCCATTAGCTAATTCCACATCGTAACTAAACCCTAGAGGTGTTTGGGAGATTCCTAGTAATGGCATAAAATTGGTGGAAACGAAACTTATATCCGCACCAGTATCAAACAGTATGGAAGCATAGCGATTATTGAGAAGGAACGTACCCGTAACTACGTTAGGGTCCTCACCAACTTCCTTCCCAATAGCGTAAACACGCGTTGTTCCCATGTCTCTCTGTTGATTCCTAGCACCATGGTTTCCCTGGTTCTCCACAAACTCACGCTTCACAGGGTTTAAGCCATTACTTCCCACACCTCGGTTAACCAATCCTCCTACGTTACCGGGATTTCCTCTCATCCACGGCTCTCGGCACTCATTCTTAGAGTGTCCCTTCTTTCCACATCCAAAACATGTGACAGTGGCCTTCCAGTCCGCTCCTTGTGCAGTTTGAGCTGTAGCAAGTGGACGAGAACAGTCTTTGGCCATGTGTCCTACCTTAGAGCACTTCCTACACACATTCGGTCATAGTCCATGGTGGTGTCGGTTACAACGACCATACATAGGCCTACTACCTTTATAACCTTTCCTTTCTCCATTTCCTATGGCGAACACCCTGGCTGTCTCATGCCGTTTGTTGCCATTCCCTTTAACAACTTCATTCCTCTTCCTCTTATCACTCCTATCATTCTTACCCTTGTCTCCTACTTCTAATACATAAGAGTCCATCAAGCGCTGAGCCACAGTAATTGCCTCATGCAAATTAACTGGCTTCGCAGCGATGACATCATTTCGAGTAGCTAAAGGTAATCCATCAGTATACCTCTCAATCTTAAGGTCTTCAGTGCGAACCATATCAGGGCAAAGCAACGATAACTCTTGGAAACGACGATTATAAGTCATCATGTTAGTACCCTTAACCTTATGGTTCCAGAACTCACTCTCTAACTTCTTAACTTCATTCCTAGGACAGTAAGTCTTGATCAGGAGAGTCTTAAACTGGGTCCAAGTCATACTATAAGCTACATCAATTCCTACTGATCTGTGATAGTTGTTCCACCAGGTTAACGCTTCGTCAAGGCAAAGGTTGCATACTTAACCTTACAATCCTCCTCTCAATTACTAACGGCAAACACAAATTTAGTTTTCTCTAACCACCTAGTTAGGTAAACTACTTCCTCAGTTCCTCCGAAACTCAATGGGACCACAGAATCGGAACTCTTTGTAGGTACAACCTCGAGTTCGATTCAGCATTGGGGTTCCACCAGAGGTGTTAGAGAGATTAGTCTCAGCTAGCAGTTCAGCGACACGCTGCACCACTAACTGGTCAACATGGGCTGGGTTCACAGGTGGAGGGTTTTGTGGAACAGGACCATTCTCAGCACGGTCGTTCACATTCGGGTTTCCTACAGTTGGGTTATCAGTGTTAGGGTTCTCAATAGGTGGAGTGGTTAGGGCCGGACGATGACCTCGATGGACAGGGGCAACAACAGCAACAGGAGCTGCTTGGTTGTTCCTAAGCGGGTTTCGTCTTGTTGCCATCATTCTGAAGGCAAGAAGAACGGTTTCATAAGTTCACAATTCACGCTCTAAAGATAGAGTTGGGTTCCAAGGATCACCAAATAAAGCTCGAATACATAATCAAGGTCAACAAGGATAACACTATACCAAAGCGAAACAATCAGCTACCGAATCATAACTAAGGATGCACGTTCCAATAACCATAACTCATAGGTTTCAAAAGTGGAAATACATGGAAGGATACGAAGAAATCAAAACGATCCTAACGACGATACTAATAAGACAACTAGGATAGATCTACATCTCGAACCAAGTACTACTTAGTTTCAAGATGGCACAAAGCTATGAATCTCATACTATCTAGCCACGACTACGAGCACTCCTAAATGATCTCCAAACATCATCCATCACTCTCCATAGTGACAAAATTCCCAAATGCTGAGAGTCGCAATCCTTCCTAAGATTCACGACCTCCTTCTCCAAACCGTTGACATTTCGCTGAAGCGCTTGGTCTGCCTCCAAGGCTGTCAAGCATTCTGTATGCCGGTCTCCAACCTGCTCACAGAGTCCCGACAGACCTTCTCTCAAGGCCATCGACTTCTTCTCTATCTTAGTCAAATCTATCCTCAAATCATCTACACCAGTCCTCGTCACTCCCTCTAATCGATCTGACAACCTACTAAGACTAATATTATGTGATGTAATCCTCTCCCACATCAGACCTATCTCACCATACTCCTCGGGCTCTGAAGCAATCTCCGACGGTATCTCAGATCCTAATGGGCTATCTATATAAGGTAAGTAAGGTGGTGAGTCAATGTCTAAAGGCTCTCCAGGGGACTCAGGCTCAGGCAAAGGAGAACCTGGTCCTGTAGAATGTGCAGAACTCTGCAATGGAGGAGTACCCCCTTCTCGGATATCCTCATCATCCTCCTTCTGAGGATCCTCATCCTCATCTACATACTGCTCCTCAATCTCATGCTCCTCCTCGCCCTCATCCATAGAGGGAGAGTCCATGAGTCGGAGTCTCTGTGCAGGTAAATCCTGAGGTGGTACACTAGGAGATCTAGGTCTCCTAAGACATGGTGATGCTGATGGTGATGACAGAAGAGAGTGGGCTGCTAAACGGATAGGCGATGATGGTGGTCTCATGGACATGCGGGCAGTGCTATAAGCAAGCCTAGGAGTCTGGGCTCGTGCTAAGACCTGATGTAAAGTGAGCTGCCTAGATGAGCTAGGGCGATCTGATGATGATGAACTAGTGTGACGGGCAATCTCATAAGGATTACCCTGCGCAACCGTCATGAGAGTCAATGCTGGCGAACTAGCAACAGCAAGGACCTCCTCAGACACATCAAAAGCTAGTGAAGGCATAGTCTATGACAATGGCATAGGGTAGGTATAAGTGTTCGAAAACATCTAGTTATAATAAGCGCATCAACTCAACCAAATCATGTATCACATAACGAAAGCTTTAAAAGTAGAGGTACCAAATTACTCAAAATATGCCTTTAAATAAAACACATAAGTTCTGTTCTATCACATAATCCCATATCAAATCAATCGAGTTCAAAATTACAATATCACAATATACCGTTTACTCAAATCAAATTCCGTAGTTGATCCGCTCCCAAACAGTCAAGTTTTCTCACTCAAGCCGGCCACTTGTGAATGGCCGACCGTAAGAAACTTAAAACGGTTCAGGAATGAACTCAATGAAGATCTGGGGAGTATAGTGTTTCCCCGGGTCGTTATGTCCCAGCGAGCTATGCAATGGATCACCCGACGAATAGTGATCGAGAGATTTGAACGAAAAAAAGACTTGAGTGATATTATAACTACAGGAAAAGCCAACAAATTACAACGGCTTAAATGAAAATTAAAGGAAATTAAAAAGATAAAAAATATTAAATAAACGCTATCACTATTTGCAAAATGATGTTTTTGTTTTTATGTTTTTATAAAACTTAATTAAAAACTACGTAGCGTATGAATGAAAACGTGAAACTTACACAATAATAATCCTAAAAATATGAAAATGATATTTTTACAAACCTAATGATAAAAGAAAATATTTAGAAAAAGAAAATTATTTTTACAACTATTAAATTAATTATTATAAATTAAAAACTATTTTTAACTATTTAATATTAGCCTAAAATGCAAGAAAATATGAAACAAAGCTAGAAAAATAAAATTTTGACTTAGAAAAATCTAAAATAACAAAATAGAATTTTCAAAACTATTTTTGTAATTTTCTGATTATTTTTCTATTTTCTAGGAATTAAAAACTATTTAAAACTAATTAAATTACTTAAAAATACAAATTTAACTAAGAAAAATCTAGAAATTTTTTTTTTGGCTTTTTATATTTATCTTAACATAAGAAAATTGAAAAATTATTTTTTTGAAACTTTTCTTAATTATTTGTATTTAATGCTAATTAAAAATGCTTAAAAACTAATTAAAATCAAGAAAAATAGCAAACAAGCTAGGAAAAATCTGAAAATTTCAGGAAAACTCTAAAATATTATGAGGAATCTAGGAAAAATAGAAAAACAGGGTGCTGTGTGGAGGAATATGTAACTGCTATGTAAAGTGCTTATGAAATAAGCACTTCAAATAAGCCAAGTGCCACAAAAAGCCACCAACTGATAACAAAGGCTACCATATGCTACAAGTACTTAAAAACAAACAATCTCAACTGCTCTTAACCACTGGAATGGCAAATTACTCAGATTTGGTGTTTTGATTTTATAAGCTAGAAACAGATTTGGGTGATAAGTTTGGACTTAAGCACAGGCTTCAAAATAAGCTGAAAATGAAAAGCACTTGTTGGATCCTACACTAGACCTGGCCAAGAGTTTGTAAACCAAAAATTAGACCTAGGTAAGCTCTGATGAGCTTAATACAAGCTCTGCAAGACCTGCATAATCCCTGTGCAGACTTAATGCCCTGCACAGGGGATTTAATCCCATTTTGACAAGCTAGTTTAGTGCTTAAGAAAAATTTACAAAATTTGACAAAAATGATAATGATAAAATAGACCAAGAGAAGTTTTAAAAACCACAAGTTTCACTTAAAATGACCTAAGAATGAATCAATGAAAATTCATCTTAGTTGGCCATAAACTGAGTATTTCAATATTTGACTTTTTGACAAAAATTGAAAAGTTGACTTTTATGAGTTTTGCAACTGATTTTAATGACTGAAATAGATGTAAGATGATAAAATGAAACTAAAGCAAGCAAGTTCTATGTATTTTGAACACAAAACAAGATTTTGAGTTTCAAAAACTTCAACAGTTAACATATTAGGACAGATGTGATGAAATTTTGACTTTGGTGGTTTGTATTCACAAAATGAAGACAGATAAGATTGTAATGGAGCTAAACTAACCTAAACCAACAAATTTCTACCACATAATAAACCTACATCACATACAAAACAGCAAATCCAAACACCCTATTAATAACTGTTATGCACTTTAAAATGAAACTAAACATTACACTAGCTAATATTATGGATCAAACTGATATTAAATAACCTAAGTACAACTAAATAACCAAATTTGAAAAGTTAATGATAAGTAAAAACAGAATATGCAATATGATGTGAGAATGAAAATTGGACAATTACTCACAAGAGTCCAGCTAGTGTTGCAGGCCAAACCAAACCAAATATACTCTAACCTAGTCTAATCTAACCCCAAATCAACCTCTGCATCACCCTTTTTCCTTTCCAAGACCTGCTTGAACCAAAGTTTCACTGCCCCATTGACTTTCTTTGACCAAGTACCAAAATGACTTAAACCTTGAATGTAAGCTTATACAAAGCTATCATAAGCTTATACAAGCTTGTTTGAGATTAAATACAAGCTACTGAAAGCTTAAACATAAGGATTTGAGAATGAAATTTGCAACAGTAACATGAAACATGGAATTTATCTAAAACTTGGATTGATATTCAAAACACATTACAAAGATGATTTAACATAAATGTGATACCAAGAAACTGAAATTACAACATTTTCACTAAAACTAAAACATTTAATAAAAAAAACGACATTAAAGAAAAAAAATAAAACTAACTACTCTCATTCTTGCTTCTCAATGCTTCTTTTTATACCCAAACATCTTCTCACACCTCTCTCATCAAATCCCAGCTGTGTTTGAGGCCCTTGGATCAGTTAAGTGAGTTTTGGCCATAGATTCCTTTTTGGCGGGAAATGATGTTTTGACAGTGGGGTTGAAACTAGCAACTAGGGGGGTTGTAGGTAGGTATGAATGATGAGGAGGGGGAACATGGGAGTGGGTTAGTGAGCTGGAAAGATGGGGTTGAGTGTTAGCAGGTGAGTGCAGGCAGTGATGATGGAGGATAGGGTAACCCGTGAGTGGGAGGGAAAAGAGATAGTCAAAAGTGTTTGACTGGTCTTATAATATTGGAAGGGGTCCAATGGAATTGACAGGGTCACAAGGGTATAAGGCAGGGGGTCAAAATGGGTTTTGACAAGTCCAAAAAGGTTTAGGGGGTATTAATAGTCTAGGGACTTGTTTGTAAATTCTGAAAACTGAGGGACCAGATCTGCCATTATCTCAAAGTTGTTCCAAGGGCTGAAAATGACAAGTGTTAATAGTACAAGGACCAAAGCTGACATTTTCAATTTTTCCAGGGACCATTTTTGCCAATTTTCAAACTTGAGGGACCAATTTTGTAATTTCTCAAAACTTTTGATATTTTTCACCAAAGGACTAATTTTGACAACTTATGATTTTAATAGGACCTTTGGTGATTTTTCTTTTGAAATTAGGACTCAGGGACTATTTCTGACAATTTTAGAAACTTGGGGGACTGAAACTGCCAATTATGCAAACTTTGCTCATTTTTCATCTGATTTTAAACATTTTGCATCTGAAACATATAAAATGCAATTTTGGAATATTTTCAGTATTTTGATGCATTTCTGAGCATTTTTAGACGTTTTGCAGTTCAGATTTAACCAAAAATGATGAGTATTTACACACTCATCAATCCCCCACACTAAACTATTGCTAGTCCCTAGCAATCTTTTGAGAAAACATAATGGATTTGAAACTCTTTACCAAAAGCCATTACTTCTGGAGTAGCCAAATGTTTCAGTTCAAGTAAGAACCATGGTACACCGATAACCATGTGATTTTGAGCAAACCACCAGCTTTCAACGGATTTGATTTTGTCTTTACCAGAAGCCGTTTGCTCTGGACTAGCCGACTCTTAGATAAATTATCAATATTATCTTTGGTGAGCTGATTACCAATTATGGTTTTTCCACTGCCTTTACCACAAGCCATAAACTTGCGGGCTAGCCAACTCTTCTCTTTTTAGGATATGGTGAGCTGAATACCATACAATTTTGGGCAAATTGCAAGCCGTCAACGGATTTGAGATATCTTTACCAAGATCCGTTTGCTCCTGGATTAGACAATCCTTTTGTTTATTAGACAAGGCGGACTGATAACCAAATGAGAAAGTGTAAAACACTTACTCCAAAAAAAAATTTGGCCAAAAACGGGGGAATTAGGCGGTATAATTACATGATAAAATTCGTGAGAATTCCCCCCCACACTTAGAAATGAATATTGCCCTCAATATTCAAAGTACCGGCGGTTATGCCGAAACATCGAACGTAAAAGGGAAATACTACGGCCATTATTTAGAAAGATTTTTTTTTTTTTTTTTTTTTTTAGAGAAATTTATATATATACAACATGTGGGGCAACTCCCCCACACTAGGGTGGTACGCACGGGTGAAAACCCATGTTTAACTACTGTTTTTGATTACCGAGTCGCTAGCTTGACTCGACCCCGAATTCATTTGTTCATGGGGAAGTAAGTGGAAGAGACAATCTCCATCGGACTTTCATTCAAGATGTTTGGACAAACATTTGAAGCACGTGAAAGTTCCACACCGATGAGATATACATAGAACCGGCTCAAAAATGATAAATGAAAATGCCGGGGTCAAAGATAGTGTCTTCATTCCCGAAGGAGTGAAGATGAAGAGAAATCACAAGATATTTAAGGAAAGGAAGAAAGATTTTGATAACAATCAAGATCCATTCTTCATCCTCAAATGTAGACGTATCAGGAGGAAGGGTGAGGGTAGTATCATCAATAAGAAAACTCATACGATAGAGTACACCTTCCTCCAAGCTAATATCATCCTCAAGATCAAAATAGAAATGATCATGTTCCGGAGGAGATATGTCATGAGAGAGTTCACCGGAGAACTCTTCATGAAGAGAATCATTCACATGAGGTGAAATTGTGAACTCTTGTTCCATTGTGGGCTCATCACTATCCTCAATCTGAGTGTCAAAGAGTGGATTCTCAGAAGTTGAAGTGAATTCAGAGTCGAATTCAAATAGAGGATTAGTGAAAGTAGCTTTGAATGTTTCGGGAACAAAGTGATCAACATTCTCTATTGGACTGTTGGGATAAGAAGTGAGTGAACGATCATTATCAATGAGACTTTCAGTCTCTCCCAGATCGGCTTCGAAATCAAAGAGTGGATTGATGTGAGTGAGTTCATCGGTGAACTCCTCAAGAAGGGGATCAGCATCAGATTGTGGAAGTGATGCCTTAACGTACTCGATGTTTCCATAGGAAGCACAATCTTCGCTACAATTGGAGAAAGTTTCAAAATGATCATTTGAACACTCAAGAGGGGAAAGAGAATCACACACATGATCAGAAGTTCCCTGTGACTCTCTCGGGATTGGGACAAGGTTCTCAACACTAGACTTTATGAATTCGTCCGATTCCTTTTCAGGAACAGTGTCAAGATGCTCGTCCCCCATGTTCAGAGAGTGAGTGGGAGTTTCGGGTGTGATAGCAGTTGTTTGAGATGTAATCTCAACTGCTGGGATATCAACTGATGAACTTGATGAATTTTTATAAAATTGAAGGATATCAAGTGTATCCTCATCATCACTGTCATCAGGAATGAAACAAAATTGAGAGCTAGATCTGGCTGCTTTTTCTTTTGCAATTGATTCCCTAATAGATTTTTCAAACGCAATTTTGGAATTTAATTTAGCAGCCTGCTCTTCCGCTAACAATTCTTTCATGGATTTTGGATTATCTTGGGAATGTTTACATTCCTTCAAATCTTTCACTAAATCCAAAAGATCAAGGAGAAGATTTTGAGGAAGTGGCTCAGGCTGAGGTGGTGCCTGATTCATTTGGTACTGTAGAGGTTGGTCATGATACGAAGAGTCGTAATTGTTACAAGGAAATGGATTCCATGTTTGACAATCAGAGCTAAAGTGAGGACCTCCACAATATTCACAACAGTAAAACTGATGTGGCTGTGAGTCACATGTGTTGTAGTCATAATTGTTATCAGGAACCTGCTCATAGACAAGCGTGTTTCCCGATTGACAATCAGAACTGGAGTGTGAACCACCACAGTACTCACAACAGTAAAACTGCTGAGTATCACAGTGTGGTAGCTGATGGAATAAATCAGTTGTGTTATGGTAGGAATAGGGATCCTGGTTATAGACAGACCCGTTTCCTGACTCCACCATGCTACAACTGGGGCAATTGCCACCATTATAAGGACCACCACACCACTGACAACCAAGAGGGTGAGGATAAGACATAGAAAGAATCAAATGTTTTCAGAGGGGTGGGGATGAAGAATCAAAGATGTGAGAGGGTAAAGACGAATATTTTTGGTATTTTTGAAAAACATTTTGTAAAAATAAGAAAGAAAATCTTTTTGGGTTTTTGATTTTTATAAGAAAATATAAACACATACAGATGGTATAAACAAGGAGTGAATATCCAAATCACTAATCTGCTAGATGAAAGATAATCAGCACAGCTCCCCGGCAGCGGCGCCAAAATTTTGATCCGCTCCCAAACAGTCAAGTTTTCTCACTCAAGCCGGCTACTTGTGAATGGCCGACCGTAAGAAACTTAAAACGGTTCAGGAACGAACTCAATGAAGATCTAGGGAGTATAGTGTTTCCCCGGGTCGTTATGTCCCAGCGAGCTATGCAATGGATCACCCGACGAATAGTGATCGAGAGATTTGAACGAAAAAAGATTTGAGTGATATTATAACTATAGGAAAAGCCAACAAATTACAACGGCTTAAATGCAAATTAAAGGAAATTAAAAAGATAAAAAATATTAAATAAACGCTATCACTATTTGCAAAATGATGTTTTTGTTTTTATGTTTTTATAAAACTTAATTAAAAACTACGTAGCGTATGAATGAAAACGTGAAACTTACACAATAATAATCCTAAAAATATGAAAATGATATTTTTACAAACCTAATGATAAAAGAAAATATTTAGAAAAAGCAAATTATTTTTACAACTATTAAATTAATTATTATAAATTAAAAACTATTTTTAACTATTTAATATTAGCCTAAAATGCAAGAAAATATGAAACAAAGCTAGAAAAATAAAATTTTGACTTAGAAAAATCTAAAATAACAAAATAGAATTTTCAAAACTATTTTTGTAATTTTCTGATTATTTTTCTATTTTCTAGGAATTAAAAACAATTTAAAACTAATTAAATTACTTAAAAATACAAATTTAACTAAGAAAAATCTAGAAAAATATTTTTTTGGCTTTTTATATTTATCTTAACTTAAGAAAATTGAAAATTTATTTTTTTGAAACTTTTCTTAATTATTTGTATTTAATGCTAATTAAAAATGCTTAAAAACTAATTAAAATCAAGAAAAATAGCAAACAAGCTAGGAAAAATCTGAAAATTTCAGGAAAACTCTAAAATATTATGAGGAATCTAGGAAAAATAGAAAAACAGGGTGCTGTGTGGATGAATATGTAACTGCTATGTAAAGTGCTTATGAAATAAGCACTTCAAATAAGCCAAGTGCCACAAAAAGCCACCAACTGATAACAAAGGCTACCATATGCTACAAGTACTCAAAAACAACCAATAATCTCAACTGCTCTTAACCACTGGAATGGCAAATTATTCAGATTTGGTGTTTTGATTTTATAAGCTAGAAACAGATTTGGGTGCTAAGTTTGGACTTAAGCACAGGCTTTAAAATAAGCTGAAAATGAAAAGCACTTGTTGGATCCTACACTAGACCTGGCCAAGAGTTTGTAAACCAAAAATTAGACCTAGGTAAGCTCTGATGAGCTTAATACAAGCTCTGCAAGACCTGCATAATCCCTGTGCAGACTTAATGCCCTGCACAGGGGATTTAATCCCATTTTGACAAGCTAGTTTAGTGCTTAAGAAAAATTTACAAAATTTGACAAAAATGATAATGATAAAATAGACCAAGAGAAGTTTTAAAAACCACAAGTTTCACTTAAAATGACCCAAGAATGAATCAATGAAAATTCATCTTAGTTGGCCATAAACTGAGTATTTCAATATTTGACTTTTTGACAAAAATTGAAAAGTTGACTTTTATGAGTTTTGCAACTGATTTTAATGACTGAAATAGATGTAAGATGATAAAATGAAACTAAAGCAAGCAAGTTCTATGTATTTTGAACACAAAACAAGATTTTGAGTTGCAAAAACTTCAACAGTTAACAGATTAGGACAGATGTGATGAAATTTTGACTTTGGTGGTTTGTATTCACAAAATGAAGACAGATAAGATTGTAATGGAGCTAAACTAACCTAAACCAACAAATTTCTACCACATAATAAACCTACATCACATACAAAACAGCAAATCCAAACACCCTATTAATAACTGTTATGCACTTTAAAATGAAACTAAACATTACACTAGCTAATATTATGGATCAAACTGATATTAAATAACCTAAGTACAACTAAATAACCAAATTTGAACAGTTAATGATAAGTAAAAACAGAATATGCAATATGATGTGAGAATGAAAATTGGACAATTACTCACAAGAGTCCAGCTAGTGTTGCAGGCCAAACCAAACCAAATATACTCTAACCTAGTCTAATCTAACCCCAAATCAACCTCTGCATCACCCTTTTTCCTTTCCAAGACCTGCTTGAACCAAAGTTTCACTGCCCCATTGACTTTCTTTGACCAAGTACCAAAATGACTTAAACCTTGAATGTAAGCTTATACAAAGCTATCATAAGCTTATACAAGCTTGTTTGAGATTAAATACAAGCTACTGAAAGCTTAAACATAAGGATTTGAGAATGAAATTTGCAACAGTAACATGAAACATGTGATCGGTGCAAAACCGTCAAGTTATCTCACGCAAGCTAGCCACTTGTGAATGACCAACCGTAAGAAACTCAAAACAGCTCAAACACCAAATTCAATTTAGATCAGAGGAATATAGGGGATTCCTGGGTCGTTAAGTCCCACGGAGGATGAATTGGTGTAAAACAACTTCAGATGTCGAATAATCACTAAGGATAGTGATCAGTAAGGATTTTGATGGAAAATTACCTAAAGAAAAGATCTACAAATTACAACGACTTAAATGAAAATTAAAAGAAATAAAAGATATAATATATTAAATAAACGCTATCACTATTTTTAAAGTGATGAACGTTTAAAACCTAAAACGTACGTTTAAATAAAATTACGTAAACGTACAAAATAAAACGTGAGTTTCAAGAAATAAAAGGCCTACAAAGATAGAAATGACATTTTTACAATCCTAATAATACAATAAAATTATTAGAAAAAGAAAATTATTTTTATTACTATTTATTTAATTATTGTTAATTAAAAACTATTTATTAAGTATTTAAAATGCACTAAAATATAAGAAAATACAAAATTAACCTAGAAAAATAAAATTAGAACTTAGAAAAATCTAAAATATGATAAAATTTATTTTAAAACTGAAAATATATTTTTTAGACTTTTTATGTATTTATTATTAATTTAAAACTATTTAAAACTAATTAAAATGATAGAAAATACTAATTAAACCAAGAAAATTATGGAAAAATATTTTTTATGACTTTTATATTTATCTTAATCTATGCAAATTGAAAACATATTTTTTTAAACTTTTTCTGATTTATTTGTATTAAAAATTATTTAAAAAGGATTAAAAACTAGTTTAAATAAGGAAAAATACTAAACAGTGATAGAAAAATCTGAAAAATTCAAGAAAATGCTAAAATATTATTCTAAGTTTATAAAAAATTATAAAAACATATGCTTATGTGGAGGAAAATGCAACTGCAGTGTAACTGCTTATTAATAAGCAATTCAAAATAAGCTAAAAGCCACAAATGACCACCAAATAAACACAGAAGCTAGGTTATGCTATAATAACTAAATACTAACCTATTCCAACCATACTAAACTTCTGAAAAGCATTTCAAGCCAAAAATTAAGCAAAACAAAAACTAGTTTTATTCAGAAATGGGACAACATTGGGGCTTATCTAGGAGTGGGGTCCACAGAGCTTAAGCTCAAAACCTTTACTGAAATTGATAGTCAGCTGGGTTGTGAGTGATATGGAACCAAGAACCACCAGTGGGGTCCACTGGTGTGGCCTGTGGGACCCACCAAAGTGGTGGTGCAGGCTGCACAGGGCATGCATTTTGAAAGGGTCCTTAAAAGACAGCTAAGAATAAGCAGTCTATAAGCTAATTGGGAGAGAGCTACTATTTTTCTAATTTAGTTGAGCAACTAAATATTGATATCCCAAAAGCTGAATGGTTAAATCCTAATAATAAACACACAATGAAAATCTAAAGTTTATTCAAAAATCGTGTAAGCTGCAAATTGACTTTTTTATGTAAACCAATATGTTGACTTAAGTGAGCTTTGATCCTAATTTACTGATTGATTATGTCGTATTAAGCTATACTAAGATGAAATTAAGCTAGGTTATCAGATTCTAAGCTAATATGTGGAATATGAGACTGAATCACTTAACAGATTACAAACTAGATGGAATTGAGTTCTATTTTGACTTTTATACTAATGAGACCTATTTATTATGACTATTATGAATTATATAAACCTAAACAAACATACAATATCAAGAATAAAGCATAATAGCATGCATAAACTCACTATGGCAGCTTGATCCAAACACCCCTAGAAAGGACTGTTCTATTGATTAGTGTTACTCAATAATGATTTAAACCATGAAACTGAATTCTAACACTTGACTATGATGAACTAAGATCAGATAAACATAAATAATACAGATTTAACAACTATTACTAAGATAATCACAACTAAGCTATATTAACTAAAAATATTAACAACTAGCAACTATGATTTTTGATTAACAACCTACTGATTTTACTCTATATTACTATTAACTACTAACAACTAAGCATGAAACAGAAAAGATTATACTAAATTAAGAACAAGAATAGTAAATGCCAAAAATCAAGAAATTAGCTTACAACTTGAATCCAAGGCACAGCTGAGAACCAAGAACTGAGTACCACACCTATAGCTTTCCACAAAGCACTATAACCAAGGCAATCCAGAATAGCACTTGCTCCAAGCTTCTTCTACATTAACTTTCTAGTTTATACCTTAATTATTGATTTCTTTTTGGTGTTTTCCTTTTTTATTGATTATTGCTGGTTGAGAGTTTCTACAAGCTTGCAATAGCTTACAAAGAGCTAAGTAGTGTTTTTTAGGATCCTCTAATCAACAAGTATCAACAGAATTTAAATGACAAGTAATGAAAATGGGACAAAGTTGAAATGACTGGACATTAAGATAGATTGAAACTGGGTAACCAAGATTGTTTATTACACTTTAGCAAAGGTAATTAACATCTGAGAAAAGTAAATGACAATTACACTAATGATACAAACTACTTTGATTAACTACGATTGATCATAAACTAAGTTAAAATTATGATGATTCTCTTCTTCTCCTTTCTTCTGTATTTATCACTCTTTTGCATCCCACTAGCTTCCAGATACTTTCCCACATTGTTTCACAGCCATTGATTGAGTCAAACTCATCTTGTCCGTTTAAATCAGTTTTGGCGCCAAAATAAGCCACGTGGATATGAGGCGGTTTGAGACTAATAAAGGATTCTTGGGATGTAGCATGAGGTGGAGGGACACGTTTGGTGAAGTTTAGACCAAGTTGGGGTGGTTTTGCTCAAAACCGTGGGTAGGAGTGGTATTGCAGTGAAAATGGGGTGGGAAATGCATTAATTGTGGCGTGTTTAGGTTTTGCAGAGGTGGTGGAGAGTGGGTAGTAAAGTAGGGGTTAGGTGGAAAGGTAGTGGACAGGTGGTGGTAGCAGATGGCGGGGAATGGTTGGACACAGGTGTTTGTGAAGGAGATGAAGGGTGAACAGTAGTAGATGGCGGGTTTTATTTTAAAACATTGGGCTAGGGGTTGGACTGGGTTTGGGCCTGGGTAATGGATTTCGGTAATATATAAGGTCCGGTTGGTTTGGTGTAGCTTAATAACCCAAGGACCAAAAATGTAAATCTGCCAAAGTATAGGGACTGAAATTATAGTTTTTCCAAACTTATCACAAGGGTGAATTTTGCCAAGTTTCATTTACCAAGGACCATAAATGTATTTATTATCCAATTTTATACGTCCAAGGGTAATTTTTGTCAATTTTGAAACTTGAGGGACCTAACATGTAATTTCTCCAAAGTTTACCATAAGGACCAATTTTGTCATTTATTAATAGTACAAGGTTTATTTTTGATAAATTTCACTTTTTAAATTAACCAAGGACTATATTTGACATTTTCCAAACTTGAGGGACTAAGGTTGTCATTTTGTGATTTTTAAACTTTAAAGGGTTTATTTTGACAACTTTTGAATCCCATGTACCTTAAATGACATTTTATAAGTTTTTGAATTACCAGGGACTAGTTTTGACAACTTTTGAAACTTGGGGGACTAAAACTGCCAATTATGCAAACTTGATACGTTTTTCATCTGATTTTGATGTTTTTGCATTTAAAACACATAAAACACTTGTTTGTGATATTTTTATCATTTTGATGCATTTCTAAGTGTTTTCAGATGTTTTTGCAGTCTAGATAGTACAAAAATGATGAGTATTTAGACACTCATCAACATGGAATTTATCTAAAACTTGGATTGATATTCAAAACACATTAGAAAGATGATTTAACATAAATGTGATACCAAGAAACTGAAATTACAACATTTTCACTAAAACTAAAACATTTAATAAAAAAACGACATTAAAGAAAAAAAAAATAAAACTAACTACTCTCATTCTTGCTTCTCAATGCTTCTTTTTATACCCAAACATCTTCTCACACCTCTCTCATCAAATCCCAGCTATGTTTGAGGCCCTTGGATCAGTTAAGTGAGTTTTGGCCATAGATTCCTTTTTGGCGGGAAATGGTGTTTTGACAGTGGGGTTGAAACTAGCAACTAGGGGGGTTGTAGGTAGGTATGAATGATGAGGAGGGGGAACATGGGAGTGGGTTAGTGAGCTGGAAAGATGGGGTTGAGTGTTAGCAGGTGAGTGCAGGCAGTGATGATGGAGGATAGGGTAACCCGTGAGTGGGAGGGAAAAGAGATAGTCAAAAGTGTTTGACTGGTCTTATAATATTGGAAGGGGTCCAATGGAATTGACAGGGTCACAAGGGTATAAGGCAGGGGTCAAAATGGGTTTTGACAAGTCCAAAAAGGTTTAGGGGGTATTAATAGTCTAGGGACTTGTTTGTAAATTCTGAAAACTGAGGGACCAGATCTGCCATTATCTCAAAGTTGTTCCAAGGGCTAAAAATGACAAGTGTTAATAATAAAAGGACCAAAGCTGAAATTTTCAATTTTTCCAGGGACCATTTTTGCCAATTTTCAAACTTGAGGGACCAATTTTGTAATTTCTCAAAACTTTTGATATTTTTCACCAAAGGACTAATTTTGACAACTTATGATTTTAAAAGGACCTTTGGTGATTTTTCTTTTGAAATTAGGACTCAGGGACTATTTCTGACAATTTTAGAAACTTGGGGCACTGAAACTGCCAATTATGCAAACTTTGCTCATTTTTCATCTGATTTTAAACATTTTGCATCTGAAACATATAAAATGCAATTTTGGAATATTTTCAGTATTTTGATGCATTTCTGAGCATTTTTAGACGTTTTGCAGTTCAAATTTAACCAAAAATGATGAGTATTTACACACTCATCAGTAGTATCTCGATATTCACATCTCATTTACCCAAAATCAATAATCATATCTCCAAATCATAACGTTTCCATAATCAGTTCACAATATCCCTTAACATATCATCTCATAATTCAAATCGCAGTTCATACGATAATCAATTAAGAAGCTTCGGCTTGGCAAGCGGGCGTGCGTCGGTCGAGGATCAATTTTCTTAAAAGTGGTTATAGTTTAGGGTTTATAAAATACCTAATTCTCTATAACCTTGAGCTCTGATACCAATCTGTAACACCCCCAAATCTCGGTACAACGGAAGACTTAATCAAGTTTTCGGGGCGTTACTATTAGATTGGTATCGCACACAAGTATAGCAAAAAGATAGTCATTTAACATTCAAAACCAATCCCAAATTTAGTTATTCAAAACATTTAATCCAAAATTTTAAATATTAGGCCCAAAACATGATTTAATAAAATAGGTCCCTAAAGTTTATCAGAGTCAGAAATGATCCTTGAACCCCCGCCTTCTTGCCAAGCTTTCACCGATCACGTATTCAAAACATCTCTCAAATACCTGAGAAATCATGCTAAAAGGTCAGCTTACGCTGGTGAGTTCATAGGTTTAAGTTCAACAAAATCATAGTGGACCTGTAGGAGTTGATTTGCTATGCAAGACCTAAGATAGATAAATACCGTTTGCACACACCGATCCTACCCGGATCACTAACCATATAATCATATCCCGCATCCAGGGATTACTCGGGCCCCGCGACTCTAGTCCAGCACTGTCGTGGCAACCTCTAGAACAGTTGCCAACCCCGGACTAGGTCGATGTAGAAGTCTATTCTTAGCTAGGCAACGGTTCAACCTAGACTAAGGCAACAACTACCGCACATCTTATCTAAACAGTAAGGCATATAAGCAAATCCAAATAGTTTTAACGGTCCAAAAACAGTAGCATGATTCTCACCCCAATATAGTTAAAAACGTAGATAAAAGTGGGGCTATGAAACTCACCTCAAGCAATCAACGTACAAATAAACACTAGCAGAAGATAACGGTAATCACGGCACAACAACTATCGACTCGGCACAACCTATTAATGTAGACCAAATTTAAAATATATATCTCTCGAAATCAACGTTATCTACCCCAATGTATTCCATTTCGTTATTTCCAAAAATGTCTCGCTTCACCATTTAATCCTAGTGTTTGGTATCCTCATGTGGGTGTATCGACTCAATATGATGCTATGAATGCACTCAAACAACCAATATGTGACTCAATGCAACACGATGAGACATCTAAGCGATAAGCTCCATAGTCCAATAAATTTCGGAACAAATAGTAGATCTTATCGAATTCGTCAACTCGATAAACTCAATTATTTATTCGTGTCACTTATTAACCCATAAATCAGTCGCATTCTAAAGAGTTATAAGGATAATTCACCCATTAATAAGGTTACCCAACGTACCTAGCGGGCTCTTATTAGATTCGTCAACCTAATAAGTCCGCTACCCACTTGGATCAACACTATTAACGTTAGGTTATCCGTAACCCATGCACATAACGTAGGTAAATAATTACTTGAAACTAGTATTAGATGCCCATAATTGGCATTTATCGATAAACGTATACTCGAAACATTAATTGTTTATTTATTAGAAAATATTTCTATTTTAAGTCGTTAATTTCCATTTAAAATAATAAATAACAAGATAACTCTTGTTATCGTTATTTTTGGAATAAAAACCCTTTTATTATTTATATTTCATAGTCTATTAGCATTTTCATGTATATATATATATATATATATATATATTTCGTCAAATTCCAATATTAATCTCATATCGTTATTCGTTTCGAGTCCACAAGCACGAGTCATGACTTCTCGGATTTTAATCAATCAATAGTCCAAATTATACTAAAGTCCATGTTACGGCTTTGTCAGAGTAAACTATTGACTAAAAAGTCAAAGTAACACCGACGTTGCCCAAAGTTGACAATTATATATATCAAGTCCAATTTAAAAGTCATAATAGCGCAATTCAATCCCAAATCAACTCAAAACAATCTCGCCAACCAATCAATCAATCAAATATGCCTGAAACCAATGTTATGACCCTAATGGTCATGACACGGTCACGGTTAAGACCACGTGAACCAAACAAGCTCTAGAAGCTTTTCGGCTCCACGCGTCTCATCCAAACCTCAACAATATCAACCAACAAACTACCAAAACAACTCGACCCGGACCCTTGGTCCATGTGGGTCACGTACGACACCAACCAAGACCCCTACGTGGGTTTCTTGGTGCGTACGCTCCTTCACCATCACCAAACACCATCCAAACACTTCCCAAATCATTACCACAACATCCAAATACAATCAATCAACCTCCAATCATCAACCAAACATCAAACCATCAACTATTCTAATCAAAAATATGAAACTGGACCTAAAATGCAAAAACTCATCAATATGATACACCACAAGCTTACCAAACACTAGCTACATGTTTATTTATGTGTTTTAATCCAAAAGCCCTAAATTTTACCATAGGGTCAAAACCCTAATCAAGCCATACATGGCTTATTATAGCTTAAACAAGCTTTACCCATGTTCCATTTACCTTATTCAAACACGAATTGCATAACCCATTTGAAACCCTAAAATCCGAATCTTAATCTTTAGATTTGAAGGTGTTAATGAAGGTTTTAGTGAGAGTATTATATATGGTTATAAAGAGGATGAAAAGATCTACAAGATGGTGGTGGTGGTGGGTAGTCACGCGTCGTCGTGTGGCGGTGGTGGCCGGAATAGGTGGCGGCGGTGGGTGGTGTTTAGGGTTTGGGTTTATATTGATTTTGGGGAGAGAGAGAGTAGAGAGAGAAAGAGTGTTTTGTGTGTGTTTTTAGTGAGAGAAACAACTAGCTCAAATGAGGGGTGGGAGGGCCTTATATACTTGGACACAAGGACTTAAAAATAAATAGAAATGGGGGAGGGGGCGCCGGCTATGGGAGAAAGAGGAGGGTCGGAGTTGTAATTTTTGTAACTATCTTGTTTACCCATTCCCGAGCTCATATATTGTCCTTCGAGTGTCCCACGACGTTCATTCGACCTTCTAACATCGTTATTAATGTTTTTCCACGAGTTTTGACTATTTATTTGTCAATTTTCGAGTTAAGGTCTAAAAGTTATGTTATTTCTCGTTTTAGGCTTTTCTAGTGCCGAATCGAATAGTGCCTACCAAATAGAGTTAAAACTCATACGATAACTCATTCAATAGTGAAATAATCTGTAAAAAAAAATAGACGATATAAAATCAAGTCATGGTTCATAAAAATAGTGATAAAGGCAAAGCTCGGTTTAGTTTAACGTAATGCGGTTACCTAAAATAGACTCCCTAAATTGCCAGTTGTCACACCAACTCATTTCACTAAACAAATAAACCATCAAACATGTCTAGTTAAATATTTTATACAAAGCCAAAACCATTTTTATAAAACACTTAAGTAACATTTGTTACTTATACTTTTATAAAAATACATAGTTAAATAAACATATAAGTAAATAGTTTGGATTATCAATAACCCAAAACCTATGAACCATGACCCACAACCCATGATCCATGTGCATTACATCATGCATAACATCAAGTTGGGTAAAGTTCATGACCCAAAGTCCATAACTCATAACTCAAAGTATGCTTTGCATCATGCATGACATCATATTGGGTACCCATGACCCATAATTCATGACCCCTAACCCAAAACCCAGAATTGTAACCCAAAATTCGTACTAGAATTACCTAGGTGTCGGACCCAAAGGAATCCGGCTGATCAGAGCACTTTCTACATATAAATAATGAGCCATTTCTTCATTTCTTCTCACCCTTTTAAATATATATTCTCTCTATATTCTTGCTTTTCTAACCTTAGATCTAGGGCTGCAATCAAGCCAAGCTTTTATCAAGAAACTCGAGCTCGAGCTTGACTCGATCAAGCCAAGCTTTTATCAAGCTCAAGCCCAAGCTCAATCCCAATAAATTGGCTCGAAACATATAACAAGCCAAGCTCAAGCTTTTCATAGCTTGACTCGAGGTTTTATCAAGCTTTAGTATATATATCTTTTTATATTAAAATTCATATAAGTAACTAAGGGCTAATTTGAATATTATTCTAATTATAAGGATTTACTTCATAAAAATTGTTTAATATACTCTTGAAGGATTTTTATATGGTAAATAAAGTTGTAATTCTTAGTAACAACGATATCTTAGACCGGTGATATTGCTAACTTGCTTTATATCTAGAAGCGAATACAATCTAGTTATGAATCGTGAATATTCATAGACCAAAATATATACTACTATTAGATAATTTTAGTTTTTGTTTATACTTTGCATATCGATGACAACATTAATTAGTACTTTGACTTATGTTTCATTCTAATGTTGGACTTAGTACGAAAATGTTATTGTTGGTTTTATTATTGTTAAATTAATTTAATTTGGTTTTCAAATGTGGTTTTAGTTTGTATTACTTTATAAATGTATATATTTTGATGACTTTGTCTATCAAATACAATATTTTTGTATACATTCAAGCTTTTCAAGCATTTCAAGCCAAGCTCAAGCCTAGAGGATTAAAGCTTGACAAGCTATCAAGCCAAGCTCAAGCCTACAACTTTTGTTTCAAGCCAAGCTCAAGCCTTTTCGAGCTCGAGCTCGGCTTGACTCGATTACACCCCTACTTAGATCTAAGGATTATCTATATTGTTTTTCTTTTAGTGATTCTTTAGGTTCCTCCTAAAGGCGATATCACGATCATTTGCATAGAAGACTTGGAAAATCAAATACATGGGTTGCTAGGATTCGTCATCATCACAAGACCACTGAAGTGAATCTTGTAATTGATTTTATTTATCATGTTTTAGATGTGTTGTGTTAGTTAGTGGTGTTGGGATGTTCCTCCATTGTACAGGAACTCGGTATTTATCTTTGTACCGGATAAAGTGTAAGCGTCGTAGGTTTAGCTCTACCTTGTGAAAGAACCCGGTATCTAGCCTTGTACCGGATAAAAGTGTAAGCGATGTAGGTTTGGTTCTACCTTGTGGAAGAACCCGGTATCTAGCTTTGTACCGGATAAAGTGTAAGCAATGTTGTGAAGGCTTGTCTCCCAAGATAAGGAGATTGTGGTGTAATGTTTATGAACTCTCGAGTTGGGTACTCGGAGAGTGGAGTAGGGCAAGGAAGGTGACCTTGTAGCCGAACCACTATAAATACTTATGGCAACGGTTTCATATTTCTTTACTCTAACTCTTATTTAGTATTTTTCATATCTAACTATCAATATTTATACATAAAAATAGATTGACACAAGTTGATCTAAAAATTTTAAAACAAAATTTAATCGGTAAAACTATTCAGACCCCTTTCTAGTTTTCTACAGTCACTATGGTTAAAAGTTATAGAAGGGCTAAAGGTTATAAAAGGTATATATGGAGAAGTTAGTGGAATTGGTGCCATTAGGAGGGGTGGAGTTGCGTTGGTGATTTAAGTTTATGACATAGTTTTTCTATAATGTATCATTAAGATACGAGCAAGGAAGGTGGGGTGGCGGAGAACAATGTGTGGAATTAGAAGTGGGATTGGTTTTGAGTCTTAGAGGAAGGGTGTATAATCAGTATGAAAAATTAGGTGACATATTGGGAGAATGTTGTTATTTTTAATGTTTGTAGAGATCGATGAAGATGGAGATTACAAGAAGATGGGAGCTTCACGGTGAAGTTATTGGCATAGATTTTAGAGGAAACGCTTTTATATGTGGGGATCGGTGCTCAAGAAACTGTATGGAACAAGAGGGTGTTTAAGAAAGTCAATATTTTCATTTAGAGAGCTTTAAAAGTAATACTTTTGGTTCAAGAGGAGCTAGATAAAAGAGATATTGATTTGGGCACTTTACTTTGTCCATGTTGCAACAATGAGGTAGAAATCATGTAATCATAGCTTCGTTTTGTGTGACCTTGTTATGAAGTGTGGGAAAATATCATTAGTGGGTGAAAGCTTGAGAATGTTAATACTTTCTCATTCGAAGAAATTTATTCTGCTAATACAAGCGTTAATGTCCCTAACTCTTCAACACAGGTTTGGGAAGCGGTTATTTGGACGTCTAGTTATTATATTTGAAAAAAGAGAGACACGCGTATCTTCTAAGAAAAAGTTTCAAGAACAAATATAATAGTGCAAGATATTCTACTCAAAAGTTAAGAGCTAGCATGTGTCAACATATATTTAGGTAACTTACTACTATATTTATTTGATAGAAACTACATCCCACATTGGTTGAAGAATCAAAATATTTTGGCTTATATAGCATGGGAATTGTTAGTACAATTTGTGCGACTGGTTGTAATGGGTCTGGATATAGCTTACCGGACAGGTCCAATAAGCCTTTGATGGGCTGACTTTGTACTAATTCAAGTAGTTTGGACGATATTCCTGCACAAGAAAGGTAAACCGTTAGCCTTACCGTGGGGATGGACCTCACGATTAGACTCCGGAATGAGAGTAAGTACACATTCTTGAGAGGGAAAGTAGAAGTATGTGTGTAATTATAAGAGAGAAAGTTTTTGTACCTTGTATGGGGATTAGAGCCCCTTTTATAGGCGAGGTTTGCCGCTGGGGCCTTCTAGGATTATCGCACATAGTGGTTAGTCGCCGGAACTGGACCCTTGGCGGACAAGGGCTTTATGCTAATCGCAGATGCGGACGCAAGAGGTTTACGGTTGAAGGTTCAGCCCGCTAGGTCTCTTGTGTGCGTCTTAAGGTTTGGATCATCGCCAATTTAGTTTTTGGGCTTACTGTGGATCCAGAGTTTGTAGTCATTGGGCCTAAGCCCTGCGTATGTATAGTGTTTATTGGGCCCAGTAGGCCCGTTATACATACTATACGTCCTCAAGTCCCCCTAGTCTAGTATGTTCACTGCGTGCGGATATTGTTGCATGCGGTGGATGTCACTAGACTTTGAGTTGACTAGGCATTTCATCGTTCTGTGTGTTTTTCTTTTCCGAAATGCTTTTTTGCCCTTAGGAACTGCCATACCATCCAGTCCCCCCAGTCTAGTATGTTCACTGTGTGCGGGTATTGTCGCATGCGGTGAATTTACTTAGACTACTTCTTGCGGATTGTTTCTTCTCCTACCCGCTTGAAGCGTTTGATTTGACCCCTTGGGCCCTTGGTCTTCTTCCATCTTTACCCACATGTTTTTGAATTTGACCGTTAGATCATATTGCTTTTGGACGCGTGTCCTTTTTTAAGGTTTTCTTGATCCATCTTCATTCCGTTCGTATAAATACCCTTTGCTTTGGTTTTAACTCATTTTTTCTTTTTACTGCTTTTTGTTGCTGACACCGTTCTTTGATCCGATCTTACCTTTGGCGGTATTCTGCTTTTCGGTTCCTCATTCAGGTTAGACTCTTGATTCCCCTTTTTCTTTTTCCGTTATGGGTACTTTTTCTTCTGCCAAATCTAAATTATCCCAGAAGGCACTTGATCGGTTCTGTGTTGATTATTCGATTCCGCTCTTTGTTCATCCGGAATTTCCTGATCCTGACAAAAGTATTTGTGAAGCGCCGGATGGGAAAATCGGTGTTTATACCCGTTTCTTTGAGTTTGCAAATTTTCGCCTTCCTTTGTCCTCTTTTCTCGTTTCGATTCTTGATTACTATCGTATTCATATCTCGCAGCTTTCTGTCATCGGTTCTGCTAAGGTTTCCCAATTTGAAATTCTTTGTTTTGCACATGGTATTGAACCCTCAGTTGGTTTGTTTAGGTGTTTTTATATCTTGTCTCAGAGTCATGGCTGGCTTTCTTTTAGTAAACGTGTTGATAGCTTCGGTGTTTGCTATACCAAGCCCCTTGATTGTCTTAAAAGTTGGAACGACCATTTTTTCTGGATTGACTCATTTGCTTGTCCCTCTATTCATCCTTTCTTCGTTGGCAGAAATCTTCCTAAGGATGCCACTCCTAGGGATACTGAATTTAATGCTGAACATGTTGCTTCCCTTGTTACCAATGCTTCATCCTTCGTTAAGTTTCCGGAGCCGTTTCTTTGTTTGGTTGGGTTGAGCCGTAATTATACTTTGGGCAATGACTTTTATCCCGTGTTTTATGATCAAGAGAATCGGGGTGGGTATACCGTATCTACATTTTCTCTTTTATTAATTTATTCTTGTTTTCTTCTGATTTATGTTCCTTTGTTATCTGTTAGTTGTCGCTATGGATTTGCTGTCTTTAGTTAAGCAGAAGAACCCTTTGGAATTGCTTGTTGATACTCAGCCACGGAAGGAAGATGAAGTTCCTTTGCTGAAACTGACCGAAGGTCGTACTTTCTCTCTTGCCCCTCCTTCCCTTGGTGAAGGTGAGCGCGCAGCTGCTTGTTCGGGAATCGGAGTTTCTCAATCATCTGGTGATGTTGTTCTGCGTCCTGGCTATTAAGTTAATGGTATTGGTTTTGACAGTGGGGTGGCTTCTGGTTCTGGTAGGAAGAGGAGGAGGGCTGGCGTTAGTCTTGTCCATCCCCCTAAGAAGGCGAGGAGTGATCTTAATGATTCTGGTAGGGCTTATACTAGTGGTAAGTCTTCAGAGTCCATTAAGAAGTTGCTAGCTCAAAGTTCGCAATCTCTTGAATATTGTTTGAATTCTTTGCCCACTCATTCTTTTTCTTCTCCTTTATTTTCAACTACTCCCTTTTGTGAAGCTAGGACATCATCCACTAAATTTGGCTTTATTTTGCTCCCTCTTGATGGTTCTCCTTCTAGGTTTGCTTATACTTTTGTCTTTTCATAATTCCTTTATCTTTCCTCCCTTTATTTACTTGCTCTTTACTTGTTTTATTCGCAGTTCTCCTGTGCCTGTTATGAAGGATGTCGTCATCACTACTGTTCATTCTATTGAGAAGGGGAAGGGTCAAGTGGATGTTCCTTCCTCTCTTCCGGATAGCCTTTCTCCGGTTGGTGGCACTTATCCGATTCTTGATGACCTTTCGGATCTTGATGTTTCAGTCGCGGACATTCGTACTGTTGATGATCCGAACTCTGGTTCTTCATCTGGTGTTCATATTCCGAAATGGAGTGTTGCCAAAAGTTCGCTTCTAGATGATGTTGATGATTGTCGTGCTATGGTGGATGAGTTCGCTCCTCCTTCCTTCTTTTCATCTATCCGTGATATGGGGTATGAGTGTCTCCTTGGTGAGTTTAATGTTGCCGTGGCGCGGCAATTATGCTTCAGTTCTGAAGTTCATCAGCGTTTAGAATATAATGCTATGGAGCGGAAACCCTTGTTGTCTTTGCTGGCAAATAAGGATAGGGAGATTTTGGCTCTGGAGTCTAAGGTTGCGAATGCTATTTCTTTTGAGACGTCTGCTGCCGCTGGGTCTTTGGCAGCCTCTGGTGTGGAGCTTTAATCTTTGAAGAACCGAAATTATATTCTTGAGGAAGAATGAAATTCTCTTCGAGCTGAGGTGGCAACACTCCGGTCGTCTCTTGATGCTAAAAGTTCTGAATCATCAACTTTGAGAGTTGAGGTTGTTGTTCTTAAGTCTCAGAATTCCACTCTTTCAGGGCAGGTATGTGTCTATATCTTCTTTTTTTTTTGCTTCGCTTTTTTATTCTCCGTCGTCTTCTGCTTTTGTTTTGTTCGCAGATACGGACTTTGGAGGAATCATGCTCTGAGCTCCGCAGCCGAGCTTCATCTTTTGCTGCTTTGGAGGAAGAATTTTGTAGGATTCAGGATGCTATGATGGTTGTGCTTATGCGGAAGTTTGATTCGGCTGTTGCTGATTTGTATGCCCTGGCCATTCATCTTGATGAGGAGTTTTATCCCTGATTCCTTACGCTACTATCTAGCCGTCGTTGATTGTTAACAAACGGTATGGGCCTCGCTATTTTTAAGTGCTTGAACTCTTCTGAATATACTGCGGCCCTGGCAAAAGTTATTGAGCGTGCCGTTGACAAGGGTATGCAAGAAGGTTTAGCTGTGGGCATCGTTCATGGTAAAGAGAAAAGAGAACTTGCTGAGCTTACTGCATATAATCCTTCTGCGGAAGAGCACTATGTTTCTGCTGTGAGGGCCCTTGAAAATGTGGAATTTTCTTTGCTCTCTGCTCTTAAGTCCAACAAGTATGCTGGTATTGCGGAAGTTATGGACCTTTTCCGTGTTGATGGGCCTTCCGCAAATGCTCCTATGATTGCAGGGCTACAGCCGGGTCTGGAGCAACTCATCGTTCATGTTCATGATAAGGGCGGTAATGCTGTTATCAATAACAGCCCTTTGTCTTGCTCTTTTGATGTTGTTCGAAAGAGAGTTGATCAGGTTAGAAAACACCTTGGCACTTATCGGTTGTCCGTTGCCGATGTCTACAACTCTTCTATTGACCCTTTATCCGCTCGGAACGTGATGGGTGTGGAGACATCTTCAGCTGGTGAGTTAGCTTCTATTTGCACTGCTTCTTTGTCGGTAGTGCCTCTTCCTGTCAATATTTCTGATACTTCTGCGAGACCCCTTTCCGTTGAAGATTATGATGTTGGTGGGTCCGATACCCCTGTTGAGGTTGTGAATGACCCATCTTCTGGGGTTAGTGCGGTCCTTGTGGTTTTGTCCGAGCCTGAAGTGAGTGCTGCTACTTTGGTTAGGATTTGATTTTGTCTTTTCTTTCCTGAGATGCTTTGTAACCATTTGAACAATGTCCGTGTTTCTTTTATGATGCTTCTGGTAGTTATAGTCAAACTTTCTTACTTGTATTTCCGCATGCTTTGCATTTATGCTGCAACTTTTTCCTTATGCGAGTTTTTGACATTTTTGGTGTATGCTATTTTTAACATTATACGGATATGCACGTTTGTAATAGTCTTTTGCGCACATACTCTTTTTATCTGTGCGGTGCTATTTTTAACGTTATACGGATATGTACGCTTGTAATAGTATTTTGCGCACATACTCTTTTAATAGTGCGGTGCTATTTTTAACATTATATGGATATGCACGTTTGTAATACTCTTTGGATAATTTTGGGTTATCCTCCCAGTACTGGGCTTGCAATACCTCTTACGTTCTTTGGTGATTATGTTGTTCACCAGTTATGTTATTCGTGATAACTCTATGCTAATCGGAAATAACATATTTGGGTCGTGCCCAATTCTTGTGCTTGCGCGTCTTATGCACTTAATAGAAATAAAAACATTTTAAAAAATAAAATAATGAAGGTAGCTAGTCTTCATTATTCTTTTTATTAACTGATCATATTTTTAAATACATTACAAAAATAGGTAAATTCAAATACATTTTATACTTCCCTTCCGTTTGCCTTACGCTTTTATTTTCGAGGCTACTGGAGCCTTGTATCTTTTAGGACTTTGGTGATGACGGACATCCGCTTCCGTTGAGTCTTTGTTTCTTTAAATTTCTCATCTTATACTGGGGACGTTCATTCCTTTGCGGAATGCCGATAGTGGTCATCACTCTTTCCGGAATGCCTTTGCGGTTCTGCTTCTTTTCGCTCTTGCGGAAGTTTTATTTTAATAGTTTTCCGTGGTAGCCTGTTCTTATATATGATTATAATTGTCTTTCTTAAAGTAAGGTTCCGGTTAGATTTGCTTTTGCTGACGCTGTCATTTTTTGGCTAGCATCCCTAGCGCGGGTATTTTCCTTCTCTTCCGAGTTTCGAATCCTCCTTCTTGTCTGCTATCCGCTCCTTGAAGGAGCTCCGGTCTCTTCTTCTTAGGGCTGCTATATTCTCCTTGCGGGGTTCCCTGAGAAGTTTGTGAGTTTGCGGTTGTTCTCTTCTTCTTAGGTCGTGATGTTCCCCTTATTTCCGCTGTAAGGCATACAACAGGTTCGATAGTCCCTTCAAGATGCTTCCCGTCTGAACCCTCCTTGTTGTGCGGAAGTGGAAGGGCTTTTAGTGAGGTTGCTTTTCCATCGCACAGCTTTTGTTTTATCCCGGCGCCCGCAAGTTGATCATTTGTTCCTTAAACCCAGTCTATCCAACCCGATATACCTGGATTAGTAGATGTACTCTTGTTCAGGGGACGGATTGTATAAACAAAGGAATGAAGGCATAGTTTTCATCCTTTGTTTGGTTGTCTTTCCTGGGGAAGCTTCTCGTTAATTGGGGATCATTTTACGCATGGCGTTGTGCCCCACTTCCTTTGTTGTCCTTCCCCAGGGACCAAACTCTTTGCACATTCAATCACACCCTTCGATCCCTTTCTTGTGAGATAGTTCCTTCTTCCACTCAGGAGCCAACTATTTGGAAGGAACTATATGCACTACCAAAATCTCAAAGGATTAGTGAGAGATTTCTTGTTTTAGGCTCTCACCTTTGGTATGCCCTAGGATCCCGGCATGTCCACACAAACTTCAATGGACATGGGTTTTGGTGGAAGGAGTGTTGTTAATGGTTGCGAAGGCTGGTTATTAGTCGTCATTTTAGAACGACTAAGTGTTATTAGTTGTCACTTTAGAACATGATTCAACTGGCTCTGCCTTTGCCTTTACGTTTTATTTTTGGTGGGCAAAGATTCAGGTAACGTATGGGTTTTCTAGAAACGCCGATGCGGTGGCTTTTTGTCGCTGTCGAGAGTTGGCTATGTTCCCTCATGTTGTATGCTAGTTTTTTTTTCTTTGATGAATAAGTTGTTCAACTACTCTTTTTTCTACCCGGCGTATTTATAGTGATAATTTTACTGTTTCCGCGTGCGTCAGCATTGATTTTCATTTATTGCTTTGTAGGTAGGCGCGTGATTTGACACAACATTTCTTGGGAAGGAACGCGAATCTGTACTGGCAGATTCTCCCTTCTTTTTGATCATTTGGATAAGGTTTATCCTTTTGCTTCCGCTTTTTCTTCGTCTTTCGCTCCGAGACCAGATCCTTTCCTTGATTTTGGTCTTTCCCGCATTGTGGCGTGTGTTGTTTGTCATGACTCTTTGTTTGCTTCTTTCGGATTTTTACCCCTTTCCGGAGTTAATGTTTTGTTGAGCCGCGGATCTTTGTATCCTTTATTCTCTGGGAATAATTTCCATAAGGTCTTTTCATGTATGTTTTTAATCACACGTACACCCGTGGTGTGTTCCGGTGTATCCTTTCCGGTGGGGAGGCTCGTCCCCACTTTTGTTTTATAGGCGTCCCTACTGTGTGTTTTCTTTTTTTTTTAATTTCGTCTCTTTTTGACAGTGTGTGCGGTTCCGCTTGTTCTTTCTATTCATCGGCCCTTTCTTCCTTTCTTCCCTTTGCTTTTTCAAATGCAAACACTCTTCTGTGGTGTGTCTTGCTTTTCCGTGAAATTCGCAGAATTTTCCTGTCAGCCTTTTCTTTGATTACAGCAGCTGGGGGCGGGTTTGGAGACTTTGCTCTTCTTCGTGCCGGCATTTCTCTAAAATGTTTGTGTGGGTTGCGGAAACCCTGTTGCCTTTTTCCGGTTCGTTGTTTATCTTTAAATTCTCTTTTAAAGGCTTGTCAAAACTTGACCGCGGCTTGCTCGATTGGTTTTTGCATCCAAGGCCTTCTTCTTCTATGACTACCTGCGGCTGTTTCCCCTCTTAGGAAAGAAGTGGTTATACTCATTACTTCACTCATTGATTTTGGGATTCTGTTATGCAGCCGCTTAATCAATTCTAGATCAGTGACCGCATGCATGAATCCTGAGACTTTCATGATTTCTGGGGCTCCCTTTACGTTCCTTGTTTCTTCTTTGAATCTATGTACGAAGTCTTTCGTAAGCTCCCCATCCTTTTGCTTGATGTGATGAATCTCCACAGGGTCCTTGATACATTTCTTTTGTTGCAGGAAATTAGACAAGAAAGCCTCCTTCAGCTCGTCATAGCTATCTATTGATTCGGGTGAGAGGTCGTCGAACCAGACCCTAGCGGATCTAGTGAGTGTAGAGTTGAACATGTGACACCATGTTGGCATAGCCCATCGTTCCACCTTTGCTGCTTCCTGGAAGATCTTTAGATGATCCTCAGGGTCTCCACTCCCATCGTATATTTTCACATTGGTCGGCATCCGCGTCTTTAGGAGCATTTCGAAGTAGCGAATACGTGGAGTGAATGGATCAGTCTCCTTGCAGATCCATGGTTTGGCCAGGTCGCAGTCATGATCAATTTGCTTCCCCTTTTTGACTTCAGACCTTTGGTATCCGCTTCCGTGAGATTCATTGTTCGAACAGTCGTTCGCCTTTCGCGACCGAGTTTTTTCGGTTTCGGGGTTTCTTTTCTTTGATCCTTCCAGCCGTGATGGAGAACCCTTGCGGTTGCTCCTCTCTTTTCCTCCGGTACCGTGGCGGACTTGTTTCCTGTATTCTTTGGGATGTACGGAAACATCTTCTCTTTTATCTCCGAGTCGGTGGAACACACTTTTGCGCAACCTTTTGAACACTGTTTCTCTGTCATCTTCTCTCTTTTTGGGTGACCTAGATCGGGTACGTCTTTAGCTGTTGACATCCTGCATATTCTGCCATTTCGCTGCTTCGATCTGTATCCGTAGGTCTCCACTTGGCGTTTCTACTCTACGGTAATGTCGGGCTTTATGATAATCCTTCTGGATTTCTGTCATTTTGGCTATTTCTTCTCGTTTCTGAACTTTCTCCGTCATAATAGGCAATATCTTGTTGAAATGCTTATCACAATACCTCTGAAGGGCTGCGTCGGACGCGGGTCCCTTAAGGTCCGTCGAGACCGTGTGGTCTTCTCTTTCTACCGTACTCCGCAACGTAGATACGAAGGCAGGAGTTGGTCCAAATCTGGTGCTCATGGTGAGTATTTTCTGAAACGCAGTTATGTACCGGGTCCCACGGATGGCGCCAACTTGTTAGTACAATTTGTGCGACTGGTTGTAATGGGTCTGGATATAGCTTACCGGACAGGTCCAATAAGCCTTTGATGGGCTGGCTTTGTACTAATTCAAGTAGTTTGGACGAGATTCCTGCACAAGTGATAAGGTTTTAAAAGGTACCTTTTTGAGGGGTCGTTTAAGCCCTTATTTGATCACTTTTGTATCCGTTATTACTTAATATCGTTCCTTTTCACTTTTTAGGTCTCTTGAAGGCAAAATGCTGGAATGGCACTTATTTGAACGAAAAGGCGCGAATATATGAAGAAAATGGCCAAAGTCAAGAATCGAGACACTCCATCTGCTGAAAAGACAAGGTGACGGCGTCACTGCTTAATTGTGACGCCGTCGGAGGATTTTATGACGGGACAGAAGCCAAAACTCCTATTTTCAAGTAACGACGTCAAGTTATAAAAGAGTAGGCCGTCGCAACTCAGACGGCCTAGATGCAATCCAGACGGCGTCAGAAGCTGAAGAGGACGGCGTCACAAGCATAAGGTGACGCCGTCGCAAGTCTAACGTGGCCAAGACGAAACCCTAATGACGGCGACCCGACGGCTTCACAAAACATAAGGTGACGCCGTCGCATGTGTAATCTTATATATAGAATCCGAATTTTTCAGTATTAGTGTGTAGTCTTTTGGAGTAAAAACCTAAACCGAACAAAGGCTGTCTTGTATAGTATTTTAGGGTTTCAAACCCTATCTTACACCAAGATAAGTGTTTTACATCATTAATACAATTATGTCTTTGATTATTTGTGTGTATGCTTGCATGTTCTCCATGTCCGGCTAATTTACTTGTGTGTTTGCTTAGGGAATATGAAACTTAATTATTGAATATTGATTGGTTGTCTCTTATCTTAGTTGATTAATGATCTAGTAATGCGATAGGTCATTCGTTGTGTACTTAATGCTTGATTAAATCTTTGTGAACCTTAGAATATGACTCCTTGAGTAGTTGTAAGCTAAACCATCCAAAGAGTGCCTTAGAGTAAGAGTTTATTATCCCTAGTGGGTTTTGTAGACGAGACCCTTTGGTAAGTTCAAAGAGTTAGGGATAAACGCATACCCTACAACCTTAGACACACAACGCAACTAGGAATAAGGACGTGACAATTCAACCACCAATAGGAGATAATTAAGGAGTAGTAAAACCTAAGTAAACACATCTTTAAACTATCATACGAGCACACAATAATTAGATATAGACTACATACACCTTAGATTAGATAATTAGATATGTAGAATAATCGGTAGAAATACCAACCCCCCAAATTCAAACCTCGAGATTCGTACCTTTCCTTTCCTTAAAAATATAAAAAGATAAAAATAATCTTCCTCAACCCCAACCTTAGCGTAGTAACTTCTCACTAGCATTCCTATTCCCCTAGAGAACGATATCAATACCCGTGGCTTACCCTAATACTACACTACAACGATTAGGTTCACTGCCTAGGGTGTTGAAAAACTTGCTCGACGAAAAGGAAGTTCCTTTGACCCCGAACGACGCGTGTAGCGTTATCAAGTTTTTGGCGCCGCTGCCGGGGAATAGAATAGCTAGTTAGTAGTCCACCTCATTTAGGTTTCTTTACTTGATTCTTATCAAGTAAATTTTTTCTCATTCTTAGCTTTCTCTTAGTCTATCCCCCTTCTTCGTGACTTTTGTTTGTAACCACATCACTTTTCGTCATGGAAGGTGATAACCACCCACCATTCATCAACCCACCACCAATTGACCCGCCAAGAGCCCGTACTCTTGGTGAATACTCGAGACCAAGCCACTTAGGCTATAGGAACACCATTGAGCTTCCCGACCAAGCCCAAACTACGGCCTTGCGATCCGACACCATCCGGTTGGTGCAAAACGGATGTGCATTCCATGTACTTCGTTCCGAAGATCCAAATCAGCATCCTAGGGCTTTCCTTAAAATTGTCGATTCCATCGACCTTGATGCTACTACTCGGGAGACCACGCGTCTGCGTCTCTTCCAATTCTCTCTACGGGACCAAGCTAGTAATTGGCTTGACCGACTTCCCGCCGGCTCCATCTCAAGTTGGGATGATCTTACCTCTTGCTTCCTTGCTCAATTTTTCCCACCGGGGAGAACCACTAAGCTTAGGAATGACATCTTGATGTTCCAACAACGTCAAGGTGAATCTCTCTACGAAGCATGGAATCGATTCAAGGACTTACTTCATAAAGTCCCTCATCACGGCATTGATCTTTGGCTCCAAGTCCAAATCTTTTATGATCATGTCAACTTCCCCACCAAGCGATCCATTGACCAAGCGGCCGGTGGAAAACTTAGTGATCTCACCGCGGAAGAATCATGGGGTATAATAGAGGACCTTTCCCTCTATGACAACGAAAGTTGGGATGACCCCCGCGAGCTGCCCAAAACCGTTAAGGCAATCTCCTTGCCTCCCATTAACTCACAGCCTTCCGACCGTAGGATGATCGAACTTGAAGATCAAGTTAAATTCCTAATGAGTTCCTACGAAAATCCTAAGTCCTCACGTCAAGTGAATAAAATCACTCTACCTTGTGAATTATGTAGTGGTCCCCATGACACTCGTGATTGCACAAGACTCCCCGAACAAGCTTTTGCGGACTATGCCTCCATGCGTACCGACGGAGCGGGAGAGAAGTGGTACACTTTCAAGCCCGAACGAAATAACTTAGGAAACTCTTACAACCCCTCGTGGAGAAATCACCCTAACCTTAAATGGAACCAAAACTCAAGCACACCCCAAAGCTCATCTAGTCCACCTAATAGGTTCAACTCTCTAAACACCGGGAACCCCACTAATCTTGAGGCAATTGCATCTAGATTCCTGTCATCTCAAGAGACTCGATTGACTAAGCTTGAAGCCGATTTTAATCAAAGACAAAGCAAGATGACAAACAAGCTTGATGCCCTCTTAAAAGCCTTCAATGAACGAGAAGTTGGAGCACTCCCAAGTGATACTATAAAGAACCCAAAAGTGAATTTGATTTCGTCGACTTCATGTTCTTGTTCACCATGGGAGAATGCACATCCATGCCCCTCACACCCAACGGTTCACTCGGTAAATGCTATAAAAAAGGGTTCCAAGCCATCCAAAATGAGGTACCAAGGCCCTGCACCATTGGTAGAACCTACTCTTGAGAAACCCGTCAACCATGAATCCAAAACTAGTTTAGAGGAGGAGTACAAGGAACTCCATCAAGAAAAACCGATTCTTGAGGTCTTAGCTCATGCACCTTATTATAATGCTTTAAAAGAAAATATGAGTTAGAACTTAAGCTTGGAAAACATGGGTCCGCTTTTGTGTGAAATAATTTACCTAAGAAGTTAGACGATCCCGGGCTATTTACTCTTCCGTGTAGGCTTGGAACTTCCAAACCTCTCGACGCTCTAGCCGACTTAGGGTCATGCATCAATCTTGTTCCGTTGTCCCTCCATAGAAGCCTTAACTTAGGTAAAATAGAACCAACGGAAACCATCTTAGGTCTAGCGGACGGTAGTGTTGCACGTCCGGTAGGAAGAATAAAAGACATGGTAGTACACGTAGGAGAGTTGACTCTTTTGGCCGACTTTCATGTGCTAGACATGAATAAGGACCCGACATGCCCATTACTAGTAGGAAGAGGATTCTTAGCTACCGCTAGTGCCATCATCGATTGTAAGATGTCCAAGATAGTGGTAGGAGAAGGGAGTGCTAGGTCAATTTACGATGTCAAAAAGCATATGTACTACAAAGAAGAGGAAATCCAACATGAGATTAGGTTGGATAGAGAGCCTTCTAGATATGGACCTTGGATAGATAAAAACCTCATAGGCCCCCAAAGACCATTTTACCTAGATAAGGGATAAGTGTAGGGAGGATTACACACGTTTTCAAAGAAATGTAAACATGAAAATAACAATTCATTAAAAGATATATATGTGTGTTTGTTCGAGTCAAATGCTTGTATCGAGTCATAATGGATGTTTTGCAGAAATTTTTCCAGATTCTAAAGATGTAAATTTTCCAGAATTTTTTCCAGAAAATCGCAGACCAGTTTTTGTCAGTATAACCTGACGGCGTCAGGATCGCAACCTGACGGCGTCAGGAAGGAGTAAAAATAACAGATTACTTTTTTCTCGTTTTCTGAGTTACTTATAAATTTTCGAAATTTTCCAGGTCTTAATTTTCCAGAAATTTTGTAAACATCCATTCCACAAGCATTATATCCTAGTTTAAATCGAGTCTTATATATATTACCGCCGATTTTACGCGAAGGTTTCGTTTGTTTTCTTCAATTGTGCAGGTTTAATTTATCAAGAAGAAGTTACATAAGACTGGAAGGAGTTTTTCACGCATAAATTCTTCTTGGAAAGGATTTAACCACTACTTCACACACGGATCCTACTGAGCTAATCAGGGGAGTACTAGTTTCTTTCGTTTTTAATTACCTTCCATTATCATACCTTTGATACTTTCGGGGAACATTGGGGACAATGTTCAGTTTAAGTGTAGGGAGGGAAAATAAAACGGGAACTTTGAAACTATGCTTATCCTTGAATATTTGCTTTGTCCAATTGTATTTGTGTAATAAACCATGAGAAAATGTCGGTTAGGGTAATTTTGGCACCAAATTTAAAAATTTTCATGACATATAGGAGTGGGCCATTAGTTTTAACAAAAGCGTCTCACGGATAGGAAGTTATATGACTAGCACAAAAACCCTTTACCACCTAAATTCCACCCAAAATGTGAGGATCGCCCTTAGATTAGTAGGAATTGAAAGCATTCATCTTCAATGCTTAGAGTGTGAACCGGTAGTATATTAGATTCTAGAACTTGTTTTGTGATGCATTCCGAGATCGCTAGTAAGACTACACTTGTGTAGTTAGGAATAACTAAATGATAAGAGGCATTAGGATAACCCTTGTTTGATACCCGTAATATAATTACTTCTTCCACATCGGTTGAGTAATTCCCCCATACCTTTGCGTTGTACTCATCTTTAGTACACGATACCCCTAGTTAACCCCTCAGAGCCTATCCTTTTCGCGGTTCTCGTGATGTTTCGGTTTTTCGGAATATCAATGAAGAGCATTGTTTACACCCCACCCCCAAATATACACCCAAATCGCCTTAGCCTACCTTGTATGCACTCACTTTTAGTGCATTATTGTTATCACCCTAAACCCTTAGTTCAATTATCTGGTTGCTTGCATGAGTTTCTAAGTCAAGTCATATCCTTTGTATACAGTTTTGGGACGATTGGGATTCATGGGAAAAGTTAAAGTTTATGAAATGACGGGAAGGGAACGTTAAATTCAAATTCCCTTTGTTTGCGTAATAATGTACCCCAAGTGTTTTGATCTTTTCAATTCGGGTCAAATTAGTGTTAGAGTAATAAAAACTCAAGTGTAGGGATGTGCCTATAAATCCCTATCATTTTGATGTTACCGTAGAGGATGGTAGAGTAAAAGTGTATGGCAAAAAAAAAATCGAAAAAAAATAGAAAAAGAGAAAAAGAAAAAAAATAGAGTGTTGAAAAAAAAAAGGCTACCATCCTACATCTATCCTTTAAATTTATGTTTGTTTATTTCAGTTAGCTAGAGTCTAGAGTGTCGAGTCTTGGCTTAGCAACGCCATTCTTCGTATGCTTGTAACATAGAGATTTTTGACTTACCACCACTATATAGCCTATCCCACCAAACCCTTTGTTTCCCTACCGTAAGCCTAACGTTACAACCCTTTAAAGACCTCTTTGATAGTCTTTCCTAGGTGCTTACGCCAAAGCGATGGAGGTTTGATCTATTCTCAAGCCTATGGTAATCTATGTACCAGGACCGGTTAATGAGTGTTTATCTTCCATTTCCATGTTGTTATATTTCATATACACCCATGAGAGATGTGAGTATCCAAACACCCCATGTGAGGTGCTAGTGTGTAATTTCCGTGCTTTTTATGACTTTTGCGGGGCTTATATGTGTTGTGGACCATTTTGAACCAATGCTTCATGACCCCTAACTTATAAATTAATTGGCTAAAAGCACATTTGCTTGAGGACAAGCAAATACCAAGTGTAGGGATATTTGATAAGGTTTTAAAAGGTACCTTTTTGAGGGGTCGTTTAAGCCCTTAGTTGATCACTTTTGTATCCGTTATTGCTTAATATCGTTCCTTTTCACTTTTTAGGTCTCTTGAAGGCAAAATGCTGGAATAGCACTTATTTAAACGAAAAGGCGCGAATATACGAAGAAAATAGCCAAAGTCAAGAATCGAGACACTCCAGCTGCTGAAAAGACAAGGTGACGGCGTCACTGCTTAATTACGACGCCATCGGAGGATTTTGTGACGGGACAGAAGCCAAAACTCCTATTTTCAAGTGACGACGTCAAGTTATAAAAGAGTAGGCCGTCGCAACTCAGACGGCCTAGATGCAATCCAGACGGCGTCAGAAGCTGAAGAGGACGGCGTCACAAGCATAAGGTGACGCCGTCGCAAGTCTAACGTGGCCAAGACGAAACCCTAATGACGGCGACCCGACGGCGTCACAAAACATAAGGTGACGCCGTCGCATGTGTAATCTTATATATAGAATCCGAATTTTTCAGTATTAGTGTGTAGTCTTTTGGAGTAAAAACCTAAACCGAACCAAGGCTGTCTTGTACAGTATTTTAGGGTTCCAAACCCTATGTTACACCAAGATAAGTGTTTTACTTCATTAATACAATTATGTCTTTGATTATTTGCGTGTATGCTTGCATGTTCTCCATGTCCGGCTAATTTACTTGTGTGTTTGCTTAGGGAATATGAAACTTAATTATTGAATATTGATTGGTTGTCTCTTATCTTAGTTGATTAATGATCTAGAATGCGATAGGTCATTCGTTGTGTACTTAATGCTTGATTAAATCTTTGTGAACCTTAGAATATGACTCCTTGAGTAGTTGTAAGCTAAACCATCCAAAGAGTGCCTTAGAGTAAGAGTTTATTATCCGTAGTGGGTTTTGTAGACGAGACCCTTTGGTAAGTTCAAAGAGTTAGGGAGAAACGCATACCCTACAACCTTAGACACACAACGCAACTAGGAATAAGGACGTGACAATTCAACCACCAATAGGATATAATTAAGGAGTAGTAAAACCTAAGTAAACACATCTTTAAACTATCATACAAGCACACAATAATTAGATATAGACTACATACACCTAGGAATGGAAATGGGGCGGGTTTGGGGCGGGGCGGCCATCCCCATCCCCAAACCCGATTATAAAAATCATCCCCAAACCCGCCCCAATCCCCATTGGGAATCTTATCGGGGCGCCCCATTGGGGCGAGATGCTCCCCCAAACCCGCCCCATTCCCCATTGGGGTCTTATCGGGTTTTCTTTTTTGTGAGCGATCCTCCATCATACTCATGCCTTTCCCCGTTTATTCTTATTTTTACTCTATTAAAAATATAATTTTACGAAATAACTTAAAGAATCGAGAACCCATTAATATTATATTAGGCATTGGAATAAATCACAACTTTTTTAGAATATTATGACACAAAACAATATTTTATGATCACACTTTAAAATATTACAAAGATAAAAATTAATAAAAATTAGAGAATTATATTTAGTACATAAATACTAGCACAATATTTAAGGTATATAGATATATGTATATGTATATGTATATGTATATGTATATGTTTCGGGGCGGGGCGGGGCGGGGATAGTGTGCCCCGTCCCCGCCCCAAACCCGATAAGAATCCCCGTTAAGGCTCCAAAACCCGCCTCGAAACCCGATAAGCATGCCCCGCCCCGCCCCAATAAGTTCGGGTTTCGGGTTTCCCCGTCGGGTTCGGGTTTTTTTGCCATCCCTACATACACCTTAGATTAGATAATTAGATAAGTAGAATAATCGGTAGAAATACCAACCCCCCAAATTCAAACCCCGAGATTCGTACCTTTCCTTTCCTTAAAAATATAAAAAGATAAAAAATAATCTTCCTCAACCCCAACCTTAGCGTAGTAACTTCTCACTAGCATTCCTATTCCCCTAGAGAACGATATCAATACCCGTGGCTTACCCTAATACTACACTACAACGATTAGGTTCACTGCCTAGGGTGTTGAAAAACTTGCTCGACGAAAAGGAAGTTCCTTTGACCCCGAACGACGCGTGTAGCGTTATCAAGCTTTTGGCGCCGCTGCCAGGGAATAGAATAGCTAGTTAGTAGTCCACCTCATTTAGGTTTCTTTACTTGATTCCTATCAAGTAAATTTTTTCTCATTTTTAGCTTTCTCTTAGTCTATCCCCCTTCTTCGTGACTTTTGTTCGTAACCCCATCACTTTTCGTCATGGAAGGTGATAACCACCCACCATTCATCAACCCACCACCAATTCACCCGCCAAGAGCCCGTACTCTTGGTGAATACTCGAGACCAAGCCACTTAGGCTATAGGAACACCATTGAGCTTCCCGACCAAGCCCAAACTACGGCCCTGCGATCCGACACCATCCGGTTGGTGCAAAACGGATGTGCATTCCATAGACTTCGTTCCGAAGATCCAAATCAGCATCTTAGGGATTTCCTTAAAATTATCGATTCCATCGACCTTGATGCTACTACTCGGGAGACCACGCGTCTGCGTCTCTTCCAATTCTCTCTACGGGACCAAGCTAGTAATTGGCTTGAGCGACTTCCCGCCGGCTCCATCTCAAGTTGGGATGATCTTACCTCTCGCTTCCTTGCTCAATTTTTCCCACCGGGGAGAACCACTAAGCTTAGGAATGACATCTTGATGTTCCAACAACATCAAGGTGAATCTCTCTACAAAGCATGGACTCGATTCAAGGACTTACTTCATAAAGTCCCTCATCACGGCATTGATATTTGGCTCCAAGTCCAAATCTTTTATGATCATGTCAACTTCCCCACCAAGCGATCCATTGACCAAGCGGCCGGTGGAAAACTTAGTGATCTCACCGCGGAAGAATCATGGGGTATAATAGAGGACCTTGCCCTCTATGACAATGAAAGTTGGGATGACCCCCGTGAGCTCCCCAAAACCGTTAAGGCAATCTCCTTGCCTCCCATTAACTCACAGCCTTCCGACCGTAGGATGATCGAACTTGAAGATTAAGTTAAATTCCTAATGAGTTCCTACAAAAATCCTAAGTCCTCATGTCAAGTGAATAAAATCACTCTACCTTGTGAATTATGTAGTGGTCCCCATGACACTCGTGATTGCACAAGACTCCCCGAACAAGCTTTTGCGGACTACGCCTCCATGCGTACCGACGGAGCGGGAGAGAAGTGGTACACTTTCAAGCCCAAACGAAATAACTTAGGAAACTCTTACAACCCCTCGTGGAGAAATCACCCTAACCTTAAGTGGAACCAAAACTCAAGCACACCCCAAAGCTCATCTAGTCCACCTAATAGGTTCAACTCTCTAAACACCGGGAACCCCACTAATCTTGAGGCAATTGCATCTAGATTCCTGTCATATCAAGAGACTCGATTGACTAAGCTTGAAGCCGATTTTAAGCAAAGACAAAGCAAGATGACAAACAAGCTTGATGCCCTCTTAAAAGCCTTCAATGAACGGGAAGTTGGAGCTCCCAAGTGATACTATAAAGAACCCAAAAGTGAATTTGATTTCGTCGACTTCATGTTCTTGTTTACCATGGGAGAATGCACATCCATGCCCCTCACACCCAACGGTTCACTCGGTAAATGCTATAAAAAAGGGTTCCAAGCCATCCAAAATAAGGTACCAAGGCCCTGCACCATTGGTAGAACCTACTCTTGAGAAACCCGTCAACCATGAATCCAAAACTAGTTTAGAGGAGGAGTACAAGGAACTCCATCAAGAAAAACCGATTCTTGAGGTCTTAGCTCATGCACCTTATTATAATGCTTTAAAAGAAAAATATGAGTTAGAACTTAAGCTTGGAAAACATGGGTCCGCTTTTGTGCGAAATAATTTACCTAAGAAGTTAGACGATCCCGGGCTATTTACTCTTTCGTGTAGGCTTGGAACTTCCAAACCTCTCGACGCTCTAACCGACTTAGGGTCATGCATCAATCTTGTTCCGTTGTCCCTCCATAGAAGCCTTAACTTAGGTAAAATAGAACCAACGGAAACCATCTTAGGTCTAGCGGACAGTAGTGTTCCACGTCCGGTAGGAATAATAAAAGACATGGTAGTACACGTAGGAGAGTTGACTCTTTTGGCCGACTTTCATGTGCTAGACATGAATAAGGACCCGACATGCCCATTACTAGTAGGAAGAGGATTCTTAGCTACCGCTAGTACCATCATCGATTGTAAGATGTCCAAGATAGTGGTAGGAGAGGGGAGTGCTAGGTCAATTAACGATGTCAAAAAGCATACGTACTACAAAGAAGAGGAAATCCCACATGAGATTAGGTTGGATAGAGAGCCTTCTAGATATGGACCTTGGATAGATAAAAACCTCATAGGCCCCCAAAGACCTTTTTACCTAGATGAATCCTTCACTAGTAAAGCAACTTTCCAAGAAAAAGAAATAGCTAGGGACATGGAACTGAACCCGTTCGAGGACGCCTTAGTATTTAGGAAGATGATCGAGTTCCTAGGGAGCTTGCCCGTCAACCTTGTCATGAATAAGTGGAAAGTTGAGAAATCTAAACACAAATGGGATTGGGATAGACCGCCTAGTGACGGTAATGGAGAGTGGCACATTAGGATAACAATCTATGATCCCGATGGAGAGAAGTTTGAAAAGGCATATCTAACCGAACGTACTATTAGGAACTTGAATGATAAGTTTGATCCTTATGACATTGTTGAGGATATGCTTACTTATATCGGTACGTAGGAGCACGACTACGAGTCTAGCTACAAGACTCTTAAATAAAGAAAAGCGCTTCGTGGGAGGCAACCCATGCTTAATTGTTTGCTTGCTAGTGTCACATGTCTTTTATTGATTGTTTATTCTCATGTTTAAATTTGTAAAAATGCTTTATTTTGTTTTTAACCTCGTCTTAATTGCATGTAAAAGTATTTTACATAAGGGATAAGTGTAGGGAGGATTACACACGTTTTCAAAGAAACGTAAACATGAAAATAACAATTCATTAAAAGATATATATGTGTGTTTGTTCGAGTCAAATGCTTGTATCGAGTCATAATGGATGTTTTGCAGAAATTTTTCGAGATTCTAAAGATGTAAATTTTCCAGAATTTTTTCCAGAAAATCGCAGACCAGTTTTTGTCAGGATAACCTGACGGCGTCAGGATCGCAACCTGACGATGTCAGGAAGGATTAAAAAAAACAGATTACTTTTTTCTCGTTTTCTGAGTTACTTATAAATTTTCGGAATTTTCCAGGTCTTAATTTTCCAGAAATTCTGTAAACATCCATTCCACAAGCATTATATCCTAGTTTAAATCGAGTCTTATATATATTATTACCGCCGATTTTACGCGAAGGTTTCGTTTGTTTTCTTCAATTGTGCAGGTTTAATTTATCAAGAAGAAGTTACATAAGACTGGAAGGAGTTTTTCACGCATAAATTCTTCTTGGAAAGGATTTAACCACTACTTCACACACGGATCCTACTGAGCTAATCAGGGGAGTACTAGTTTCTTTCGCTTTTAATTACCTTCCATTATCATACCTTTGATACTTTCGGGGAACATTGGGGACAATGTTCAGTTTAAGTGTAGGGAGGGAAAATAAAACGGGAACTTTGAAACTATGCTTATCTTTGAATATTTGCTTTGTCCAATTGTATTTGTGTAATAAACCATGAGAAAATGTCGGTCAGGGTAATTTTGGCACCAAATTTAAAAATTTTCATGACATATAGGAGTGGGCCATTAGTTTTAACAAAAGCGTCTCACGGATAGGAAGTTATATGACTAGCACAAAAACCCTTTACCACCTAAATTCCACCCAAAATGTGAGGATCGCCCTTAGATTAGTAGGAATTAAAAGCATTCATCTTCAATGCTTAGAGTGTGAACCGGTAGTATATTAGATTCTAGAACTTGTTTTGTGATGCATTCCGAGATCGCTAGTAAGACTACACTTGTGTAGTTAGGAATAACTAAATGATAAGAGGCATTAGGATAACCCTTGTTTGATACCCGTAATATAATTACTTCTTCCACATCGGTTGAGTAATTCCCCCATACCTTTGCGTTGTACTCATCTTTAGTACACGATACCCCTAGTTAACCCCTCAGAGCCTATCCTTTTCGCGGTTCTCGTGATGTTTCGGTTTTTTTGGAATATCAATGAAGAGCATTGTTTACACCCCACCCCCAAATATACACCCAAATCGCCTTAGCCTACCTTGTATGCACTCACTTTTAGTGCATTATTGTTATCACCCTAAACCCTTAGTTCAATTATCTGGTTGCTTGCATGAGTTGCTAAGTCGAGTCATATCCTTTGTATACAGTTTTGGGACGATTGGGATTCATGAGAAAAGTTAAAGTTTATGAAATGACGGGAAGGGAACGTTAAATTCAAATTCCCTTTGTTTGCGTAATAATGTACCCCAAGTGTTTTGATCTTTTCAATTCGGGTCAAATTAGTGTTAGAGTAATAAAAACTCAAGTGTAGGGATGTGCCTATAAATCCCTATCATTTTGATGTTACCGTAGAGGATGGTAGAGTAAAAGTGTATGGCAAAAAAAAAATCGAAAAAAAATAGAAAAAGAGAAAAAGAAAAAAAATAGAGTGTTGAAAAAAAAAAAAAAAAGGCTACCATCCTACATCTATCCTTTAAATTTATGTTTGTTTATTTCAGTTAGCTAGAGTCTAGAGTGTCGAGTCTTGGCTTAGCAACGCCATTCTTCATATGCTTGTAACATAGAGATTTTTGACTTACCACCACTATATAGCCTATCCCACCAAACGCTTTGTTTCCCTACCGTAAGCCTAACGTTACAACCCTTTAAAGACCTCTTTGATAGTCTTTCCTAGGTGCTTACGCCAAAGCGATGGAGCTTTGATCTATTCTCAAGCCTATGGTAATCTATGTACCAGGACCGGTTAATGAGTGTTTATCTTCCATTTCCAATTTGTTATATTTCATATACATCCGTGAGAGATGTGAGTATCCAAACACCCCATGTGAGGTGCTAGTGTGTAATTTCCGTGCTTTTTATGACTTTTGCGGGGCTTATATGCGTTGTGGACCATTTTGAACCAATGCTTCATGACCCCTAACTTATAAATTAATTGGCTAAAAGCACATTTGCTTGAGGACAAGCAAATACCAAGTGTAGGGATATTTGATAAGGTTTTAAAAGGTACCTTTTTGAGGGGTCGTTTAAGCCCTTATTTGATCACTTTTGTATCCGTTATTGCTTAATATCGTTCCTTTTCACTTTTTAGGTCTCTTGAAGGCAAAATGCTGGAATGGCACTTATTTAAACGAAAAGGCGCGAATATATGAAGAAAATGGCCAAAGTCAAGAATCGAGACACTCCAGCTGCTGAAAAGACAAGGTGACGGCGTCACTGCTTAATTGCGACGCCATCGGAGGATTTTGTGACGGGACAGAAGCCAAAACTCCTATTTTCAAGTGACGACGTCAAGTTATAAAAGAGTAGGCCGTCGCAACTCAGACGGCCTAGATGCAATCCAGACGGCGTCAGAAGCTGAAGAGGACGGCGTCACAAGCATAAGGTGACGCCGTCGCAAGTCTAACGTGGCCAAGACGAAACCCTAATGACGGCGACCCGACGGCGTCACAAAACATAAGGTGACGCCGTCGCATGTGTAATCTTATATATAGAATCCGAATTTTTCAGTATTAGTGTGTAGTCTTTTGGAGTAAAAACCTAAACCGAACCAAGGCTGTCTTGTACAGTATTTTAGGGTTCCAAACCCTATCTTACACCAAGATAAGTGTTTTACTTCATTAATACAATTATGTCTTTGATTATTTGTGTGTATGCTTGCATGTTCTCCATGTCCGGCTAATTTACTTGTGTGTTTGCTTAGGGAATATGAAACTTAATTATTGAATATTGATTGGTTGTCTCTTATCTTAGTTGATTAATGATCTAGTAATGCGATAGGTCATTCGTTGTGTACTTAATGCTTGATTAAATCTTTGTGAACCTTAGAATATGACTCCTTGAGTAGTTGTAAGCTAAACCATCCAAAGAGTGCCTTAGAGTAAAAGTTTATTATCCGTAGTGGGTTTTGTAGACGAGACCCTTTGGTAAGTTCAAAGAGTTAGGGAGAAACGCATACCCTACAACCTTAGACACACAACGCAACTAGGAATACGGACGTGACAATTCAACCACCAATAGGAGATAATTAAGGAGTAGTAAAACCTAAGTAAACACATCTTTAAACTATCATACGAGCACACAATAATTAGATATAGACTACATACACCTTAGATTAGATAATTAGATAAGTAGAATAATCGGTAGAAATACCAACCCCCCAAATTCAAACCCCGAGATTCGTACCTTTCCTTTCCTTAAAAATATAAAAAGATAAAAAATAATCTTCCTCAACCCCAACCTTAGCGTAGTAACTTCTCACTAGCATTCCTATTGCCCTAGAGAACGATATCAATACCCGTGGCTTACCCTAATACTACACTACAACGATTAGGTTCACTGCCTAGGGTGTTGAAAAACTTGCTCGACGAAAAGGAAGTTTCTTTGACCCCGAACGACGCGTGTAGCGTTATCAACAAGAAAGGTAAACCGTTGGCCTTACCGTAGGGACGGACCCCACGATTAGACTCCGGCGTGAGAGTAAGTACACATTCTTGAGAGGGAAAGTAGAAGTGTGTGTGTAATTATGAGAGAGAAAGTTGTTGTACCTTGTATTAAGATTAGAGCCCCTTTTATAGGCGAGGTTTGCCGCTGGGGCCTTCCAAGATTATCGCACATAGTGGTTAGTCGCCGGAGCTGGACCCTTGGCGGACAAGGGCTTTATGCTAATCGCAGATGCAGACGCAAGAGGTTTGCGGTTGAAGGTTCGGCCCGCTAGGTCTTTTGCGTGCGTCTTAAGGTTTGGATCATGGCCAATTTAGTTTTTGGGCTTACTGTGGATCGAGAGTTTGTAATCACTGGGCCTAAGCCCAGCATATGTATAGTTTGTATTGGGCCCAGTAGGCCCGTTATACATACTATACGTCATCAGGAATGGATCCAATAAGAATAGTTATTGAAATGAGAAAAATTAAAAAAAACAATAGCCACATATATTATAAACAAGGAGTGAGAAATAATAGATGCATTTCAAATTTTTAGTTGTAATTTCTTCTTATCTTTCTCACCTTATTTTTCACCATTGAAAATAAAATTAATAATTTAATGTTGTAAAACTATATTGCAGATGTTTATAAAACGTTAACCTTTTTATACTTTTGTAAAAGTAATATAATTTTTTAACATGTAAATTAAATATTTTATTTACCGAGACTCTTTAAAATCCATTGAGTATAGAATACGAAATTAACCTAAATTCTAAACTTTTAATACTTACTAGTCATGATATACGTGTGATGCACGTATGTTGAGTTTTATTTAATAAGAAGTTAAACTTTAACAACGTAGTATATCTATTTAAAAATCTATGAGCAACGAGCAACTAATAAATTCAAAAACAAAAAATTAAGAAAAACATGGATGAAAACGAATATAACACAATGGATATTATTGACCTGCTGCCTAGACTAACAATTTCAGCTAGATTGTTTTAGTAGTTAGTTCCACCCTTCATTTTGACATAGCTTATCCTTTTAAGTGTTTGGATAGAAGTGTTAGTGGGGCGTTATCTAGAGTTGTGGTTTAGTTTATATTCGGTCATATAAACTAGAAGGAATTTGCATATATATCTCTGTAAAAGCTAAAAATTACGTATATATCTAACTTAAACTTAAAATTGCATATATGTTCTTTCAAAAGCTTAAAAACTGCAAATATATCTAACTTAACTTAATAATTACATATATATATCCTTTCTAAACCTTTATAATTACATATATATCCTTCTAAACCTTTAATACATCATATATATTTGAAGAATTGTTAATATAACTTGGTAATTATAATTATAAATTTGCAACAACCACATTTGTTTTAAGAGTAAGATGTCCCGAGGTTCAAATAAACTATATGACCAAACATAATATATCAAGATAATGTTTAAGCTCACGAAAAAAAATCACCTTATCTCATATATAATACGAATACATGAAATAAACTCATCAAATATATCATGATTGTTATATATTATACATCAGAGATAAAATATGTTTATAAAAGCATATATACTACTGCCAAACACTTCAACGATATATATGACATATTTAACGTTTCGGAAGGATATATATGTAATTATAAGTTTAGGTTGGATATATATGCAATTTTTAAGCCTTTAGAAGGATATATATGCAATTGAAAATTTAAGTTGGATATATATGCAATTTAAAGCTTTTGCAAGGATATATATGCAATTTCCCCTATAAACTAAACCATAACTCCAAATTATGTCTCACACATGACTATTGATGACGTACCCTCCGATCAGGTCGAAGGACCCCCCTTCGGCCTCAGTCGAAATTGCATTACGAAGACCCAAGTCTTTCTTCATAAGTCATTAGTGGCGTAAAACCATTCATCATTGACATGGTTACCAGTTGGGAATCCGCCAGCCGAAGGCCTATGCCCTTCGGTGTCTTCCCTTGAAGATGCCAAGACAAATAAGAACCTTGACTTGGTCTTCCCCCACGTTTCCATTATGTCCTTAGCTTCCCCGCCAAGTCCGAGATAGTGTGGATGAAGCCCTAGCGGTTACCATAAATCAGGGGACGCCCCCTATGATCTCCTAAACGTGTGCTAACACTCTCCAAGCTGTTTTCATCATCTATAAATAGGTTGGACGAGTCATTTCAATGGTATGTTCACTCAACACAGTATTTCACATACATCATATTACCCATAACTCATATCACATACTTATTCACACACCGGAGGTGGTTCGCAGGGCCCAACCCTTGCGCAATCACTTAATGAAGTGTCTACTATTTCTTATTGCAGATTGACTACAAGTTTGGCGCAAGCATATCACCCCCCATACCCTTTGATCACCATCGAAGGCCTGGTCGTACGAATTATTGTACAATCAGTGGCGCCATCCGTGGGACCCGCTACTATTGGTCTCGTTATTCCAAACTTACACCCAGTCAATCACTCTAACTAGTTTTACGGCATGACTCAAGGAAGAGAAGATACACCCCCTCCGGGTTTCTCGACCTTGACACCAATCCCAGTCAACGATCCTAACAACCTTCCCAATATAACCGCATCCACTTTTACCATACGATCTCACCCTGAAATAACTCCCAACAACCATGCTTCAACCTCGGCTAACCCTGAACCGATAATCAGTCCAGCGTTTGTCAAAGCCAACATCGAAGCATTAGAATCTTTACTAAGAGCTCGAAGGAGGCAAGACCGGAATGTGGAAATGCGTAGGGAGTTATAATACTCAAGCGATGAGTATGACGAAGAGTTAGAAATGGAGACTAGGTCCTTGGCTCCTGGGGCTACTCGCTCAGTGCTAAGGGTAGGGTCTCCGAGCAGTCGAAGGCCTAGTGGAAGGTCGGTTGGTTTTGAAGATGCTCCGGAGCGGGCTCCGACAAGAAGGGAAGGAACGATGGAAGGCTCCAATGGAAGAAGTCATCGCAGGGATACTATGGAAGTTAATTTGCCACCACTGTTGGCGGCTCATCTGGGAAGAACTGAGGCGGGGGTTCCACTACAGCCTTCTCACGCATCCGGCGTAGAAGGCAATCCATCTCAATTAAATAGGGGACGAAATCTTCCTCCTCATGGTATGTACCCTCCTTTTCAGGCTCAATCTTACCCTCAAGGGGTTTATCCCCCACCTAACGGGCAGGCTAACAAACCTAACTTTACTCAACCATACGGAAGCATGCCCTACGGGCAAGCTATGGTATATCCTTCGTATCCTGTTGGAAGTCACCCACCTTATATGCCTGCTGCTTACCCCCAATATGTTAACCAAAATACTGTTGGAATACCTCCAAATCATAACTCATACAATGCTGCCCCTACATACATGCCACCTTATAGCTGCCTCTATTCGGAGCCCATGGGCTCCACAACACCCTTCGTAAGGTGGATAGAAGACTACCCTTTGCCTGATGGGTTGAAAATGCCCGCACATATTGGTACTTATGATGGAAAAGGGGATCCGGATAATTTTTTACACTTGTTCGAAGGGGCTATTAGAATGCATAAGTGGGTAATGCCTGTCGCTTGTCACATGTTTACATACACCCTACGGGACTCTGCTCGTATATGGTAAAACGGGCAAAAACCAGGTAGCATTGTGAATTTGGATGATCTTAAAGCCAAGTTCAGGTCACATTTCAGCCAACAGAAAAAGTTCACAAGAACGCACCTAACAGTGCACAACATCAAGCAGAAGGAGAACGAGAGCACCAGGGCTTTCATTACTAGATACACTGATGACACCTTACAGATAATGGGCTTGCACGAAGACCAGCGCATCTCAGGTTTCGTACATGGCCTACGAAACAGAAGCTTGGTTGAATTCCTTTCCACTGATCTTCCTGCAACCTATAAAGGATTAGTGGAAAAGGCTTACACCTGGATCGAAGCAAAAGAAGTGTCCACCAACGGGGCTCCGGTCGAAAACAAGGAAAATCACAGCAAAGCCCCGAAGCATCCTTCATGGGAAGGGTCAAGGAACAAACACAAGAACAGGGACAGGTTTACTCCATACAACAAAAACATCAACCATGGTCTCTTGGCTAATCTGTCCAAATTCCCAAGGGAGATACTCGCTACCGAAAAGGCTGCGAAGGCCTTTGATCCTCCTCCTCGCTTGGCAAACAAAGGGAGGCCCAGAGACACTTCCAAGTTTTGCTATTTCCATGACGATTACGGTCACGACACTAATCACTGCCGAGAACTCAAAAAGCAGATAGAAGAGGCCGTGAAGTCTGGCCAATTGGGACATTTGGTGAAGCGTATAAAGAGAGGCAAAGAAAAAGCCTCCGACACCCAGTTGGGGAAAGATACCACACCTGTCGAAGCACCCATCCTCATGGTTAATAAAGAAGACTCTGGTTCAAAGAGGAAGGAAGCAGAGGAAGCCTTGTGCGGAGTAGGAGATGTCACTTTTCCTTCAATCACAGGGAAAGTTCTTTCTAATGATCCCGTGGTCATTAAAGTCTTGATCTCCAATAGAGAAGTAAACAGAGCCTACCTTGACTGCAGTAGCTCCTGCGAAGTTATCTATGAACGATGTTTTCTAAAGCTCAAACCTTCAATAAAGGCGAAGAGAGTAGATTCGAAGGTATCTTTAGTAGGGTTCTCAGGGGAACACTCATGGCCCTTGGGAGAAGTCCCCCTAGAGGTTACGATCGGGGAAGGAAGGCTAAAAAGAACAGAAACTCTGGTTTTCACGATCGTAAGGTCGGAATCTCCCTACAACCTACTGATAGGGAGAACAGCAATGCAGAAGATGGGTATTGTTGTCTCAACCATACATGCCGCAATCAAATTCCAGACACCTTTCAGCATTGGAACGGTATTCTCCAGCTACAAATTGAAGGAGCCTACGACAATAGGCAAAAGGATCAAACAGGTTTCGGAGGATTCTTCGAAAGATGTTCTCAGTTGTTCTGATGCTGAAGAACGCATTGTGATAAATAGTCTCTACCCCGATCAGACAGTGGTGATTGGGAAACAGCTCCCGATCTTCTTTAAAGCAGAATTGGAAAAGGTACTTCGTGCTAACGCAGATGTCTTCGCATGGACCTATTCTGACATGACGGGGGTTCCCAGAAATCTCACCATAGACGGAAAGCCCTTCGGCACCAAACACAAACTCAATGAGTTCAAACATATTGAACCCATCAAACAAAAGCGTCGAAGCCTGGCTCCAGAAAGAAATGCCGCTGCATGTAAGGAAGTTGATGAGCTTGTAGCAGCAGGCATACTCAGAGAAGTAAAGTATCAAACTTGGGTAGCCAATCCAGTTATGGTCAAGAAGCATGATGGAGGATGGAGAATGTGCGTAGATTTTACTGACATTAACAAAGCCTGTCCGAAGGACTGCTACCCTCTTCCAAAGATTGATTGGAAGGTGGAATCCTTGTCAGGGTTTCGGCTAAAGTGTTTCCTTGACGCTTATAAAGGTTACCATCAGATACAAATGGCCGAAGAAGACGAAGAGAAGACAGCCTTTTTTACAGGAAAAGGCGTTTACTGTTACAAAAAGATGCCTTTTGGTTTGAAAAATGCAGGTGCCACTTACCAACGATTGGTGGACAAAGCCTTCCACAAGCAAATAGGTAGGAATCTGGAGGCCTACGTAGATGATATGGTCATTAAGAGTAGATCGGAGGAAGATATGCTCTCCGAAATCAAGGAAACCTTCGATCAGCTTCGCACCATCAATATGAAATTAAATCCCAAGAAGTGTTCCTTTTGTGTGGAAGAAGGACAATTTTTGGGGCATCTGATCACCAAGCAGGGTATTAAGGCCAATCCTTCGAAAGTCAAAGCCATCACAGATTTGCAGCCTCCTAAGTCCCTAAAGGAAGTGCAAAGTCTTAACGGAAAGCTAGCAGCCCTCAGCAGGTTCTTATCGAAGGGTGCAGACAGATCTTTGCAGTTCTTCAAAACACTCAAAGGATGCACGGACAAAAAGACGTTCCAATGGAGCATAGATGCAGAAGCAGCCTTTCAAAAGCTCAAGGAGTTCATGGCTATTCTACCTACACTTACGGCCCCAATCAAAGGCGAAGTGTTGTTCATGTATATTGCAACCTCTTTCGAAAGCATCAGCGCCGTGTTATTGGCAGAAAGGGAGAAGAAGCAAATCCCTATATACTTCGTTATTAGGGTACTACAGGGAGCTGAGCTAAATTATCCAGCATTGGAGAAGCTAATTTTGGCTTTAGTTCATGTTGCGAGACGCCTTCGAAGGTACTTTCAAGCTCACCCCATAACCGTACTTACCGACAAGCTAATTAAGCAGATACTTTCAAAGCCGGAGAAATCTGGAAGGATAGCTAAATGGGCTATCGAGCTAGGAGAACATGATATTGAATACAAGGGCAGGAGCTCGGTCAAAGGGCAAATATTGGCAGACTTTTTAGCAGAAACACCCTCCGAACTGAAACATGACAAAAAGGTTGTTGAAAAGGAGCCCGCTAAGGCAATCGAAGGGTGGAAACTTTATATTGAAGGAGCCTCCAGCTCCGATGGTTCTGGCGCAGGTCTCATACTCGTTGATCCCAAAGGGAAGGAATACACTTACGCACTTCATTTCGAATTCGATGCTACGAACAATGAAGCGGAGTACGAAGCCTTGTTAGCAGGTCTCCGATTGGCAAAAGATATGGAAGTGGAAGACTTGGCTATTTTTGTTGACTCACAACTAGTGGCCAACCAAATAAAAGGCTCCTACGAGGCGAGAAAACCTGTGATCAATCAATATCTGGATAAGGCCAAAGAAATGCTCGAAGGGTTCGCATCTTACAACATAGAGCATGTTCGAAGAAACCAAAACAAGAAGGCGGATGCACTTAGCAAACTGGCATCAATGGCATTTGCTCATTTAACAAAGGAAGTTTTGGTCGAAGTATTGGTAGATAGGTCCATCGTCCGAAAGGAGGTGTCTGACGTAATACTGGAGGAAGACTCGAATTGGATGATTCCAATTAGAGAATATCTAATAAGTGGCATACTGCCGGAGGATCCGAAGTTGGCTCGAAAGGTGCGCATCAAAGCACCACAGTACAGGATCATGGGAAATTACTTATACAGAAGATCTTTTCTATCCCCTTGGCTCCGTTGTGTAGGACCAAGGCAAGCTGCCAACATCATCCAAGAAGTGCATGAAGGATCCTGCGGACTTCACGCAGGACCCCGCTCCGTTGTCTCCAAAGTCATGAGGGTCGGATATTACTGGCCTTCGATGCACAGAGACGCTATCGACATCATTCAGAAGTGTAAAGCCTGTCAAGTCCACTCAAGAGTCCCAAGGCTACCAAAGCAAGATATGACTTCCGTAACGTCCGCATGGCCCTTCAGCCAATGGGGGATAGATATTGTAGGCCCTCTGCCAGTTGCTCTAGGAGGAGTAAAGTTCTTGGTCGTAGCCATCGATTACTTCACTAAATGGGTGGAAGCGAAGCCTTTGGCATCCATCACAGGAAGACACATGGAAAAATTTGTGTGGGAACATATTATCTGTCGGTTCGGAGTACCTCACATCATCATTTCAGATAATGGGAAGCAGTTTGCCGAAGAGGTATTCCCAGTATTTTGCAGGGGTCTGAATATCAAACAATCCTTCACTTCCGTTTACCATCCTCAAGGTAACGGTCAAGTAGAAGTTAACAACAGAGACATCATACAAGGAATAGAACGAAGGCTGGGATACAGTCATCACGGTTGGGTAGATGAACTACCTCAAGTACTCTAGGCACATAGAACGCATACGAAGTCAAGTCATGGAGAAACGCCTTTCAGCTTGACATATGGCACGGAAGCTGTCATCCCTTCAGAAGTAAGTGTCGAAACAGAAAGGGTCATGAACTTCGAAGCAGCAGATAACGAAGAAAGACTCCATAGTAACTTGGACCTACTTGAAGAACGAAAGGAAATAGCCTCCATTAGAGAGGCTATCCACAAGAAAAAGATTGAAAGGTACTATAACAAGCGAGTTAGGCCTTCGACTTTTAAACCAGGGGAATATGTCCTCCGACTCAATAGCGCAAGTAAAGCTAAGTACCAGGGTAAACTGGGACCTACATGGGAAGGACCTTACGTTATTAAGGAAGCGTATGGCAACGGAGCCTACAAGCTGGAAACCTTGGCAGGAGACGTTATTGATAGAACCTGGAATGGCACTACTCTTCGTAAGTTCTACGTATGACACTTACAGTGTCTAAGGACACATTTTATTTGCTTTCAATCAATGTATTTTCATTCTTCTCACTTGGGGAAAGAAGCATTAATGGTAGGCGTCTAGTATTCATTTCTTAAAATGATGTAATCCTCCCTACCCACTTAATGATAATAACACATTTCCCTCAAATCTCTTGTTTCGTTCAATACAACAAAGATTTTCCCACCAAGTCGCTTTATAAGTTTGAATGTCGAAGGGATGTACAAAGACTAAACAACATGTCTTGCTCATATGCATAACATCCATCTCAACTTCACATTAACTTTCCTATATGGTCTTAAGGTATTTCAAGCCTTTCGCTGCCCAAAGGATCAAGACGGAGTGGGTCGCGACCCTCTGTCAGCAGTCAAATTATACGATTGCTAATATTCTTGGTGAAGTAACTACACACAATGAGGCTATGCATCTACCATACGCCTTAGGTTGTAAAAAATATTTTTACGCAAGTAAAAGTAAAAAGAGAAGAATCACACATGGCAAAATTCGAGCCCTAGTGGCTTCGTTGTAGATTTATGACTAGTTTTACTAGTCTAAAACAGGCCGTAGCCTTAAACATCCAACATTATAAACTATTGTCTTAGGCCGTAGCCTACTTCCAACATGCAATGAGTAAATTGTTTCATCAGGCACGAAGCCTGGAACGGAGCACAGACAATTGTTTTAAACAGGGTACATACCACCCTGGGGATCAAATTACAACCACATGGTTGCCTTCTTTAAACCTTGGAGTGAGTGGGATCAGCTGAGCCTGGAGATGGAACCTGGGGTGATGGAGTCCTCTTGGAGGGAGACGGAGGCTGGACTGTCCTTGGCTTCTTGGCTAGCAGGTCCTCAATTGAGGCTACTGGGTCCTTCGTCACATCTGCAAGGAAAGGGAACTCTAAAGCAGTTAAGTGATTACCTGCATCATCATATTCTTTTTCATGAGTTGCCTTGTAATACAGAATTTTCTCCAGCACCACTGGTTCCCCAGTCTTCGCCACCTCCTCCAAAGTGGTACACTTGCCATGAAAAATGGCAGCATTCACCACATTCCCAATGGCAATCCCCACATCATCACTATGGTAAAGTTCCATAGCAATGTAGGGGATCACTTTGGTTACCAGGTCCACCCTGTCCTTCTTCAGCATCTTCAAACGGAGGTTCAAGCCATCTACCTTTTCTCGGAGCTTGATCTCTTGGTCCAGCAACTTTGACCTCTCTTGTTCGAGACCTCCACACTTGGATGAAAGAACAGATATCTGCTCCTTATAGCCAACAACCATAGAGCCTTCGACAGTTAACCTGCTGCACTCAGCCTCGCTCGTTGCCAATTGACCTTTGAGCTTTTCATTCTCAGCTCTAAGATCTTGAACCAAAGGATTCTTATCAAAATCCTCCAATGCTTCCTCACACTTCTTCTCCAAGTCTGCATACTTTTGATCTCTAGCTTTCTCCCCCCTCAGCATAGTATCCATTTCTTCTCGAGCTTTGGTGACAGCACGGAGCAATTCCCTTGTCCTAGCATTGAGTTGGTTGTCAAGCATGCCCTAGCGAACATAGCTTTTATCATGAAGATCGCAGAGCCTCTCTATGGACATGTTATCCATCACCCCCTTCCACTTGGATGGGATCACATGGCTCATAAGTTGGTGACAAGCTAGGGGAGAAGGAAGCTCCTTCGTATCAGGAAGTCCTACAACAAAAGTAAGTTTCATTAACATATTATCCTTGGTATTTAATTTTATTTCACAGGTAAGAAGTTTACCATGGAAGTCATCACCGCTGGGCCCTTCGATGGCTGGAAATACCACAGCCTTACCCTAGGCACTCTTCTGCCGGGTAGTTCGAGAGGGAGGAGTAGGTAGAATAAGCTTTCTTTTTGAATCAGATTTTCACAGCCTTAGCACTGGCACCTTTCCTGCTTCGAACCCTCTCACCTATGCCGGAGGGTCCTACGATGGCCAATGGTCCTTCGGAGACTGGTTCGTCTGAGTCAGCAACGTTCTCCACCAGCTGATCTTCTACATCTATGGGTTCCTTTGACGGAGGAGCAGAGGATACAGGCTCGACAGGCTGGGCTTCCACCTCGTCTTTGTTTATGGACACCGATGGGGAGCCCACGCCATAGCTTGTCTCTTGGGGATTCTTTGGAAGAAAGCTTACCTCTTTTGCACCTCCAGCCACAACAAAGTTCCTGAACGACATCTCTGCACAAAGAAGCAGATAAGATAAATATCAACGAGATAAGTTTTTGTTTCTTATGTTAATTTAAAAAATACATACTTTCTCCATCACAAATTATCTCAGGTACCAACGGAGACCCCTCCCATCTTTCAGCAATGCCAGCCATGAACAGGATTGGCTCAGGGAAGGTCTGGCAGTCAGCTGGATGACGAGCCAAACGCTGATACAATGGGTTTCTTCTCACAGTATAAGGCAATGGATCGGTGAACCTTTTCTCATCATATTGAAAGTCTGGGTTTAACAATGCAGAGTATCCAGGAGGGATAATGGTAGTCTGGATATAAAAGAACTTGCCTTTCCAGTTCCTTATGTTCGTAAAAGGTCTATCTATCAATATGGACACATCCCTTTCACCCCTCTTGGCCAAGGTCAACCAATCTCCTCCCGGGTATAGATTCAAAAAACCCCTAAGCACAGTCAAGGATGGTTCAAACCCATAAGCTTTGCACATAAAAATGTATGTTGTAAGCTTGGCTAGGCCAAAAGGGTTGAACCTAGAAATGTGTAGTTCATAATACCGGAGGAATTCTAAGATCATAGGATGCAAAGGTATACTAAGGTTGGAAGTGGTGAAAGCATGGCAATACAGGCCTACATAATTTTCAGGGGCATCAAATATTCCTTGATTTTTACTCGGTAGCATTATTTTATGTTCCTTTGGAATGGGATAATTAGTGAGGAACGCTTTAAGCTCCTCCCTGGTTAGTGTGCAGCCTTGTTGTTTTATCACAAATTTTTTATTGGTTGACATGATACCTTCTAAAGAACACAAAAAATATTTGAAATATAGACGAAGAAGGAGCGCTTTACCTTGTTTGGTCGGAGGCTTGATCGAAAGAAAATTTAGTAGGTGAAAAACTTTGGGCGAGAGTTACTTTGTTAGGGTTTTACTGTTTTTCGTATTTTATATACCCTACAAATGTTGAATCTCAGCCCTACACGTGTCCGTACTTATCCCTTTTCTACCGGATTTCAAACCTCTTTTAAATTTTGAAAGGATGTTTACTAATACCGAGGAAAACGGGGTAGTTAAGATTAACTATGCATTTATTACGGTCAATATTAACAAGACTTTTCATCTTCGTTCGTTTTTGTGACGAAGGGGAGGTTTCGTTTTTATTTCTGAGTCGTAAGCAATATTTTTGGTTCGTACATATCACTTTCGACTGGGGGGCTTGATGACGTACCCTCCGATCAGGTCGAAGGACCCCCCTTCGGCCTCAGTCGAAATTGCATTACGAAGACCCAAATCTTTCTTCATAAGTCATTGGTGGCGTAAAACCATTCATCATTGACATGGTTACCAGTTGGGAATCCGCCAGCCAAAGGCCTATGCCCTTTGGTGTCTTCCCTTGAAGATGCCAAGACAAATAAGAACATTGACTTGGTCTTCCCCCACGTTCCCACTATGTCCTTAGCTTCCCCGTCAAGTCCGAGATAGTGGGGATGAAGCCCTAGCGGTTACCATAAATCAGGGGACGCCCCCCATGATCTCCTAAACGTGTGCTAACACTCTCCAAGCTGTTTTCATCATCTATAAATAGGTTGGACGAGTCATTTCAATGGTATGTTCACTCAACACAGTATTTCACATACATCATATTACCCATAACTCATATCACATACTTATTCACACGCCGGAGGTGGTTCGCAGGGCCCAACCCCTGCGCAATCACTTAACGAAGTGTCTACTATTTCTTATTGCAGATTGACTACAAGTTTGGCGCAAGCATATCACCCCCCATACCCTTCGATCACCATCGAAGGCCTGGTCGTACGAATTATTGTACAATCAACTATAAAATGTGTTTATTTTCATAAAGAATAAAAAATATGATATTTATTTGGCTGACAAAACTTGTAAGACATGTAAAAAATGATTTTACATACTATCTTAAATTCAAGTTAATTCATATAGCTTATAGAAATAACTTACAATTATTAGATTTCGCTCATGCTCCTTCTATAACTTAATCTTCGGTTCCAATGTCAACTAGATTGTCATAACATACCTTATGTGTAAGATATGTGTAAGAGTACAAATGAAGATATATATGAGTTTGCTCTATTTAACTATGATCAAACGCGTTGTTTGGGTGAAAATTTTGGGATAGAATAACTAGTTCAAGTTTGAGATCAGTTAACCAACTCGAAACCAGTAACGTGCATATATCGAACATGTAATTTGGCATCCGATGTTGGAAATTCGTATTACCAAAGTTTCTATGCCGGTATGGTTTATTTCTTACTCTTGCACAGTTTTGCTCACCTCTTGTTTTGTCTCGTCTAACTAAAGAGTTCTATAAAAAGTTGAGTGAGGAAAACGTAATGATAAAATCATTTTCTTTACACATGTTAAGATTTTAGCTATGGTCTAAAAGTGAAGTATGTTTCTTGATGACGTATAGTCTGGAGTCGGGTCATAAACCCGACTACAGCCCAATACTCACAAGCCCGGCACGAACTGGGCCAATATCAATAAGCGTTTGGGCTCACGAAAGACCAAGCCTAAATCTATTTACGGAATAGATATCCGATATCTTCTAGAATAAGGAGATAATCATTCCCAATCGACTTAGGCGGGATACGCCGAAGGTTGGGGAACACGGAACCAACAAGGATTCCGTGCGTATATAAAGGGAATCATATCCCTCGTTTAAGGTACGATCTCATAACCCTAAAACTCCTTAAACCCTAAACCGATTACTCACTCTCACGCCGGAGGATAATCGTGGGAGACAATCCCACGGTAAGCCTAACGGTGTTTCTTGTCTCTTAGTGCGCAGGTCTCAAGCAGCAATTCTCAATTGGTACGAGAACCGGAGCTCCAAACCAGGAACGCCCAACTTTTGTATCAACAGTTGGCGCCATCCGTGGGACAACAAATAAACAAGTTTCGTGTTCTCATATTACCGAAAAGCAGATATTGCTTATGTCGGTAAACTCTAAAACCATACGAATGAAGTTAGTACCCACACACCAAAGATTCTTTTTCGGAATTATGGTTCGTAGATGTAATTTAATGCTCCTACATGGTACGTAATTTAAATTCTCATTATTACGTTTGGTTGTAAACGTGAGATAGCCAAAAAACTATGGTACGTAAACATAGTTTATCATTATTACGTTTGGTTTATGTAATCAAATCACTTAAATAAAGTCTCTTTATTATTGGCTTACTTTAAATTAAACACGTTTGGTTTACATGATAAATCGTATATAAACGAAACAGTCCGCATGATCGGACCTATTTTATCTTTTAATCCGCATGATCGGATCTATTTTATCTTTTAATCCGCACGATCGGACCTAAGAAAAAGCCCGCACGATCGGAGCTATTTTCTCTTTTAGCCGCGATAAATTCGCGCAGATACTGTTTTTAAGTTTGGTACGCCTGTTCGCACTTGACCGACGCAGTTATGATAAATCTACCCGCGTAAGACCGTGCGTTCAGACATCTTCGCAGAGAACGTGTACGCGCGAATACCACGATGCTAGTCAATCGCCACGATGCGCACTGGACCAAAAGCCGTGGTATAAACATCTGCGATCATCCAGAAACGTTCGAGTCTATGCGGTTAAGATAAATCCATCTGTGTCTATCAGTCGCGGTCACGGTACATCCATCCGAGTTTTTTATATATACATTAAAAAAAAAAAAAAAAAAAAAAAAAAAAAAAAAAAAAAAAACCCTCACGATAGGTTTTATATTTTTTATGCTATGTGCAGTATATTATTTATGCTATGTGCTATATATTGCTTAATTTTATTAGGTTTTATATGCTGCGATTCGCGGCATATACTTTTAATCTTTGCATTAAGTGTTTTTCGCAGATTAAATAAGTTTAATGCTCCTACACGAGTAGCACCATCAAACTTGGGGGGCTACCAGGGTATACGCTACCACTGTTTTCGTACGCAGGTGTATTTGGAAGCAGATTGAAGACGAATTTAAATATTCGCACCAACTTGCCGTAGGGGAGACGTCCTCTGTCGGTTGTGAAGACGCGCACAGCGCAAAAGCACGTCTTCTGTCGCACATCTTTAGCGCGCACCTATGCGCAGAAGCATGTCTTCTGTCGCACATCTTTAGCGCGCACCTATGCGCAGAAGCACGTCTTCTGTCGCACCTCTTTGTCGCGCACAGCGCACACCTATGCGCAGAAGCACGTCTTCTGTCGCACATCTTTGTCGCGCACAGCGCACACTTCTGCTACAGAAGCACGTCTTCTGTCGCACCATGCTGCGTCGCTACTGGTACAAAAGGTACGCCTTCACCCAGGATGCAGCATGCGGGTTCCACTTTCACCTACGCGGCCATCAGAACTTAAGTCTAGCATAACATAGCCATGCGCTATCTCATACTAGACTTGGGGGGCTTGTGGACGTATGGTCCGGACTGGGCCAGGAATGGGTCAGGCCCGGCAGATGCGGCCCACACTACACCTAAACCCTAATGCATGCCTATATATACACACGCAGGTTATCTCTAAACCTAACATCTTTTGCTATGCCACAGCGCATACTAACTTGACCGTCGGAGGTGGACCCCAGGGCTACGGCCTCGGGTCCACTCCTAACGGGTTCTCTTTGTTGACAGGTCTACTAGGGCTCGAGAAGACGACTAACGGCCAAGGAGAGTCGTTGAATCTAGTCCGCGCCAGATTATGCTTCAACATTTCTCAAAGTACATTCTTTGCTAGTTGATCGGTTAAATAGGTCAGTTTTGTGACTTCAGCCACGAAATTTTGTCAACAGTCATATACTAAAAAACAAAATTACCAAGACCAACACAACTCCTAGTGATTTTCAATTGTCGACACAAATATATCCCTTTACTAAAAGCCACTAAGCAAGCAAAATGGTAGTTCCTCGCTACACCTTGCTCGTCCCTCTTCCCAGAACAAATGAATTCTTCCAAACCAAAAGCAACACATGGGTGCTAGAAGACAACAAAGCTAGAGAGAAACTAGCTTTGCTCGCCCTCTTTCTCTTTGAACCAAAAACACAAACAGAACTTATGAACCATGTTGTGCTTTGGCTACTTTATGTCTTTTGGATGACCATTATTTCCTGCTATAGCTAGAACTATCAAATAGCAGTTATGCTTTGGCTACTTTATGTCATTTGGATGAACAAAAATACAAACAGTACTTATGAACCATGTTGTGCTTTGGCTACTTTATGAAGTTAGAAGCTGCACCCTTGGTGGTCCCAAATGAAGCTAGAAGACAACTAACCTAGCGAGAAAACCTTGCTCTTTCCCTTTCTCGCTACACCTTGCTCGTCCCAAATGAAGCTAGAAGACAACCAACCTAGCGAGAAAACCTTGCTCTTTCCCTTGCTCGCTACACCTTGCCCGTCCCAAATGAAGCTAGAAGACAACCAACCTAGCGAGAAAACCTTGCTCTTTCCTTTGCTCGCTACACCTTGCTCGTCCCAAATGAAGCTAGAAGAGAACCAAAAGCTGCACATGTAGGTGCTAGATGACAAAGAAGATAGCGAGCAAATTGTAGCGAGCAAACCCATTTTCTCGCTTCGTCCATTTTCGTAACACTTGTTTCTATGGTCCATTTTCGTTAAATGACTTCCTATAGGTTCATTTAAAAAAATTTCTCTACTAAAAGACAGATAGGTGCAATATCCAATAACATTACAACAGCTAAAATACTCTCTTCAGCTATAATTGTTATAGGCGCATGCGCATGTGAGTACTATAGCACGTCACTAAAAATACCCCATTCACTCATAAATAAAAAGCATATACCGCTCGATAATTGCTCGACGAGGAGACGAACGGCGAGCGAATAGCACTATCACCGCTGCAGAATGGCGACGCCATAGAAAAAAAATACCCCACTCACTCATAAATAAAATTAATTGCCCGACGAGGAGACGAACGGCGAGCGAATAGCACTATCACCGCTGCAGAATGGCGACGCCATTGAAAAAAATACCCCACTCACTCATAAATAAAATTAATTGCCCGACAAGGAGACGAACGGCGAGCGAATAGCACCATCACCGATGCAGAATGGTGGTGCCATTGAAAAAAAAAAAAAAAAAAAAAAAAAAAAGATAAAATAAATCGTGATGTGTTGTTCGACCATTGCACAGTTCACTCTAAGAAACATATCGAACTTGTCATCTTATGTTTTGTTTTATACCTTGTTTTTGCCTCTAGAAAAGTACAACTATCTCTCTTTGGTTTTACATTCTCCTGAGGTGCACAAAACTTAACAAGTTTTGGTTTTTATTTAGTTAAAGATCTTAAATTCCTAACATTGTACATGGGCCAAAGAATAAACAGCTTATTGATAGAATGACTTGTTTCGGCCCAATGGGTTCATCAAAGTCATCATTTTGATACGTTTCTAATTTGTAATCCAGTAATGGTAAATATGTGGCGCCAACTAGAAAGGGATTTTGGTGTTGGAACATTACTAAATTACGTACTAAAAAACTCAATTGAACTCTACTCATCAATACATAATTATGAGATATGTTGGTAACACGTAATTATACATTATACAGATAGAGTTATCAACATGACAAAATCATGGAGGTGGCATTTTAACTCAAACTATATAATAAATGATCAAATGGGGGAATGGATTAGTCGGATTAAGTTGGGTAGATCAAATTTCAAAAGCCGATCTCGGTAGACCAATTTTCAAAATTTTGAATTGTTTCTTAAGACCGGGTGTATTAAATAGATTAGTCGGAGTAAGTTGGGTAGATCAAATTTCAAAAGCCGATCTTCTTAGACCAATTTTAAAATTTTGAATTGTTTTTTAAGACCTGGTGTAATAATATGGTGTGATCTTATCGTGTGCCACATCAACATCCACTTCCACCACCTAATCCCCGTAATGGTTAACACCTTCGTTATCATTTTACCTATATTCAACTTATACACAAAAATAATTCACAACTAACTCAACACACAACTGTCATTTTCGTTCGATAGTCTGGACGACTGAATCAACTCAATAAAACACGAACCACGTGTTAAACCAAAAGCGTGGTAACTCATGAGAGCCCTTGCTAGTTCCGGTCTAACAAGTCACATATAAAATGGTTTAGTTGGTTTAATGGCTTGGAAAGTATTTGGCCAGAATTTCAATGCATTATGAAAGTAGCTAATTACTAAGCATGTGTAAAGTACTAAAGTGATGATTAACTTGATATGAGGCATCAAAAACTCATCATCGGTTTTGATAAATCTTAAGTAACACACTAACACTGTATTGCAAGAATAAAAAAGCTAATAATAGTACAACTTCGACATGAATATGAATAATAAAACTCGTGAGTTGAATAAATTAGGCTTTGTTGATGAGTCATGAGCCAATAAAAAAAAAGATGTTTGCTCTTATGTTGTGATGTTGCACAAGACTACATGATAAGTAACTAAGTATAGAAATCAATTTTTTACACCCGATTTCCTCATGGTTGTTATTTATGAGTGTTCAGTTTCCAGTTTCACATGATGAAATTTCATGTGGGTAGTACTAATCTTGTTAGGTTGTATAGGAGAACATTATGCGATCAGATTTTCAATTAATCGAAGATGAAGGAGCATTTATCCTAATAGATTTAATTCCTCAAGAGATAAAAGGATGAAAAGCAAACACATAAATGGTATAGAGCATGTGTCAACATTTAGCTAACTTTCTATATTTATTTGATAAAAACTACATTATATCCCACATCGGGTGAATAATTAAAATGCTTTTAGCTCATATAGTATAACGTATATCATACAAGTGTGTCAAGATTAATATGTCTTCAAGGTGGTAATTGGTTAGTACCGAAATAAAAATATAATTCGGTGCCATCCAAAATCACTTTGAAGATATATATCAAGTTTAGACTTTTAATACTTACTGTAAAAGTAGTGTAATTTTTTAACATGTAAATTGAATATTTTATTTATCGGTAGTCTTTAGAATCCATTAGAGTATTAATCAACCATTTAGATAACTTACAAATTTATTTGATAAAAACTACATCCCACGTCGCTTGAAGATTTAAAATGCTTTACTTATCATGGTGTATAGGGGTAATTGTCTCAAGATTAATATAATGTCTTCAAGATGTAATTAACTTCATTAAACAGAAAATGGAATTAATGGGGTAAAATATATATAGATTTATAAGTTTTGATACTTACTACCCGTGTCAAAGTAAATGTCCGCTTTATGTTTTTAGTCTCAAAATAAATGTTCACTTTATGTTTCAATCAATAAAAAAATATTTTAGTAGGTAAAGTTGATTGCATTTAGTGAGAAATTCTAAAACTTTGTGTAAAATGAAAGTAGACATTTATTTTAGGACGGAAAGATGTTTATATAAGTTTTTATCTTTTAATACATAATTTATTTGTTTTTCTATATATTTTTGGCAAAAGCAAGGAAAATATTAAGGCCATAAAGGCAAAAACAAAATACCAAAATAAGGCAACAACTCTAAGAAATTATGTTTTTTTTATGGTTCGATTAGAAGCTTAAAGAAGAGACATCCTTTGAATCGTCGAAAATTGTCCTCATGAAGGGCATTATTAACCTTTGACACCACATAAAGGATCTTGTTTCTCCACTTCCAAGCAATGGTCCTTGGAATCTTTTCCAAGCCGTAAGATAAACAGTTAACTGAGGAGATCGATGTACATCTGTGCGCTAAATTGGGTCTAATCGGGAGCGGATCTAAAGCCACACACCAAGCACAAACATTCATTATACGAGGAACCCAAAAATTCCAACGAAAAAAGGGCTAACACCATTATTGTCAACATTACCCAACAATTTACCACCTTGGCGGAACACCCTCTTAAATGCCACAAACTGCTTATTTGATAATTGCATTAATGAATTCCTTAAGGCACATGCAAATCCAAACACTATTTCCTACATTGCGTTTTGTTACTTACGAGTGATTATTTATTTCTCCTTTATTACTTTGTATTCGAGTTTACGATTTTCATATTCCTCTGGAGGAATGTAGTAGTATTTTGCTAGACGTGTTTACTTCATAATCTTATTAAAACTTGGCATCATTTATCATAGTAGCTTCAATTCTTCAAGAGTTAAAAATGAATAAGTAAACACGTAAATATGGTATAGAATACTGAAAATGCATGAGACGACATTTATGTACGTAGCTTACTAAATAAATATGATAAAATCACGTGCTTGGCTTATATACTGCGGTATATAGGGATAGGTGTCAAGATTAATAAATTATCTTTGAGACATCTCATCTGCTTCATTAATATTAAAATGAAAATTTAATGAGTAAATAGGATAACTCAAAAACGTATATAAATTCAAGACATTTAATACTTGTACGAAAATAATATAACTTTTTTAACATTTAAATATGTGAGATACTTACATATTATCAGTAAAAGTTGTAATATTTTTGCCTGTTGCTCAACATACAAGCTAATTAATGAGTTCTACGTATAATATATTTTACTGATGTTTAAGGTAGTAAACTTCACTCAATTCGACCAATTATTGATCTAATAAAGATATTACCCATTTTGACATGTTACTTAACCGACCAATATTTTCATCAATACTTTTAAAGTTTCTCCAATATGCCTAAAGTTAAGTTTAAAGTTAACATGAGTATATAACTATCACAAGTCATATATTTAAAAAGTGCTTATTGGCTCAAACACCTTGTTTACCTGTTTTAATAAGCTAATAAGCACTTTTTGATTTGTATAATGAAGTCAGTCGAAGATTGCTTGCCAAATCGCCAAAGAGCAATGAAATTATACAAATCAAAACAATGAATGAAGCATGTACCATGAAAATGGTAGAGATTTTTCCATGAAGGATATCTATATCCATTTATTGCATTTGTCACTTCATAATTGTATCTGAACTTGGCATCAGTTATTATAGTAGCTTCAAATTCTTCGAGAGATGAATGATGAATACGTACACCTAAATGGTATCAAATACTAAAGCGGCATGAGTCATCATTCAGGTGCCTTACTAAAGTTATATGATAAAAACTACATCCCGTATTAGTAGAAGAACTAAAATGCTTTTGACTTATATACCACAGTGTTCATAAATATGTATTAGCAAGAAGCTATAATACAAAGACACAAGGTGAGGATTTTTTTAACCAATCCACCCAACTAAACGTAACTTTACATCTATAACAAAAAAAAAAAAAAAAAAAAAAAAAAAAAAAAAAAAAAAGACGAAAGTACTAGATCATCAAACATATTCGCCTTGGAAGAAGGAAGAACGCCAAAAACCTTCTTATTCCAAAAATCCCAAATGAACCACCATAGACCATAACACACCTCTTTTAATAATCTTTTATGCTTAGAAAGCAGCCGTAAATTAGTTATCCAAGAAATCCACTTTTAATATTTAATATTAAAAATCAATCTATACACAATATTAACTTTTAATATTTACCTTTAAAAGTTAATTTATGTACACACTTGTCTTTTAATATATAACTCTAAAAATGAGTATTCATTTTAATATTTAACTCTAAAAATCATTCTGTATACACTTTTCGCTTATAAATCAAATATTTTATTCATTAAGTCTTATTGGAATCCGTCTATGGTTATGTTTGGCGCAATGGGTTGGGGCTAGGGCTAGGGCTTAGGCTGGGGCTGTGGCTGGGGCTAGGGCTTTTATTATAAGCCGAAGTTCAAATTTGTATTTTGATAGACTTGTTTGGCAAATGGGCTGGGGCTGGGGCTTATTATTGCAAAATTACTAAAAATGATAAAATTAAATGAGTTTTATTGTATATGTTAGATATTTTATGGGTAAATATGTAATTTATGGTTCATAAGCCTCGGGCTAAAGTTTTTAGCCCCTTTAATAGGGCTAAAGTTTTAAGCCCCTTTTAGGGGCTTATAATTTATAAGCCCGCATGACAAACGAGACTTATTTTATAAGCCGGCTTATTTTATAAACCGGCTTATTTTAGAAGCCCAAACCTCATAAGCCCCTCCATAAGCCTTCCCCAAACACACCCATATCCATGAGTCATCATAAATGGTACTCCGTATTAAATACTAGAAGGGCATGAGTCATCATTTAGGTACCTTACTAAAGTTATATGATAGAAATTAGGGTAAAAGCCATAAAATAACAACGTACTTTCTAAAATTTACCGAGTTGAAACACATACTTTTTTATTAACATATATACCCACGTATTTTCGAATTTTGTTCCGACTTCACCCATATGACCGATTTATATTAATATAATATTATATTAAATAATATATTTTTATTATAATATGGGTAAAGTCGGAACAAAATTTGAAAGTACATGGGTGTATATGTTAATAAAAAAGTATGTGTTTCAACTCGGTAAATTTTAGAAAGTACGTTGTTATTTTATGGCTTTTACCCTAGAAATTACAACATCCCACATTGTTAGAAGAACTAAAATGGCTTTGGCACATTGTTAGAAGAACTAAAATGGCTTTGGCTTATATAACATAGTGTACATGAATGTGTGTGCCAAGATAAACATAGTGTTTTCGAAATGATGTTTTGAGATTATTGAATAAAAAAATTTAATAGCTTCAGGCAATGTATTGAATAACTATATACATTCTTGACTTTTTACTATTTAACTCTAAATATAGTATAGCGAAAACTACCTCATAAAGATCTGCATAAATTCTTGGCCATTAATACTTCTTATGTTACAATAAAATATCTTCTTAACATATAAATTAAATATTTTTATTCACGTATTATCAAAGTTTCTATGCCGGTATGGATTATTTCTTACTCTTAGCACAGTTTTGCACACCTCTTGTTTCGTCTCGTGTAACTAAAGTGACGAAAATGTAAGATAAAATCATTTTCTTTACGCATGTTAATAATTTAGCTCTGGTTAAAAAGTGAAGTATGTTTCTCGAAGTACATACTTTGCTAGTTGATCCGTTAAATAGGTCAGTTTTGTGACTTTAGCCACGAAATTTTATCAACAGTCATATACTAAGACACATATCGAACTTGTTGAATTATGTTTTTGGTGACATTTTGTACCTTGTTCGCCTATAGAAAAGTGCAGTTATCTCTTTTGTCTTTACATTGCCAACTACTGAAAAAGAAGGGTTTTACCTGATTTAAGTTTGTGTGGCAAGTGGTTCAAATCCCATGGATTATCCGGCTAAAAGGTCGAAAACAACGTTTAACCAAACTTAACATGTTTTGGTTTTTTATTTAGTTAAAGATCTTAAATTCCTAACACTGTACTTTGGGCCTAAGAATAAACAGCATATTGATAGAATGACTTATTTTGGGCCCAATGGGTTCATCAAAGTCATCATTTTGGTACGTTTCAAATTTGTAATCCAGCGATGGTAAATATGTGGCCAACTATAGAAAAAGATTTTGTTGTTGGATGCTTAATCAACATTACTTTGTTAATAAAAATCAATTGAACTTGACTCATTAATACATGATTATGAGATATGTTGGTAACACGTAATTATACATTATAGCTTAAAAGACCCGTCGATTCACGGGGTTTTTAAAAAAATATGAAAATGAGATAATAAGAAAACTACGAATGTAAACATGTTCCATCAATATTTGAAATGAATAATAAGTAATAAGTAACTTATTGGATAAACAATTGAGTTTTTAATAATTAAAATAATAAACGCCCATGCATTTGCGTCTCCAAATTTGATGGTCATGAAGAGCAAATGTATTCAATGAGCGCTCATCAAGTTAATAGTCAATGCCCGTTCCATGAACACCTAATGATTTTATAAAAACAAAAAATGTAAGTATACGGTTTCCATTCGTATTAGAGACTGACATTTTAACTAATTCATGATCGATTGATGATTATGTGAGTAAAGAATCTATTAATCGACAAAGAATATTTTTTAGGAACACATCGTTAGTGCCGATATATATTGTAGTTAAAATCACTTAATCACTCATACAACTCATTTCATTGTAGAAAAATATCTTACGCTTATGTGCAGAATCACTTAATCAATCCTACAACCTGTTTTATTACAGTTAAATATATTACGCTTATATTCAAAATCACTTAATTACTCTGACAACCTTTTTCATTGTAGTTAAATGTCTTACGCTTATATTCAAAATCACTTAATCACTCCTACAACCCGTTTCATTTTAGGTGTTTACTATCTCCAACAACCCGTTTCATTACAGTTAGATATCTTACGCTTACATTCAAAATCACTTAATCACTCCTACAACCCGTTTCATTATAGTTAAATATCGAACACTTATATTAAAAATCACTTAATCACTTAATCACTCCTATAACCCGTTATATTTTAGGTGTTTACCATATCCTACAACCCAATTCATTAAAGTTAAATATCTTACGCTTATATTCTAAATCACTTAATCACTCCTACAACCCGTTTCATTTTAGGTGTTTACCATCTCGTACAATCCGTTTCATTAGAGTTAAATATCTTACGCTTATATTCTAAATCATTTGATCACTCCTACAACCCGTTTCATTACAGTTAAATATCTTACGCTTATATTCATAATCACTTAATCACTCCTACAACCCGTTTCATTGCAGTTAAATATATTACGCTTATATTCAAAATCACTTAATTACTCCGACAACCCGTTTCATTATAGTTACATATCTTACGCTTATATTCAAAATCAATTAATCACTCCTACAACATGTTTCATTGCAGTCAAATGTCTTACGCTTATATTCAAAAGCACTTAATCACTTCTACATCTCGTTTCATTTTAAGTGTTTACTATCTCCTACAACCCGTTTCATTACAGTTAAATATCTTACGCTTATATTCTAAATCATTTAGTCACTCCTAAAACCCGTTTCATTACAGTTATATATCTTACGCTTATATTCAAAATCATTAATCACTCCTACAACCCATTTCATTATAGTTAAATACCGGTTTATAAGACATCAAAGTAGTAAATACATGTTTACCCAATTATTGTGCACCCATATATAGGTACACTATTATCACACATTGTTCTTGGTTGCTCTATTATTCTAAAAATATGAATAAACAAAGTAATGGCCCCTTATATTTTCAAAAATAGCCTCATATAACACCTGAATGAGCTGATAGAAGACCCGTGTGGCACATGTCTTTTTCAAATTTATAGCTTTATCATCCTGTTAGTAATAAGACAATGAAAAACATGTTAACTTAAAACCCATAACCATAACAGAACCTACTTACTCTTGATCTATCTTTTAGACTAAAGATCAAATATTATTCAATGCACAATATATAAATATGATCATTGTTCATGCATAAGGTTTGATAAAGTGGATTATCAGCATAGAAAGGATAAACTATAATAATTAACAAACATTTAAAATAAAGAATCATAGACATTCTCTTTTACGTGCATAAAACTTGCAAATAATCAAAGAGAGATTGCAAAGACACATCAATGGACATTATATAAAAGCGTATGAATATAAAAGGATGAAAAAACAATGCTTCCAAAAGCGTATGAATAAAATCATTTGTTCTAAAAAGCAATCCTATATAGGCTCTATAAGCAGTTTCATAAGCAATCCCAAAGAGACCGTAAAAGTAGTTATTCTAATAAGCAATCTTAAACAGACCATACAGTATACGATAGCCTAATGATAGTTCACCTATGCTTATATTCGTAAAAATAAACAAAAAAAAGGATCATACAAAAATACTTAAAAGAGTACTACTCACTTTATTTCTGATGATATAAAACTGATTATCTCACTCGATATATGGGTAAAATCTGGTTTTCAAAATACTTAAAAAGTACTACTGTGATTTCAAGATACAATAATCATACAATCAGTAGAGACGCATACCTAAATTATGAGTGTATTATATATGATTACAAAATCCAGATTGTTTCATATACTAATTTGGGTGCCTTTCGACCCATTTTTACTATTCAACCCATTTTGACCTAGTTTGACACTTTGACCCATTTTCAAGTGATAGCGTTGAAATTGACAACTCTAACACATTAACACAATATGGTAAAAAATTCACATCCAGGTTACCTTTAAGTTCACATGAGCTTTCCTACTAATGAGCAAATTTGCAGCTTCGAAATGGCCACGATCAACAACCCAATGCAAAAGGGCCCAACCCTTACTATATGCAATTTTAAATTTAATCTAATTAATAATAAAACTTCTGACAAAATTGTGGGATTTTGACAAACGTACATGTGAAAAAATATTATCAAACAATAGGGAGTACTTCAGGCCATTTTGAATCGCAAAGATCAGAAGGGTATTTATTGGTCAATGTCTTTTATATTTGTAGCAACATTTTTCTTCACAAGCAACTCAGCGATGCTTTCGTTATTCTTCACATAAGAAAATCAATAGAAATATGAGTTCATGTTATCCCCACGTATTACTAAATGAGGGATTTTCATAGTTATTTTTTACTATAGTTATAACACAAAAAGTATCTACTCTTGTAACACAGAAAATATAGTTATAACTATAGTAAAAAATAACTTACATTTTCAATGCATAATAGGATGTCACTATCTAATAATAGTTCATACATTTGACCCAATGCTCAGGTAATCTTGCTCATATGCCGTACATATATAAAAGGTACATGTATTTGGTTTACCTTCAGGGTGAGGTTGTGTCATGTCATACGCACTAAAGCTTCCGCCCAAAACTTTTGCATATATATAAAGACCTCTTTTCTGTACACTAATTGCGTATAAGTATCCAATAGAAAAATGGAAATATAATTCATACCACCCATACCGGATATATTGAGAACGCCACATCCTGTTTTATTGATATCCTACATTCCATCTTCCGTCGAGCAAACATCAACCCAATGCTTTCTTGCCTGCAGCTAAATCTTCAACCTAAAATAGCCTTTAACGAAAAAAAAAAAGAAAAAGTTTGTCTAAAATAGATAATGTTTAACTTGACACATAGATGGACAATAGTGTTAAACCGATTGATCGGATGTACCTAAGAGATGGAAGAGTCATGTTCTTCAAGAGTTGGGGTCATTGAATGACAAAGTTCCTCCACTCTTCTTTGTTGATTCTTTCGTCCATCTCATCGCGTCTCAAAAAGTCTAAGAACACAAAAACAATGAAAAATGAATGTCAATTTGATCTCAAAAAGTCAAATAAATAAGAAATCAACTCTGAAAAGTATTACATCATCAATAATATCTTTAAGAATTTCTTTTGAAAGACGCAACCCAATTTCCTTTAAAGTGGCAACAATCATTTCTCTAACCTGATAATAAGAAGACGACATAATTGATAATGAGTATGAGAAATATTTTGATATATGAAACATATTAAGACTTACTATTTCCCGTTGTACCCAATTCGTCTCAAATCAAATAATCTGAAGGTGACTGCATAAAGCGGGAATAAAAAAGAGAAAAGACAGTAATATTCACATACCCGTTTTGGTAGGAAAAGGCTCGTTTTATGTACGGATAAAAACATTCATTTTCAAAACGGGTCAAACTGGTTAGCTATGGTAATGGGTCTAAATGGGTACTTTTCTCGTATGTTGAATTTAGGATGCCAATAAAAAACTGTTTTTAACCCTACACAAAGCTGAAAACTCTTTTTTAGGATATGTTTGGATAATTATTTTTGTGTTTTGATGGTACAATAACCCAATAAGCACCTAAATAAGCACTTTTTAAGTTAATAATCTATAACTTATAAAAACTGAATTTGACATATTTAACCCACTTGATCTTTTTCGCTTCTAATATAACCAAAATCAACCCATTCATTAGTATATGGGTCGCAATTACCAACTCCACACACACAACTACAACAATTTATACAGACAAACAACCCTTAATATCAATCGACTAAAACACAGTCATTGCTTATGCATCTGTCCAATCATAAGTAGCAAAGATACAATGATAATTTATTTCCAATAAGACTAAAGATACAATGATAAGTAGCAAATAGTATAAACGAAATTTTAATTTTACACATAAAAGGCTATGTAATGTACCTGATTTGCATAACGTCTTTGCATAAGAGAGTTTCTTCGTAATGTCACTTCTGATATCATTCTTTCAGCAAAATATTCAAACAACTGATTCACAGAAATAACAAAACATCAAAAAGGTAACGAACATGTTCAATCTAAGTATCGTAAAAAAAAGCTACCTTCTTGTATTTGCCCTTAAGCTCAGTTATGGACATCTCACTACAAATTATAAAAGCAATGTCAGAACCAAACTGTTAGAAATAAGCAACAAAAACAACTATATGAAAACATTGTAGGACCTTGTAAGCACAATCGAAAACCGCATAAAAATATTCCTGAAAATTACATATGCATAGAAAAAATCAGCAAAAAGGCTTCCCTAAGACCATTATCAGTTAATAATCAGCATATTTGAAGCATTAATAATCAACAAAAAGGCTTCCCTAAGTCCATTATCAGTTATATGTAAATTTCATGTTATCATAGTTACCTGTTCCTGCAAGCCAACCACGTCTATCTTTTCAGCCTATAAAAAAGCAAATAACAACTTTATAAATATTTTGAATGCATTGACCAAATGATAAAAACCACTCTATTTGATAATAGTTTTATGTATTTTATTGCTGATAGTATACGGTCTTAGTTATATGATTGGGTCAGAAGCATTCTTACAGGAAGTCTATAAGATCTGTTATCTCTGATGCTTCAACAGGAGTTGATGGCTAAGTATTCTTCCCAAACACATCCACCATCATGCTTAAAAGCAGTTCCAAAGTATGGCAAATTCGCTAAAAACAAATCAGAAGATACCTCATTTTTAGGAAAAATAAAAAATAAAATTTATTTTCCTCAAATGATTAAATGACTAAATCAATGCACAGATGATTACCTTCCACATTTTCCATTCTTTTAACATTCCATCGAACATCTTCTATGCAACCTTCAAATACAGCGTATGTAGTCGATAAATACACAATTATTCGAAAACATATATTAAAAAAGTCCTAATCTTTTTAAACCCTATAAACAGATATAAAAAAAAGCCCAATTTTTTTAAAAACGATTCACTATAAAAAAATATGACAAACTAACCATTAAATTCTGGAAAACATGTTTCGGATCTTTTAACAGTTCTCTTTTACTGACATCAAATATATAAAATTATACCTGCATATCAAATTGAAAAATATATTAGAACAATCGAATCACACATATCAAAATTAACCGACACAAAATGAAATTGAAAAAACTAATAGAAACCTGTTACATATAAAACCTGCTACAAACAAATAAAAAAACGTATTATAATTCAATCACAAATGTTATATTATGTGATTTAAATCTAAACCTAAAAAAGAAGACTGAATATGTTGAATCAACTAAAATCCGGCACAAAAATAGATCAAAAAAATCAAATTCGTTACCTGGTTTAACTTGATGAACCCCAAAAATCAAATCGTGGAATGATTTAAGAAGGATTTTGTTTTGATTTTTGAACCGTGGAATGATTTGAGACGAAATTGTTTTTGAATTTTGAATCATGAATTGATTTGAGATGATTGTTGGTTTGCTATGTGTTGTTCATAATTTATTTTTGTAGGTTTTTTGAATGGACTGAATGGACAATCATGTGGAAGAAGCTTTTAAGAAGGATTTCGTTTTGATTTGAAACTGATTTGTGAAATACATTGAATGCAATTGAATGATTTCAATAGAGTTATTAGTATCCTAAAATAAATCAATAGGAGCGTTTGAGGTTGTTATCAGTATAATGGGATTTGATATTAGGAAAGTGCAAAACTATTAATTTTATTTAAAACTTATTAGGTGCTTTAGGGTGTTGTAAATTAGTGCTAAATAAGGTAGTGTTTTTAATAATAAAATTTAATGCACTGCTTTAAAGTGCTTGTACAAAACCTTGTTTTATTAGTTAAAATAGATACAGATAGTTTATCAAACATACAAAATCATAGAGGTGGCATTTTAACTCGAACTATATAATAAATGATCAAATGGGGAAATGGATTAGTCGGATTAAGTTGGTTAGATCAAATTTCAAAAGCCGATCTTGGTAGACCAATTTTCAAAATTTGAACCGCCTTCTAAGAATGAGTGTAACAATATGGTGTGGTGCCATCGTGTGCCACATCAGCATTCACTCTTACAACTTCATTATCATTACCTATATTCAACTTATAAACAAAAGTATTAAACAACAAACTCAACACACAAGTTTTATTATCGTTCGGTGGTCTGGACGACTAAACCAACTCAAGTAAATATCAACCAGAAGTTAAACAAAGAGCGCAGTAACTCATGAGAGCCCTTGGAAGTGAACAATTAATTGAGACAGGCAAAAAAAAATGTGAAATATAAATATGGAACGGTGGGACTAGCTAATTACTAATCATGTGTAAAGTACTAAAGTGATGATTAACTTGATATGAGGCATCAAAAACTCATCATCTGTTTTGATAAATCTTAAGTAACACTGTATTGCAAGAATAAAAAACCTAATAACAGTACAACTTCGACATGAAATGAATAATAAAATTCGTGAGTTGAATAAATTAGGCATTGTTGATGAGTCATGGGCCAATACAAAATTAGTACAACTACTACAAAATTAGAGCATGGGGTGTCGTTATGTTGCTCCTCGCCGTTTCCTACGTGGCGGCTTCGCCACTTCATTTTGGCCCTCGCCACGCCACCAGGCATACTCGCCAGTGGTGATCTCGTCGTTACAACGACATGGTAAAAGACAAACCCATTTAAAATTCAAGCGTTGCAAATATTACCGTTTGAAATCAAACGGTCAAATTTTTAATTTTTAATTTTTTTTCTTTTTCAAACCCAAATAATACCCCATTTACTCTATAAATAATACCCATTTTTTACAAAAGCATTCACACTTCTCATTCACAACCAAAAATATATTATCTTCATCATCTTAATCCACAACCAAAAATGTCCCAAGATCTCAACGAGATGTCGTTTATGAATCTCCTCAACTCCTCTTCTTCAAACCCGTCCACCCCATCGTCTCAAAGCTCAAACACTTCTTCGCAAGTCGGATTTCAACCTTTTCAATATCCAAGACAATCACCACCGCAATTCTATCCATCACAACCATCACAACCATCACAACCGCAATTTTATCCATCACAACCATCACAACCGCAATTTTATCCGTCACAAGCACCACCAACGCAATTCTATCCGTCACAACAACCACCAACGCAATTCTACGCTTCACAACAACATTACTTTGAATCACAATTCAAAGTACCTCAACCACCACCAACCGAAAACGTGAAGAACGTCGTCAAGGAAAAAAACCGGCCAAAGCGACAAAGAAAAAAAAAGAAGGCCGTTCTGAACTTGGACGCGGACGAGGAGGAGGAGGAGGAAGAAGAGGGTCAAACCACAATTCGTTGGACAAGCCAGGAAGAAAAAATTTTAGCCGAGTGTTGGGTCGAGGTATCCCAAAACGCCGCTATCGGTAATGACCGACTAAACGATGCGTTTTGGACTCAGATTTGGGAGGACTTCAAGGCTCGTAGTCCAGAGCCTTATCGTACAAAAAATATGTGCACGGGAAATGAACTCGGATAAATGGTGATTGCCAAAAGTTTAATGGTTTTTACAAGCATTTGCAGCGTAGATTCGGGGAAAATGATATTGATCACATTGAGAATGCAAGACTTGCTTTCAAGTCTGTTATCGGGAAACAATTTAGTATGGTTTCGGCATGGAAGGTTTTGAGAGAATATCCCAAATGGGACGCGCCGGAGGGGATCAATGAAGATAATATCGCCGAATTATTCGGCCCTGGTCCTAGAGCTCGTCCCGCAGGCAAGCCTCGTCCGGCAAAAAAATCTAAATCAGTGGAGTCGTCAACGAGCACCGGGGGGAGTCAATCTGATGCTATTGCGGAAGCTTTAGCTCAAGAGTATAAACGAAAAGTTGACGGAGCACGAGAAGTGTACGAGGCGAGGATTGCGAAAGAAAAGTCGGAGCAAAAGTGCCGAGAATTGGAGTTTCTCATGCATGATATTGAAAATTTTCCAGAGCCAAAAAGAACGACCTCAAGAAGAAACAAGACGAATTGATAGCTAAATACTACAAATGAAGTTGTATTATTTAAGTTTCGTATGGTTTTTATTTTCCGTATGCTTATTTATTTTTCGTATTTTTTTAAAATTTTTCTTATGTTTTTTTATTATTTTCTGTATTGTAGTTGTATTTTTATTTTAAATGAATGAGGTGAATTTAATTGTGTTTGGAAAATATGTAAAAGAAATAAAATGAGGGTGGGTGGGGCCCAAATGAAGAGAAGTGAGTTAGTTGTGCTTAGGGGGTATTTTTAAGTGAGTATGTTGGAGTGATGTGAAGGTGATGTGGCACACGTGAGACCCAAATGAAGAAAAGTGAGTTGCCCACGACACCCCATGCTCTTATTTGACTTGGGCATACTTTTCCATTTGGTTCTTTTGTACTTTTACCCACTAAACATATCTATACTCCCTTAGACCATGGGGTACCATGGCTTGTAGTTACGCCAAATCCTATGTGGCCAAGAAACTGGCGCCGTTATCTTCAAGTGATGATACCCTCATCTCTCAAAATCTTGTCCAGCGCCACTCAATTGGCGTGGGTGAAAGGAGGAAAAGGCCAAGAAAAAAAAATCAAACCGTTGGACAAAGGTTAACTTTTAAAAAGAATACCCATCAACAAGTTGCATCAACAAAGCAATAAATTTAAGAAGCTTATATGATCCATTAAAATTACATGACTAAATCCCATATCCAATTTGCTTGGTTCGAACAACACATCAAACCCACCTGGTTCAAACAGCACACCAAACGCACCTGGTTCGAACAACAAATCACAACTTTGTTCTTAACATCAATTGTATAAGAGAAACTCATCACACCTACCTGGTACGAACAACATATCAAACCCACGTCAAAAATTAACATGGGCTGTGGTTTTTAGTGTTAGACAAGAAACTAGATTAAAATTGTTGTGCTTCAATAGAGATAAGGTTTATTTATTTTTTGGGTATCATTTGTGGTTGTTGTGTCACCTTGGAAACAGAAAGAGATAAGCAACAAAAAAGATGAGTTTGTAGTTTATGTGTTTTTTGAGAAAAGTAAGAGATATGTTGGTAGGTATAAAAGAAGAGTTTCTTTTTTTTTTTTTTTCTTTTTTTTGGTATGTTTTAAGTTTGTTTGAAAAAATGCATAATAAAATAAAATTGAGGGAGGGTGGGCCCAAATGGCATGTTATGAGTGAAGGAGTGTTTTGATGTGTGAGTGTTAAAAGCGAGGATGCTGAGGTGGCGCTGAGTTGGCGCTAGAAAAGTAAATTTGGCATGCCATGATACCCCATGGTCTTATAAAGCACCAATATCCCCACCCAAAATCCAACCCTTTATTTTTAAGATTCAGCCATCCAAACCTATATCAAAGCCTAAATTTACACACACCAAACCCACATCCGACCATAAAAAATTACCAAACTCACAAAACCAAATAAACCTACCGTACTTCCACCTTATATTTACAAAAAAAAAAACACACAGACTCTCAAAAAAACACACACTCACACACGCCCCACCCACCCAACCTCATCTCACATCATAACAAAAAAAAAAGAAAAAAAAAGCCAAAAAAACACACCTACACATAAAACACTCTCCAAAAAAACACACGGGTGATGATTATACAACGACACATCCTTCCATCCGACGGCACAACCACTATCAAGTTTTGAGGTATTTTTATAAAACTTTACATTTTATTTGAATGAAATATAGTTTTTTCTATAGATCTATTTTTTTTTTTTTCGATCTAGAGTTTTTTTTATAGATCTATTTGTTCTTTATTTTTTTAGAACTTTGGTGCAATCATTATATGCCTTTTTACTAACAAATAAAAAAAGAACGAGATCTATTGTGAGAGCTCATTCAATCTCTCTAAGGCCAATTCTTCTTACATTTTTGTTATTTTTTTATAGTGCCACCGGAACAAGCTGCTGTGGCCACTACTCTCTCACCGGAACAAGCTGCTGTGGTGGCCGGAACCACCACTGCCCTACGTCACCACCACCCAACGCTACATCCACCTGACTCTACGACAGCACCACCGAAACCCTCCACCATCATCCCTCGACGTTTTTCAAGTATTGAGGTACTTTTAATAGAATCATGAGTTTTGAATGGTTTTTTTTATAGATCTACATTTGATTTGTCGTTGCACATGAACTGTTAAAAAGAAAACTTCATTCAAATGTGTACATTATATTACTAATAATATTTGATGATTATATAAGTTAAAAACATTTGTAAAATGTTAAAATCTTTTTTTTTAATGTTTTTTATAAATCTTATTTTTCTGATTTTTATAATCTGAATATTTATGTTTTCTTTTTAATCGGATTTTGTAAAAGTTTTTCCTAAAATTAGATTTTTTAAAGTTTTTATTTGACATTTATTATGTGTCTTAATTTTTATTTATGTAAATCTGGTTTTTAAAGTTTTTATGAATGACGATGGGCAATTTTTTGACCACTTCTCAAATGCCTTCCTTTTTTAGATTTGCTGATGAAAGTTATCTTTTCAAACAATATACTTATCAACAATTTGTAGTTTTGTACGACAAAGCCTTTAAATATCATTATACGTCGATGATAAAAACATATATGTAGAGCATGTGGCATCTCAAAGGCATTTTCAAAAAAACTTTTAACTGTTAGCTAGGATTTTTGAAATTTAAGCACTTAAATAGATGTGTTGGTGATGATTGACAAAATATTTGCACCAAATCTTGGTAAGATTTAGGCATGACGGAGTGGAGCACGGGTAGGGGTGCGGGTATACTTAGGGTATTAGGGTACACCGTCCCTAGTACATAGGGTATTTGAAATTTTGTACCAAATCGAGCTCAGAAGCCGATCGAGTATTACCTTTCTTCTCTATTTTTTTTTTGTCTTTTTATGAAAGGTAGTGTTAGGGTAGTATCGGGTACCACTCCGTCTAGTTAGGGTAGTGTTAGGGTAGAATTGGGGTAGTTTTGAGTTGAAAGGTTTTTATTGGATAAAGGTGATGTGACACTCTCAGGTACTAGGGTACCACTCCGTCATGCCTTAGCAAGCAATATCAAATTGACTGGGGTCATCCAACCGCATTAAGAGTAACAGTTCGGATCATATTGTGAAAGATAAAAGTTTGATAATTAATGAGGGCATAAATGTCGAACAACATCAATCTTCCGTGTGCACATCAAAATTGTCTGAGAATATCACTTAAAACTATTGAAACTTTTTGAAATTTGGAAGTTAAGGAACAAAAATAAAGTGGTGACACAAAATACGGGATAAAGCAAGTCAAAGAAAAAAGGCTGTCACATATCATATGTTAGTGTAGACCGTAGACTTTGATGGGCTCGAGGTTTTAGGAAATCTTTTGACAATTCATGACCTTTTGGCTTTTGTTGAAAGTACTCCCTCCGTTTTAATTTAATTGTCTATATTTCTATTTTTGGATGTCTCAAAAAGATTGTCCACTTTCATTTTTTTAGTAAAAACTAAAGAATCTAAAGGGGGAATATTTTATTTGTGTAGTTAAAAATTAAAGTTGCCCCACTTTTATTAAACTTTGTGTTTTCTCAGTTATATACATGTTCAAAGATACAATGACTATAACTTTTTATATGAGGATGCCGACGATCAAATAGACACAAGTGGGACTCAAAACGGAACTTTTAATATGAGGATGCCGATGATCAATAGACACATGCGGGACACATAACAAATACAAAGGCCTAATTGTTGTGACTATGCGTTGTATAAAAAAGAAAAATACACAATCCAAAACTATGATTCAAATGGTTATATACACTTAAAAAAGACACACAAATGACTATGATTTAGTGACCGGTTGATTTTTAAAATTTTAGATAAAAAGTGATACTACAATTGTTCATAAGAAATCAACTATTGAGCATTTGTTACATAGTTTTATTGATAATAAAAGTCCAAAGTAGACTAACAATAAGAGGTAACTTTTATATCAGTCTAGAGTGTAGACTAAATACTTTAACTTTGAAGTGAGATTAAATGACAATTTTAATAATTTAATTATTTAAGTTGTAACTACGATCATTTGTTCACATATGTGATCAAAAGAAACCTTGCCTACGTGGATACACACATAAATAACCAAAACATGTCTTAACCGTTGTCTCCGAACATGATTAAATCGACACAAAAATAATTTGGCATTGCCGCTATGTGTCGTACCTCTAAACAAAACAAATAAACAAATATGCATACACAATTAATGCACCGGAAAATTGTCGAACACCATACACCGCTGCCGTTAGGCCCGGGTACTCGGCTAGTATTAATGAAAAAGCTAATAATAGTGGTGATACTTAAAAGGATTTATGTCCTATATTGTTACATTTGATTCATGAACACAATTCAAGACGTTTCGGATACGTGATACGTCATCTCAGTGGCGTTTCCGGGTATCCTAGCTTATAGTCAAGTTTGAATACGAATATTTGATACATGCATATCTTGGATTGAGTAGTTGCCACTTATCCTTCTACGCTGATAGTTTTTTAGTTAAAATCATGGATGTTTCTATTATCAATTCTTGTTAAATATTATCATGGATGTTTCTATTATCAATTATTATTAAATATTATCAGTTTATATTGAACATTTGTGTCACCAACCATCTCACGACCTCACTATTTGAACCATCCCTAGTTCTCCACTACCACAATCAATTCTCCATTTCACTTTTTGAGTCTTTGGTTTTTCCTTTATATATAGTACATAGGGAGGGGGCGGGTAGCATGTGCCGATTAATCGGAGAAATAGATCTCGAAGAGACATGATTCACCGGTTTGTATAGATTTCAACGGGTCATCTCTGGGATGGGTTTAACTGGGTGGCGAGACCGGTTCCCGATTGAACACGTCGGTCCGGTTGTAAAAAATATGCTTGATAATTTGTATTTGTGATGTAAGGGATATATTTATTGACGAGTGTTTAAAGTGTTTCGTTAATGCTTTATTGTTGAGTAGTTTAACAAAGTTTTTTCCATTAGCATAAGAGCTCATTTGTTTCTCGGGTTCTATTTCATAAGCTCGTGGCTTATTTACGCCTCTTAAAAAACAAACACTACCACACGCCTAAAATAATCCCAAATACAAAGACCCCTTTAAATAAAAGTACAGTTTAAAAGACAACTGCAATCCCCCAAATTAATTAACGTTCAATTCCCTCATTTCAAAACCCTCTCTCGCAAAAGCAATCACACAAATCTCCAATGGATCCTACAAAACGAGTTAAACAACAGAAAAAAGTGCTTATCGATTATCGATTTCGTGGCTTTACTATTATTGACGTTGATGGCAATGACGATGTCGAAGATACACATTACACTATCAATCAACAAAATTACGGTGAGTTTATGTCAGATCTTTTAAGTAAAGTTTGGAGTGATAATAACAAGCGCAAATATTATAGTTGGATTAGACTATTTATACATACTCACGGTAAACCTACTTTCTCCCTTCTGATTCGTAAATTCAACTTTTATATTAACGTTGTCCACAATGGTTTTGAGCTTTTTGAGATTGGTCGTGCCAGGGAGGGGCCTAAATTTTTCAACACTATTTTTTTACGGGTTATGGGGTAGAGTATGAGTCTCTGTTGGGAAAACCTTGTTTACATAAGCTTAAAATCGGATACCACACATTAGCTAGGAAAGCACTCGCGATTTGTGACCATCTTGATGATCCAAGCCAATGGGGCGAGAGTATAGCCATTTTGCCTATCACCTTCCCCGAATCTTATTGTTTTATTTGAACGCTTAAATAGCCAAGCTCCCAAAATGTGTGGTATCCGATTTTAAGCTTATGTGTGGTATCAAGATGGTCACAAATCACGAGTGCTTTCCTAGCTAATGTGTGGTATCCGATTTTAAGCTTATGTAAACTAGGTTTACCCAACTGAGACTCATACTCTACCCTATAACCCGTAAAAAAAATAGTGTCGAAAAATTTAGGTCCCTCCTTGGCACGACAAATCTCAAAAAGCTCAAAACCATTGTGGACAACGTTAATATAAAAGTTGAATTTACGAATTAGAAGGGAGAAAGTAGGTTTACCGTGAGTATGTATAAAAATTCTAATCCAACCATAATATCTGCGCGTGTTATTATCACTCCAAACTTTACTTAAAAGATCTGACATAAACTCACCGTAATTTTGTTGATTTATAGTGTAATGTGTATCTTCGACATCGTCATTGCCATCAACGTCAATAGTAGTAAAGCCACAAAATCGATAATCGATAAGCACTTTTTTCTGTTGTTTAACTCGTTTTGTAGGATCCATTGGAGATTTGTGTGATTGCTTTTGCGAGAGAAGGTTTTGAAATGGGGGAATTGAACGTTAATTAATTTGGGGGATTGCAGTTGTCTTTTAAACTGTACTTTTATTTAAAGGGGTCTTTGTATTTGGGATTATTTTAGGTGTATGGTAGTGTTTGTTTTTTAAGAGGCATAAATAAGCCACGAGCTTATGAAATAGAACCCGAGAAACAAATCAGCTCTTATGCTAATGGAAAAAACTTTGTTAAAACTACTCAACAATTGAGCATTAACTAAACACTTTAAACACTCGTCGATAAATATATCCCTTACATCACAGATACAAATTATCAAGCATATTTTTTACAACCGGACCGACGTGTTCAATCGTGAACCGGTCTCGCCACCCAGTTAAACCCATCCCAGAGATGACCCGATGAAACCTATACAAACCGGTGAATCATGTCTCTTTGAGATCTATCTCTCCAATTAATCGCCACATGCTACCCGCTCCCCTCCTATGTACTATATATAAAGGAAAACCAAAGAGTCAAAAAGTGAAATGGAGAACTGTTTGTGGTAGTGGAGAACTGGAGATGGTTCAAATAGTGAGGTCGTGAGATGGTTGATGACACAAATGTTCAATATAAACTGATAATATTTAAAGGGGTCTTTAATAAGAATTGATAATAGAAACATCCATGATTTTGTCTAAAAAACTATCCGCGTAGAAGGATAAGTGGCAACTACTCAATCCAAGATATGCATGTATCATATATTCGTATCCAAACTTGACACATGAATGTGTAATAGTCCTCTAGGCTACAATGCTTATTCGATATTTGCATTTCGTTACGGCATCCAAACACTATTTCCTACATTGTGTTTCGTTACACCAGATTAGTTACTTATGCTATATTCCTAAAACTTTCAAATGTTGTTTCAAATATAAAATATAAAAAGCAAACATAATCAATATATAATGCAATTTAACTGTTATTACAAGAATATTAGAATCATACAAATTAAAATAGTTGTATCTAAACTTGGCATCAGTTATCCTAGTAGCTTACTAAAGTTATATCATATAATTTACATCCCACATTCGTAGAAGAACTGAAGAAATGCTCTTGGCTTTTATGATTAACATAGTGTTCTCCAAATCGTGTTTGAAATCGTTGAATAGAAAATTTTAACCATTTTTTGTGCCATGTTGAGCGTACATTCTTGACTTACAATAATTTGAGGTTATAAATTCTTGACTTTTAATATTTAAAAAAAAAAAAAAAAACATTGTGATCGGTAATACCTCTCATTCAAGTTTATGTTTTTTTTGGGATTCATTTCAAGTGGAGGGTGGTATTTTGCAAGATATCCTTGCCAATCGTATCTGTTCATTTTTAAAAAAATGGTGGTACTTTTTCAATGACTCTTTTAAGTTTTACACATTTGATTTTTCTGGACGAAATTTTTTTAAAAAAAAAGTTCGCCGAAAGTATATAACAATGCATATCTATAGAAAGATAATTTAATTCTCGTCGAGATGGTATGATTTTTTTGGCGTAACGATTAACGGTTTGTGAGATATTTAATTTTTAAAAAAGAGTGAATATATTTTAATAAAAGAATATAAGTGGCTATGATTGGTTGATTGGTTTTATAACAGATATGAGTTCTATAATGAACTTTTCTCATAAAATCAATATAAACTTTGCTATAATGTCTTAACCTTTAATAGGTCCCAAAATAAGTTGTATGTTCTAAAACTTATTTGAAAATCCAATGTTTTGATCAAAACAAAAAAAAAATTATCTTTTTTTTTAAAAAATTAAATATCTTGCAAACCGTTAATCATTACGCGAAAAAATCATATCATTATGATGACAATTAAATTATCTTTTTATAGATATACATTTATATATATACATTCGACTAATATTTTTTTATTTTTTATCTTATTTTTTCAAAGTTTTCGCCTAAATCACTATATGATTTTCAAAATGAATCGCATGTGAGTTTTACAAATTAACATGTGATTTTTAGAAATCATATGTAATTTTTCTCGTCGGAAAATTTGAAAAAAAAAATCGTCGAAAGTATATAGAAGTGCATATTTATAGAAAGATAATTAATTCTCGTCGCGGTATATTTTTCATAGCTTGGGAGTTTACCGTTTACAAGATAAGTTTGTCTTTATAAATTAAAAAAATGGAAAATAGTTTTTTATTAATTTTGATGAAAAATGGAAGGCTAAAATTGGTTCATTATATCTATGTCAAATAGGTAATCTATATTGATCTCAACTCTAAGCTTTAATCGTCCCAAAATAAGTTTAAAAGCTTTGTGTAAAATCAAAGTAGACATTTAACTATTTATGAAATATAATGGAGAAAGAAGTGTTTGTGGATTAATACAAATGATTCTCATTTAGGCCTGTACTAAAAAGTGTGTTAAATTCAACCAAATCGATTTTCACCTGTTACCCAGCCTGTCCAATCAAACCATCGCCATCCTATCTAAATATGTTGGCTTGGTGATTTATTGCCACTGGTTTGGATAAAACAAGGGATGAGTTATTCACACCCTCCCGTAGGGAGGATTTGCAATGATTGGACGCATTGTCAGGTTGTACGGTATATATCGCGGGTTGTATGGTTTAATTAAATCCCTATGATGTGACAATATAGGGAGGGTTTCTATATCACATCCCTAAAACAAATGTAGCAATAATGCAAGTGTGACTTGACTTAAGGTTACCCACAGTCGTGACCTCGGTCATCGTCTGCCACGTCAGTTTTCTCTCTCCGGTGACCAGAGACGACAAAGTTGCCACAGTCGATGACCGTAATTCAAAAGATATACGTAGTAATTTTTTTGGATTGTAGTTGTGTGCAAAATCGGTCAAATATTAGACCGAATGTATTTTTTTGCTTTGCTCGACCGACTTCTGACCCAACCACCACACTGGAAACAACCTATGTTAAAATCGGTCAAGTTGGGTGACCGACCGATAAATTCTGATCCACTGTGACAAACCTAACAATTGCAAAATAACAATCGGCCAAAGTTACAATCGATAATATTTGTAGACAAGTGTTTTAGCTTTTGGACGGCGATATTAAGTGGTCATACAACTTTAGGAGAGTATAGAAAATGACAGTAGATATCTAAGTTCTGATCGACAGTTCCCGAATATATACAAAGAAAGGAACCAGACCCTCTTGCTTGTTTCTTGCAGTTCTCCATCAAGAATGAACTCATCCAGTATAAGATACACCTTATGACACATAAAGACAATCCAATATCAAATATGAGTTTGGTTCAATAAAGATCAAAGAAAAATTAAAGATCAAATAAATCATTCTCTACCACTCATTTTTTCATCAAAATAATAAAATAAACTTTCACCTTCATTTTTAAAAATTAAATATTTTACAAATCATTAATCGTTAGACGAAACTAATCATATCATCACGACAAGCATAAAATTACCTTTAATTTTATATCCGATATCATATATGTTGGAATTAGATATCAAGACATTCAAATAAATAATCACCAAAACATCAAAGTAATATTGCGGAAGCGTATAAGGATGTATTAACGAATAATTAATTAACATAAAGAATATGCGTACCTTTGTTGATTCTAGCCGAACAAGAATCAAATCCACAAACTAGCAACGAATGAACCCTAATTTGATTTAGTTAGGATTATGTGAATTACCCCTTACCGTTTTGTAATTCAATCCAAGATAATAACAAAAGTATGTTATTACTAAGTTCTTGTACACACGTACTAAACCGAATTAAAGTACCGCTAGTTTTTATCAAACAAATAACTTTGTATTGTGGAAAAGCTTTGGATCGACCCTAATGAAAGTGTCGACCGGTTTTGGAGACAAAAACACACACAAAACAGTTTTTGGGTTTAGCTAATGAGCACAAGAGATAGAAAAACAAAACCCCTAGCCTTGTATATATACCCAAGTAAACTTGGTGAACAAGTTGGTCCTTGTTTCCTTTTCTTGATGGCCGATCGGTTTGGGGATCCCTTAGGGATTCCGGAACCTTCCCAACTTTTGCAATTTGATCCTTTTCCATAAACATTTAACGACCGTTAGTCCATTACATTAATTACTTAACGTCCGTTAGTTATTTCGTTTAATAAATAAATAAATATAACATTTATATTTAATTATCAACTTTAAATTCTCATACGTAAAGTGTGCAATCCCAAAGTCTCGAGTTCGATCCTAACTCACGTCTACTAATTTATATCCATAAAACTAACAGCTCCCACTTGGATATATCTTAATAGAGTGATCACATTCGGTTAGCGTCTAGCAACACTTCGATGCCTCTAGTACAACTCGAGCAAGGCTCCTGGAAAACCTTTTAATGATTTCTCATTATTATTATCCTTTTGTTTCTAATACCACGTTAAATAAAGATATGGAATTAAGTCATTCTTTATATAACTATTCTGTTTCTCGTTTGTAAGTGATTGACCAAGATTACCGAATCATCTAAACATATTTAGGGGAGATTTGGGTGCGGCCGCACAAACATCTTGTCAACCCTACGAGGGGCCCAGCAGTATTAAACTCCAAATAAATTTGAAGGAACAAATTCTATTTTGACTACAAGAATAACCCACAAACTTTGTAACATTTCTGAAAACAACCCTTATGACTACCAGTTACGTATAGCGTTAAGTTGCTCCACAGAAATGCACTACATTCATGACACTTATCTGGTATCTCAAGTCTGAGGATAACTATTCATAATTTACTTATAACAATATCCACAAAGTAAATTATGTAGTTGGGATAAGTCCTATATTCAATTCATTGAATATCATCTGAAATTGGTATGCATTCTCATCAATATACTTTCAAGTATATTCTACCACATCTCTCAGATTTGTCTTAGTTTAATGATACTCCCATATCATTAATCGACAACGGACATTTAGAATAACTAAGTTACTCACGGATTAAACATGCAAATATAGGACAACAATATTATAAATGAAAATAAACATAATCCAAACTTTATTTCATTAAAATAATAAATGTTTTACAATATCCTTTATCCAAATACTAATCACAGTTATGCATGAAACTATTAGCTAAACGAAGTCCAATTCCATTGGCAAGTCCTACAAGCTTGTCTTTAGCTAAAGCCTTAGTGAACGGATCAGCTAAGTTATCATCTGTGTGAAATTTCAGTAGATTTATTTCACCTTCCTGAACTTGTTCCCGAACATAGTGATACTTCCGTAGAAAATGTCTGGTGCCCTTCATGACTCCAGGTTCATTGGCAAATATGATTGCAGCAGAATTGTCACAATACATATCAATAGGCGATTCAATTGAAGGCATAACACCAATGCCTGAAATGAATTTCCTAATCCAAACAGCCTCCATTGCAGCTTCCGAAGCAGCTATGTATTCGGCTTCTGTCGCAGACATCGCAGTCGTACTCTGCTTCTTGCTCTTCCAGTCAACTGCTCCTCCATTGATGACAAAGACATAACCCGTCTGAGACTTCGTATCATCTTTATCACACTGCCAGGACGCATCACAGTAACCTGTAACACCAAGCTCTGTGTCTGGATTTCCACCATACACTAAAAACATATCTTTAGTATTTCTGAGATACTTCAGAATATGCTTAACAGCAATCCAGTGAAGTTCACCCGGATTCTGTTGATATCGACTGGTCATGTTTTGAGCGAACGCCACATCTGGCCTTGTGCATCTCACAGCATACATAATAGATCCTACAACCGAAGCATAAGGAACTTTCTGCATGCGTGCCACCTCAGCAGGTGTTGAAGCACACATATCGCTACATAAGCCATGCTTTACTTCCATCGGCAAATATCCTTTCTTGGAATTTTGCATACTGAATCTCTTCAATATTTTATCAATGTAAGCGCTTTGACTTAAACCAATTAACCGCTTTGACCTATCTCGGTAGATCTTAATTCCCAGAATGTATGCAGCTTCTCCTAAATCCTTCATGGAAAAACACTTCCCAAGATATGCCTTAACATTTTGCATACTTGGAATGTCTTTTCCCATAATTAATATGTCATCGACATAAAGAATTAGGAAAATTACATCACTCCCACTAACTTTGTGATATACACATGGCTCATCAAGATTTTGAACAAATCCATACCTTTTGATTTCTTCATCAAATCTTTTATTCCATTGCCTTGATGCTTGCTTCAATCCATAAATGGACCTTTGAAGTTTGCATACACGGTTTGGAAATTGTGGATTCACAAACCCCTCAGGTTGCTTCATATAGATGTCTTCATCTAAGCGACCATTTAAGAAGGCGGTTTTGACATCCATTTGCCATATCTCATAGTCATAGTATGCAGCTATAGCTATGAGAATTCTAATAGCTCTAATGTCTGCTACAGGAGAAAAGGTCTCCTCGTAATCAATGCCATAAGTTTGAGTAAAACCTTGCGCAACTAGACGAGCTTTATAGACGTGTACATTGCCATCCATGTCAGTCTTAATCTTATAGAGCCACTTACTTCCAACCACAGAGGCGTTTGGAGGTAAGTCAACCTCTACCCAGACTTCATTTTCTCTCATGGATTGCATTTCCCCATTCATTGCAACCTGCCATTTAGCCTTGTCAGGACTTGCCATGGCAGCTTTATAACTAGTAGGCTCTCCAAGATCTCCTAACATAGTTTACTCAACCTCTACGTTAAGACATAGACGTTCAGGTGCACGTATATTCCTTACGGATCTACGAACGGGAATCACTTCAACTTCTGGTGGAGGACCCAGACTATCAGGTTCTACCGGAAGTACGTTAGTGTTTTCAGAAGGTAATGCATCTTCATGATCATCTTCCAGATCATAAACTCTCCCACTGAATTCTTGAGATACGAGATCTCTTTCAAGAAAATCTCCATACCTAGCAACAATTACTTTATTCTCAGTTGGATAGTAAAAGTAGTAACCCATAGTTTCCTTAGGGTATCCTACGAAGATACACTTTACAGATCTTTGTTGGAGTTTATCTGCTGAGTCACGTTTAATATACGCCTCGCAACCCCAGACCTTTAAATAAGACAGGTTAGGAGCTTTACCATGCCATATTTCATATGGTGTCTTATCAACCTTCTTTGTGGGAACCATATTTAGAATACGAACAGCAGATTCTAAAGCATAATCCCAAAAGGATAAAGGTAGAGTGGTAAGATTAAACATAGATCGTATCATGTCCAACAATGTACGATTTCTTCTCTCAGATACACCATTTTGTTGTGGAGTATATGGAGAAGTGAGATTCTGGACAATTCCATTCTCAGCTAAGTAATCTTTAAACTCTTGGCTTAGATACTCGCCTCCTCTATCGGATCGAAGAGCTTTAATCTTCTTTCCCAATTGCAGTTCTACTTCAGCTTTGAAAACCTTAAATGTTTCAAACACCTCATGTTTATGCTTAAGTAAATAAACATAACCATAACGGCTGAAATCATCAGTAAAGGTTAAGAAGTAGCTAGCACCTCTCTTTGACACATGTCTAAGTGGTCCACACACATCAGTATGAATAAGACCAAGTAGATCAGAAGCCCTCTCCATATTACTATGAAAAGGTTTCTTAGTCATCTTCCCAGATATGCATGACTCACATTTATCAAATGATTCATCATTGATATTTTGCAAAAGCCCTTCTTGTTGTAGCTTATGCATGCGAGCCTTGCCTATATGAGCAAGTCTACAATGCCAAAGATAAGAAGAATTCACGTCTGACTTTATCTTCTTGTTAATGCTAAACATCGAATTATTATTATTGTTAGATTCATTTCCAATCATATCAATTTCAAACACACCATTCACAGTAATTGCTTTAAAATAAAATACACCATTTAAAGAAACATCAATTCCATTACTTGAAATAGTATGAGTAAAACCATCATCCAACAAACTTGAAAAGGAAACAACACCTCTAATTATAGAAGGTGCATAATGACAATTGTTTAATAACAGTACTAAGCCCGAGGGCAATACTAAACTAAACGTTCCTATGGCTTCAACAGCTGCATGTGCGCCATTTCCCACGTGCAGATATTGCTCCCCATAGGCAAGCTTCCTCTTCACTCTAAACCCCTGCAGTGTATTACAAATGTGAATACCACAGCCCGTATCATATACCCAGGAATTATTATGATTTAGAGTAAATAATTCAATGACAAATAAATTACCTGAAGTACCGGCGCCCGAGGACCCAGCATTCATCTTATTTGTCCGCAATTCATCAAGATAGAGAGCACAGTTTCTCTTCCAATGCCCAACTGTCTTGCAATGGTGGCATGCTTGATCCTTTTTAGGATTATCCTTCCTAGGAGTAGGGTTCTTCTTGGGTTGAGGTTGATAGGCCATCACCTGTTTGCCTTTGTCAACCTTTCCCTTACCCTTCCCCTTTTTGTTGTTCGCACGCTGCGGTTTTGGCTTATTAATTCTTCCACCCTGAATAGCAAGTACCTGGGCGGTAGGAACCTTTTGAGGCAACCCTTTCTCATAATCAATAAGCAATGCGTGTAGGTCAGTAACTGTCTTCCCCACGCAGTGCATATTGAAATTTCTGACAAAACCATTAAACTCCTTGTTAAGGGATCGATTAATCAGATTCACAGCCATGTCATCCTCATAAGTTTTGCCAAGTGCTTTTAGCTGGTCCATGTTGTCACACCCCCAATTTACCTGTTTTGCAGCGGAATGGAATTCCTGGGGGAATTGACTGTCATAGCACCACATCACAGTTATATTGAACGACCTAAAGTGTCGTTTTAAAAACACATCGTTGGATATTTCATAAAAACAATCAGAGTACAACATCGGTCCCAAAAGGTTTACAAAGCTTGCGAAAATACAAATATGTTACAAATCCAAACGATGTTTTTAAACATAAAGTACCATAATGTACATAATGTAAGTCGACGCCGCGACTCAAAATATAGGTCCCTAAACCATGTCATGATGCGAATGCCTCAGTTACCTGAAAATACATTGCTAAAAAGGTCAACAATAATGTTGGTGAGAAATCATAGGTTTATGTAAATGTTTTATACGACTACACAAGTATAGACCATGCATGACAATCAAGTCACGTAAAAATAATGTTACAATTTCTCTAAGCCCATGACCCCGAAACTAGACTGTTCAATAATGTATGCCCCTGCAGAGTGTTTGCCAGACAACTCCGTAATGTAATCAAATGAAATGCATCCGTTTTCCTGGTTGGGATTCACCAACCCGGATGGAGGCGTCACCCTCGATAGATCTATCCACTCATCCTCGCTTCAAAGATTAACGGTTCATGTTCAAGTAATGGGGACTTTCAAATTGGCAAATGTGGTAACTTAAGCAATGTAATGAATTTAACATACTTGGTATCGTACAAAAAATGTAGTGCAATGTATTCTCCCCCGTGGGTTTGAAAATAATCGAAAGCATGTAAAACGGGGCTATGAAAACTCACTTGGATAAACTGGAATAACGGCAAAAGTGAGTACACTGAGGTTTATAATGTAGTGCGTCAACCGGGACCTATTATCAATGATATGATATGTCATGAGTTGCAATGTAATGTTATGCATGCACTTCGTATGTTATTTATACCATTTACGGGTTTTGAAAATATTACTCGTCGTCGAAAATTACTCTTTTGACGTCTTAACCCTTCAAAAATGACTTTACATGTTTTTACGTCAAAATGTCATCCTACAATGGTTTTATAATGATTTTTGGTGAAATTTCCATTTTTCGTCGCAAAACAATGTCGTCGGAATTTTCTTGAAATTAACAAAAATGGCTCCGGAAAAACAGTCGTAAAACGGTGTACGTCGATCGTTAGAGAACGAACTCGACGGTTTTGGAAAGTTTGTATCGATATCTAGAAGTTTCAGTTCAGGAGTTTTCGTCCAAAAGGTCTCGATCATAAAGATATCAAAGGCTAAAGATGGTGGTTTTTGCTAATTGTGTGCAGAAAATGAGTTTCGGCCAATGTTTAAACATCCGTAATTAATTCACTATAACTCCGCTTTACAAACAGCTTTTTGTTTTGAAAAATATGGCCGATGAACTTGATTTTACTAGAAGACAATTCGTTTCAAAAAGTTTCACATCATGGTTAAAAACAGCCGCAAACATAGCCTTTACAGCTAATGAAATACTTGTAACGTAAAAATAATATAGTTTTTCAGAAAATAATATTTACGGCAACTTTATAAAAACGTGCATATCTTTGTCGTTTTAAATCCGTTTTCTACGTATAATATGTCCTTAGCTTCGTATCGAAGTAAACTAATATATTTTTGACTAGTCGAAATAATTTGTGAAGCTTAAGGCTCGTTTTTGACCCGAAAATACTAAAAACTGCATGCTGAAATTTTCTGAAAATATACGTTTCGTCGTCAAACTTTAAAAATCCATAACTTCTTCGTTATAAGTCCGTTTTTATCCGTTCAAGCGGCCACGGATTTGTTTTAAAATATATTTTCTAAATATCAAGGCCAAAATGTCGTACCAACAGTAGGTTTTTCCAGAAATTCGAAATAAGGACAGAACCTAAAATATAGTTATCGAAAATAGTTTTTCTCGGACAAAACCTATTCTAATCCCTTCAAATCAACTCCAAAGCTAATCTAATCCTACCATACACCTTCTTAGGGTGTCATGGGTTCCTAATCACCATCAAGACCAAAGAATACCATGGGAATATTTATAGGATGACTAATATATATATATAACTCAAAAATCATGAAATAAATGGTATAAATCACATATCATGCATATAAGCTCCAAAAATGAAAAGAAACTTATGAAAATGAAAAGGAAACTTGAAAATGATAAAAACATGCTTACAAGTGATAGTGAAGAGGTGTAGGTAACAAGGATTAACTTAAATATCCTTGGTTTTTATTTCAAAACCATATAAAGGATATAAACTAGATTGTAAACACTTGATTTTTGCAAAAATCTTGATCCCCTTGGTTGTTCTTGATGTGGCCGGTTCTATGGTGCAAAAGAGAGGAGAGAATTTTTTTTTTCTTACTAACACTTTTGAGAATGAGAAATGAATGAATAATTGTAGTAGTAGTAGACTTTAAGTAAAAGTGTTGAGACAAGTTTTTAATGAACCTTACCACCAATAAATGTACTCCTTGACTTCCCCCCCCCCCCTCCAAAACCGGATTTAGGGGATTGTGTTCCACAATTATAATTTTTTTTTTTTTTTTTTTTTTTTTTTTATATATTACTTGAAAGTATAATTGTACTTGTATAATATTTGTGTAATTTTGTAAGAAAAAGGTAAGTAAAGTGTAGAAAATGTACAAGTAAGTTTTTAATAATTCAAAATAGATTGTATTGAGATGATAAAAATTGTGAAAATACTTTCCTTGTGAAATTTGAGTGATAAAAATAATTATCGTATAATTTTTAAGAAAACGACGTAATAATTTAATTTTAACGATTTAAGTACCAAATAAATTTGAAACACTAGGAAAACTAAAAATATAGTTTTTATAAACTAAATGTGAGTTTAAAAATACCTCGGGATCATTTTTGAAAGTAACGGGTTAAATAATCAAAATAAAAACTCACGCGATAAAGATTATTAAATAAAAATTACGCGTAAAATATGAAATGAAATGTCGTGAATGTACTAATGAGATGCACATGATGTCAATGAAATGTAGACTAATCATAGTCCATATGAAATGTACGTGATGTCATGATCATGAATTCGCCGCTAAACCTCCAAGGTTACGCGAATTTGAAACAAGTAAACCAAGTTTACTAAAAATGTTGAAATAATGAGACATGAATCGTGTCGAGAAATGACCTGAAAGTACGGATTGTCACATTCGCCCATCCAAAAAGGAATTCAGTCCCTGAATTCAATCGTTGTTAGGTGTAACTGTGTCGGCGAAAAGATGGGGATACTTGCGTCGCATCTGGTCTTCCCGTTCCCAAGTAAACTCAGGACCTCGACGAGAATTCCAACGAACTTTCACAATAGGAATACGACTCTGTTTCAACTGCTTGACCTCGCGGTCCATGATTTCTATAGGTTCTTCCACAAAGTTGAGTTTGTCGTCAATCTGAACTTCGTCCAATGGAATAACGAGCGATTCGTCTGAAAGACACTTCTTCAGGTTTGAAACATGAAACGTGTTGTGCACATGACTAAGTTCTGACGGAAGATCAAGACGATAAGCTACCGGACCAACTCGGCTCAAAATCTTGAATGGTCCAATGTATCTCGGGTTCAATTTCCCACGCTTTCCAAAACGTACCACGCCCTTCCAAGGCGATACTTTCAACATAACTTTGTCACCCACTTGAAATTCCAAATCTTTGCGTCTAACATCCGCATAACTTTTCTGTCGACTCCTGGCAGTTCTGAGTCTATCACGAATTTGAACGATCTTTTCCGTGGTTTCCCGTACCATTTCTGCACCGGTGAGTTGTGCGTCTCCTACCTCGGCCCAACAAACAGGTGATCGGTACTTACGACCATAGAGTGCCTCGAATGGTGCCATCTTGATACTGGTGTGATAACTATTGTTGTACGAGAATTCAATCAATGGCAAATGGTTAGCCCAACCATTTCCAAAATCAATCACACATGCCCTCAGCATGTCTTCTAATGTTTGAATGGTCCTTTCACTTTGACCGTCGGTTTGTGGGTGATATGCTGTGCTCATCTCTAATCTGGTTCCAAATGAATCTTGCAATGAATTCCAAAAGTTTGAAGTAAATCGACTATCTCTGTCGGAAATGATAGAAATTGGTGCTCCGTGCCTCGAGACTATTTCCTTGACATAAAGTCTAGTGAGTTGCTCCATGGAATAAGTCTCTCTAATCGGTATGAAATGGGCTGACTTGGTAAGGCGATCAACAATTACCCAAATAGCGTCGTAACCTCCCGATGTCTTAGGAAGTTTCGTAACAAAGTCCATTGTAATACGTTCCCATTTCCATTGAGGAATTTCTGGTTGTTGGAGCAATCCTGACGGCTTCTGGTATTCGACTTTTACCTTAGCGCAGGTAAGACATTTGCTAACGTACATGGCAATTTCCGCTTTCATGTTCGGCCACCAATAAAGCTTCTTAAGATCTTGATACATCTTATCCGATCCTGGATGTATAGAATACTTTGACTTATGCGACTCATGCATAATCAATTCTCGTATTCCGCCATACAATGGAACCCACATTCTATCCTTGGAACATAATACTCCATCTGCTCTTTTCACAAAACCATTTGCGCTTTCGGGCATACCATAAAGCTTTTCACTTGGTCGGTTTTCCTCCTTGAGTGCTTCGACTTGTGCTTCGTGGATTTTCGATGGTAAAGGAGAAATAATCGTCATTCCCAATGAAGGAACTCTTAAAGGTTTAGGCCTCTCTTTCCGACTAAGAGCATCAGCCACAACATTGGCTTTTCCCGGGTGATACTTGATTTCACAATCATAGTCGCTGAGTAACTCCAACCAACGACGTTGCCTCATGTTAAGTTCCTTCTGATCAAGAATATACTGCAAACTCTTGTGGTCAGTAAACACTGTGCACTTGGTACCGTAGAGGTAGTGTCTCCAAATCTTGAGCGCGAAAACTACGGCTCCTAACTCGAGATCATGAGTTGTGTAATTCTTCTCATGAGTCTTAAGTTGTCGAGAAGCATACGCTATCACCTTCTCATTTTGCATTAAAACAGCCCCAAGTCCTTTATGCGAAGCGTCGCAATATACAACAAAGTTCTCAATGCCTTCGGGTAGTGCCAAAATTGGCGCACTGCAAAGTTTTTGCTTCAACAACTGAAAAGCAACTTCTTGTTTCTTTCCCCACTCGTACTTCTTGTTTTTCTGTGTCAACTTGGTCAAAGGTCTCGCTATCTTCGAAAAACCTTCGATGAACCTTCGGTAATACCCGGCTAGTCCTAGAAATTGTCGAATTTCTGTAGGATTCGTTGGAGTAGCCCAATCTTTCACGGCTTCAATCTTTGCGGGATCAACTTGTAGTCCTTGACTATCAATGATGTGACCAAGAAATTGCACTTTGTGGTTCCAAAAATCACACTTCGAAAACTTGGCATACAACTTCTCATTCTTGAGTAGCCTTAAAATCGTCCTTAAATGCTCTTCGTGCTCTTCTTTGCTCTTGAATAAATCAAGATGTCGTCAATGAACACTATCACAAACTTGTCCAAATACGGCTTACAAACTCTATTCATGAGATCCATGAATACCGCCGGTGCATTAGTCAATCCAAACGGCATCACTTGAAACTCGTAATGACCGTAACGTGTTCTAAACGCTGTTTTCGGAATATCCTCTTCCCGAACTCGAAGCTGATGATAACCCGAACGAAGATCAATCTTGGAATAAATACTAGAACCTTGCAACTGATCGAACAAATCATCAATTCTGGGGAGTGGATAACGATTCTTCACCGTTAACTTGTTCAACTCTCGATAATCTATGCACATTCGGAAGGATCCATCCTTCTTCTTCACAAACAAGACCGGTGCTCCCCAAGGAGAGGAACTCGGCCTAATGAATCCTTTGTCTAGAAGCTCTTGCAATTGATTAGACAACTCTTGCATTTCGGATGGCGCTAAACGGTACGGTGCTCGCGCAATCGGTGCAGCTCCGGGAACTAAGTCAATTTGAAATTCTACTTGACGTGCCGGTGGAAGTCCCGGTAAATCCTCGGGAAAAACTTCAGAAAATTCACGGACAATAGGAACATCTTCAAGTCGCTTCTCCTCCGACTTTTTCTCGGTTACATGAGCTAAGAAAGCAAGACAACCTTTCTTAATGTACTTCTCCGTTTTGATACTCGATATGATACTAATTCGAGTTCCACTTCGTTCCCCACGAATAATCAAAGTTTCGCCATTGTAGGGAAGATGAACAACTTTCTCATCACAAATGATCTTCGCGCGATGCTTAGATAACCAATCCATGCCGATGACGACGTCAAAACTACCAAGCTCTACGGGCATAAGGTCTATGTTGAAGGGATGATCAAGAAAATTGAATGTGCAACCGCGGGCAATGGTGTTGGTGCTAACTACGCTACCACTAGCTAACTCGACGTTGTATGATATGTCTAATGTGGTTGGTTTTCAAGATTTGTTCCGATATTGAGTGCTTCCAACAATAGTTCATCACTAATATTGTTATCATGCTAGCAAGAAAATAGATATCCGCTTATACTATGTTGAAGAATGTCTGTTCTAGCTTCTCTTGTAGATGAGGAGTCATTGATTGTCCGACATGTTCAAACCTGTGACATCTCTTGATATAGAGGTGAAGTTACTTGGAATTTCTAGAGGACACAATGCCTTAGGGAAAGTTTATATCGATAACCTTAATTTTCCTTTAAGGGAAACTCATTGTAGGAAAGTTCACCTATTGTTGAGGCCATGCTTAACAGAATGTTCTACAGTCTCAGTTAGAAAACTTGGTATATCCCTATAATGTTGCTTCGTGGGTATACGCTTCGTACTAAATCTCGTAACTCGGTCTAACTAATACTTTTGGAATAATAGAGTTTGGATTCTAACCCGAAATAGTGGTTCGGAAGGTCTCGTGATGTCTTAAGATTTTTGTTGGGTTTTGAATCATCCTACCACCTAGTTCTAGTCCTTGTTGGTAATTCCAAAATCCTTCCATTGTTTTCTTGTATCGAGAAGTCCTCCTCACAGATGGTATAGGAAGTCTTTCCTAAAATGTCACTCGTCAAATCCTAACTTATCGGTTGAGTGAGAGATAAATGGCGTAAGCACCTATAGAGTGTTAACAAAAAGAAATGTTTATGCACGATTTATCTGATTATAAAACTTTGCTTTTAAATGAGAATTGTTTTTAGGAGATTTGAAATGATGCTCGTTACTTTCATGACATAATTCTTCCTGAATTATACATAGGTGATCAGGCCATGTATAATTAAGGACAAATGATGTGATGCTTGATTTTGTTGAAATAGTATTATGTTCCTCCGAAGTTTTAGATGGTATTCAACGTTTTGTTTTGTAAGATAATGGCTCAATGATTTTTCAGAGTAACATGAAAATCGTTTCGCCTGAGTATATTAAATAGTTGATAAAATGACTGAAACCAATTGATAAGTTGGTAATAAAACAGCTTGCTTAAAACTTTATGAAACAACGTTTCTGAGATGGTGATAAAATGATTCGAAATAGAATCAAGTGAAATAATTTTATAAAATAGTAGCAGGATAATTTGGAATAAAATTTGTTGGATGGTTTGTAGGATACATAGGAGAACCTTATCGAGTAATAATAGTCTACTAATTGGTCGAGAATAAAGTTGGCCTAACCCCTAGTGAAGTAGTGATGTATCGTCGTGAAATGACGGAAAATTGGGCGATTGGAGTAAGGAATGAAATAAACAAGGTGGTGATTATCGTAGAGATAATAAATGATAAAGATTACATTAGCTAGAAAGGTGCTTATTATCTGTTCCTGTTGATGGTCTAATCGTGTTTCAAGTGTAGAAGTAGTAGGCGGTCTAGCAACAATAGCTCTAGAACTCTCACAGTCCTCAAACCTATAAGATGGTGTAGTGTATATAGTCTTAGTGATAGGTGGTAATGATGATGGTGCGTGCAACGGGTTATGAGCTGGGCTAACGTGAGGGGTGGGTGCGACTTCACCCTCCTCGAAGGGTTCGGTCTCAGTGTCGGTCATGATCAGTGGGAAGGCTGCAGTAGAACCAATGGAAGATACGATCTCAGTGGAATGTGATGAATCATCATCCATGATGGGGTTAGCTGGGACATCATCCGAGCTAGAGTCCGATGATATGGTGATAGGGTGAGAATCTGAAGACATGTCTGTGACAACCGATGTGAAATAAATGTAAATAATCTCGAATAAAGTGTAAGTGAATCCGCATGATAACAATGAACATGTACTATGATGAAATGATGAGATGCTATGATAATGTAGCTATAGTCTAGGGTCAATGATGCAACCTAGTTCTCTATAACTGTAGCTCTGGTACCAATCTGTCACACCCCCAATTTACCTGTTTTGCAGCGGAATGGAATTCCTGGGGGAATTGACTGTCATAGCACCACATCACAGTTATATTGAACGACCTAAAGTGTCGTTTTAAAAACACATCGTTGGATATTTCATAAAAACAATCAGAGTACAACATCGGTCCCAAAAGGTTTACAAAGCTTGCGAAAATACAAATATGTTACAAATCCAAACGATGTTTTTAAACATAAAGTACCATAATGTACATAATGTAAGTCGACGCCGCGACTCAAAATATAGGTCCCTAAACCATGTCATGATGCGAATGCCTCAGTTACCTGAAAATACATTGCTAAAAAGGTCAACAATAATGTTGGTGAGAAATCATAGGTTTATGTAAATGTTTTATACGACTACACAAGTATAGACCATGCATGACAATCAAGTCACGTAAAAATAATGTTACAATTGCTCTAAGCCCATGACCCCGAAACTAGACTGTTCAATAATGTATGCCCCTGCAGAGTGTTTGCCAGACAACTCCGTAATGTAATCAAATGAAATGCATCCGTTTTCCTGGTTGGGATTCACCAACCCGGATGGAGGCGTCACCCTCGATAGATCTATCCACTCATCCTCGCTTCAAAGATTAACGGTTCATGTTCAAGTAATGGGGACTTTCAAATTGGCAAATGTGGTAACTTAAGCAATGTAATGAATTTAACATACTTGGTATCGTACAAAAAATGTAGTGCAATGTATTCTCCCCCGTGGGTTTGAAAATAATCGAAAGCATGTAAAACGGGGCTATGAAAACTCACTTGGATAAACTGGAATAACGGCAAAAGTGAGTACACTGAGGTTTATAATGTAGTGCGTCAACCGGGACCTATTATCAATGATATGATATGTCATGAGTTGCAATGTAATGTTATGCATGCACTTCGTATGTTATTTATACCATTTACGGGTTTTGAAAATATTACTCGTCGTCGAAAATTACTCTTTTGACGTCTTAACCCTTCAAAAATGACTTTACATGTTTTTACGTCAAAATGTCATCCTACAATGGTTTTATAATGATTTTTGGTGAAATTTCCATTTTTCGTCGCAAAACAATGTCGTCGGAATTTTCTTGAAATTAACAAAAATGGCTCCGGAAAAACAGTCGTAAAACGGTGTACGTCGATCGTTAGAGAACGAACTCGACGGTTTTGGAAAGTTTGTATCGATATCTAGAAGTTTCAGTTCAGGAGTTTTCGTCCAAAAGGTCTCGATCATAAAGATATCAAAGGCTAAAGATGGTGGTTTTTGCTAATTGTGTGCAGAAAATGAGTTTCGGCCAATGTTTAAACATCCGTAATTAATTCACTATAACTCCGCTTTACAAACAGCTTTTTGTTTTGAAAAATATGGCCGATGAACTTGATTTTACTAGAAGACAATTCGTTTCAAAAAGTTTCACATCATGGTTAAAAACAGCCGCAAACATAGCCTTTACAGCTAATGAAATACTTGTAACGTAAAAATAATATAGTTTTTCAGAAAATAATATTTACGGCAACTTTATAAAAACGTGCATATCTTTGTCGTTTTAAATCCGTTTTCTACGTATAATATGTCCTTAGCTTCGTATCGAAGTAAACTAATATATTTTTGACTAGTCGAAATAATTTGTGAAGCTTAAGGCTCGTTTTTGACCCGAAAATACTAAAAACTGCATGCTGAAATTTTCTGAAAATATACGTTTCGTCGTCAAACTTTAAAAATCCATAACTTCTTCGTTATAAGTCCGTTTTTATCCGTTCAAGCGGCCACGGATTCGTTTTAAAATATATTTTCTAAATATCAAGGCCAAAATGTCGTACCAACAGTAGGTTTTTCCAGAAATTCGAAATAAGGACAGAACCTAAAATATAGTTATCGAAAATAGTTTTTCTCGGACAAAACCTATTCTAATCCCTTCAAATCAACTCCAAAGCTAATCTAATCCTACCATACACCTTCTTAGGGTGTCATGGGTTCCTAATCACCATCAAGACCAAAGAATACCATGGGAATATTTATAGGATGACTAATATATATATATAACTCAAAAATCATGAAATAAATGGTATAAATCACATATCATGCATATAAGCTCCAAAAATGAAAAGAAACTTATGAAAATGAAAAGGAAACTTGAAAATGATAAAAACATGCTTACAAGTGATAGTGAAGAGGTGTAGGTAACAAGGATTAACTTAAATATCCTTGGTTTTTATTTCAAAACCATATAAAGGATATAAACTAGATTGTAAACACTTGATTTTTGCAAAAATCTTGATCCCCTTGGTTGTTCTTGATGTGGCCGGTTCTATGGTGCAAAAGAGAGGAGAGAATTTTTTTTTTCTTACTAACACTTTTGAGAATGAGAAATGAATGAATAATTGTAGTAGTAGTAGACTTTAAGTAAAAGTGTTGAGACAAGTTTTTAATGAACCTTACCACCAATAAATGTACTCCTTGACTTCCCCCCCCCCCTCCAAAACCGGATTTAGGGGATTGTGTTCCACAATTATAAATTTTTTTTTTTTTTTTTTTTTTTTTTTTTTTTTTTTTTTTTTTTATATATATATTACTTGAAAGTATAATTGTACTTGTATAATATTTGTGTAATTTTGTAAGAAAAAGGTAAGTAAAGTGTAGAAAATGTACAAGTAAGTTTTTAATAATTCAAAATAGATTGTATTGAGATGATAAAAATTGTGAAAATACTTTCCTTGTGAAATTTGAGTGATAAAAATAATTATCGTATAATTTTTAAGAAAACGACGTAATAATTTAATTTTAACGATTTAAGTACCAAATAAATTTGAAACACTAGGAAAACTAAAAATATAGTTTTTATAAACTAAATGTGAGTTTAAAAATACCTCGGGATCATTTTTGAAAGTAACGGGTTAAATAATCAAAATAAAAACTCACGCGATAAAGATTATTAAATAAAAATTACGCGTAAAATATGAAATGAAATGTCGTGAATGTACTAATGAGATGCACATGATGTCAATGAAATGTAGACTAATCATAGTCCATATGAAATGTACGTGATGTCATGATCATGAATTCGCCGCTAAACCTCCAAGGTTACGCGAATTTGAAACAAGTAAACCAAGTTTACTAAAAATGTTGAAATAATGAGACATGAATCGTGTCGAGAAATGACCTGAAAGTACGGATTGTCACACATGTAACCTTTCATTTCCAGCACATGAGCACTTACGGGTTTACCCTCTCCCTGCCTACAGCTGTGTAACGCGTCGGTCAAGTCATAAATCTCGACGGCAGCTGGTTTTTCAAACATAGTTCGAAGTTCATTGAGCATATTATATGGGAAATAATGTTCGAACTGCTTTTGAAGAGCAGATTCCATTGTTCCCAACATAAGACAAGCCACATCATTATGACGCTTATACTCCAGTTTCCACTCGTCCTTTTGAGCTTGAGTAGCTTCAGGACCAGTTGGTTCAGCAGGGCAAGGTTCAAAAAGATATTTCATACGATCAGCAACTCTACAGACAATTCTCAAAGAGCGGTGCCAATCATTGAAATTCTTAGAGCCAGTCAACTTTTCTCGATCAAAAAAACTTTTGAACGCAGAATTTAGAGCAGTGTTAGTGTTATCGGTGTTTTGAGCCATTTCTACAGAAAAAAGTTCAAGTATTAGTATTTTCGTTAATACACTTTTCAAGAAAATAAATACACCCAACGGTAATATAAACATATAACCATATAATTTTCTCGAAAAACTAGGATCCAAATTATCATAGGTTCATCACATCAGTTGATCTGCTAGCAACAAACGCATATAATAAGGTAATCTGTCGAACATTAATTGGCAAACAATTTCCAACTCCTAGATCATTATGGGATTTATATTTTCCAACGCTATTGCAAATATAAACATGTTTTATCCCATCTTATGCCATTGAGTCCAAGATCTCACTTCCTACTCAACTTAAGTGTCTAACTTAAAGAACTGCAAATATGTCCATGCAAGATCTCACTTTACATAGAGATTTACCTCTCCATCACAATCTAGCCAAGTACTCTCATGACTAAATTGCAACTTCAAGTGTTCCTTTTAATTAGATGGCATATTCTTAATTTTAAAAGGGTACTAGTTTTGATTTTATGTGGTCAAATCAACTATGTACAAAGATGTCATGCATTCATCTTGTAACATAAATTTAATAAAAAAAATTTTATTACCAATTCATAAAGATCAAATTATCAAAGTTTTGATTGAGGTATTGGGTTCACCAATTAAGGAATTTAGTATTAATTATCATCCATTATACCGTACTTTTGCATAAGTGTAAACACTTAGTGTTTCGGATAATTACCACCGAAGTGGCGCATGGAATTAAAACTAATTCGCCCTTAAGATGAGCTTGCACATTTATATGACTTACTAAGTAGCTCCACTCGAACTTACAGGGGGCAGAGGACCAGGTACGTGCTAAAGCACAACCTAAGACATCCATTCAGTGTGACTATGCGCACTTCTTTAAACCCCTTTTATTAGTTCATTCGAATGGGTGAGCCGTTCAGTCATTGTACCAAAATCACCAATCAATTAAACTATATTGACAACTTAACTCTTCCAAAACAATTAAAAATTTCGCCATTGTTTAGTCCGTATTATTTTTCTATTCAAAATTACCCTTTGCTTAAAACTGTCTAACATAATAAACAAACAAGTAACAAATAAAAAATAACTACTAAAAAACAATGCGCACATAATACACAATTTATACGTGTAAACAAGTAGCCACATGCAACTTATTCGATAAAATCCTATTAATAATCAATATCTAGGTTAAATTAATGTATAGATTAATTTAGGGTTTTCACTCCAGCAATAGAAAGTGAGCCACATACATCGATGAATCGATTGCGTAAACCCTTAATTGATTTATACCAAATTGCACATAATTGATTCATTAATATATTAATTGGAGTCTTCCCCAATTCAAGATTTATTATAAATAAATATGTCTCAACAATTAAACAATATATCAAAGCAACTTATCCATGACTAACATGCATGTATAATCATGGATATCATAACAATTATACAAGTAAGCCACAAGATCGCATATAAAAATTCCATGACACATAACAAATTATTCATGAATTAATCACGTAATCAATATTAATTCTAGGTTTTAATAAGGTTAGCAAACAATTTTCAAAACCCTAAAAAATTTTATACATGTGTCGACTAAAAAAAAATTAGGGGAACGCCCCATTAATAAAAAATCGACCAAAACATAAATAAAACATAAACCCTAGATTAACATAGCAAACAACATACAAGTATTTGTTTTATTAAGCGTTTATGTAATTAATTACTCATTAAAAACCAATGACTCGTGATGCCACTGTTGGAATTAGATATCAAGACATTCAAATAAATAATCACCAAAACATCAAAGTAATATTGCGGAAGCGTATAAGGATGTATTAACGAATAATTAATTAACATAAAGAATATGCGTACCTTTGTTGATTCTAGCCGAACAAGAATCAAATCCACAAACTAGCAACGAATGAACCCTAATTTGATTTAGTTAGGATTATGTGAATTACCCCTTACCGTTTTGTAATTCAATCCAAGATAATAACAAAAGTATGTTATTACTAAGTTCTTGTACACACGTACTAAACCGAATTAAAGTACCGCTAGTTTTTATCAAACAAATAACTTTGTATTGTGGAAAAGCTTTGGATCGACCCTAATGAAAGTGTCGACCGGTTTTGGAGACAAAAACACACACAAAACAGTTTTTGGGTTTAGCTAATGATCACAAGAGATAGAAAAACAAAACCCCTAGCCTTGTATATATACCCAAGTAAACTTGGTGAACAAGTTGGTCCTTGTTTCCTTTTCTTGATGGCCGATCGGTTTGGGGATCCCTTAGGGATTCCGGAACCTTCCCAACTTTTGCAATTTGATCCTTTTCCATAAACATTTAACGACCGTTAGTCCATTACATTAATTACTTAACGTCCGTTAGTTATTTCGTTTAATAAATAAATAAATATAACATTTATATTTAATTATTAACTTTAAATTCTCATACGTAAAGTGTGCAATCCCAAAGTCTCGAGTTCGATCCTAACTCACGTCTACTAATTTATATCCATAAAACTAACAGTATATACTTTTGACAAAAAAAAAATGAAGCCATATAAAGGAAGGAGCAAGGACAAGAGGAAGGAGGGACAAATACAAATTTATCCATGAAGCCATATAAGCAATCTCTCCACGAAGCCATGCAAAGATTAGTTTCATCCTCTCCATCTCACAATTACATCATATTATAAATACCAACTAAGTATTTGAGGTAAGGGACGATCTAGACACACAAACATACAACACCCGCTTTCCCTTATCATCTTTACTATGCTATATATAATGTATAACTTTATATTATAAGGTATTACTATGTGATCAACACTGACTTGATCGTCGGAGGAGGTTCCCCCGGGCTCAGCCCGGGGACCTCTCTGACGATCCTTTGTGTCTTTGCAGCACTGTTACTGAAAACCCAAAAGTCAAGGTCAACTCAAGTCAGATAGCAAGCTCATCAACTTGACGAATGCGGATTTCGATATCATCATTTGGCGCCATCCGTGGGACCCGTACAAAAAACTAGCTACATGTTCTTTCCTGCATATCACGAACGTGCCACTGATTTTCATCTTAAAAACCTCTCTACTGAGGTTGGTAGGCATATCAAAAGTAAATATAAATCCTTGAAATTCACGTGAATAACATGAGAGACTACAAGGTATGATAATATAATCTATTCTGCATACATTATAGAATATGTAATTCTTTATAAGAAGAACTAGAGATGATATTAAATGAAGTTCCATTTGAGTCCTCTATAATGCCTTTGTTGCAACATAAATCTTCTTTGCATTAACCTTCATTTTTGCAAGAAAAACACTTCGACCATGTATGTGCTGAATTACACTTATTGAAAAAAAAAATATTTAATTAAACATCAACTCATGAGGTTATAGTTTGAACCTATTTTCATGATCAAAATATACTAGTTGGTAAACATAAAAATAGGTGTTACAACAGGTAAAATTGGTTGCATAGATCATTATCCCAATTCCCAAAATCAACTAGCGATATGTATTTTTATCATGTCAGTTGATTGAAATACCAACTTAAAACAATTCGAAAAAAATGTTTAATTGAACGATTCATACCGCAAGACTATAAAGAACATATGGCGGATATGGATTAATGGATTATATATGACATGTTGGCTCTATATTTTAGCACCTATTTTGAAGAAAGCATAGTCACACGATTTGCACCTGATTGAGACTAGTTTCGGATACTAGTACCATAAAATGACAGTTGCATTTGGTTGCAAAGGTATTAATGCTTTAATGCGTTTATATTTGATATTGCTTGTTTGCTAGCATATCTTGTATTCATAACTGATCTAACAAGAAAAAGGCAAGAATCTTATGTATCTTTTATAGGAAAGAGCTACATAGTGATGCAACGATGTCGAGAGCAAATAAATCACGCAACACTGCAAGGCCTTTTCAAAGACATGAAACCATATATCGCAAAAGCGGAACAACCGCTCCAAAGTCGTGAAACTCTATCACGCAAAAGTGGCATGACCACTTTCATGATTATCTCCCTACATTAAAGGGATGAAAAGCTTTAAGTAGCTAATCGCAAGCTTAATATAAAGCTAAGCAAAAAGGTCCGGACCAATACAATATCCCGCCATTAAAGGGATAATAAGCTATATGCTTACAAAGACGCGAAACTCATCGCACAAAGTGGCATGTCCACACTAAAGACGTGAAACCTCATCGCGCAAGAGTGACATGGTCACTTCAATCATTATCTCCTGACATTAAAGGGATGAAAAACTAAAAATAGCTAATACACAAAGCTTAATATATAGCAAGGCGAAAAGGTCGTGACCAATACAACATCCCGCCATTAAATGGATAATAGTTATATTGCTTACAAAGAAGTGAAATCTATCGCGCAAAGTGGCACGTCCACAACAAAGACGCAAAACCTCATCGAGCGAAAGTGACATAGTCACTTCAATGAAAACCTCCCGACTTTAAAAGTATAAATTGCTATTACGCAAAAGCTTAAATTAGATAAAATGGTCCAGACAAATACAATATCCCGTCACTAAAGGGATAAATAGCCAAAATTAGCTAAATGTGCAAAGTGGCATGACCACTTCAAAAAAACAACAAAACATCATTGCACAAAGCAATACACTTCCAAAATTAATAATTTTGAAATCGACATCCTGACTATAAAAAGAAAATGATTGACAAAATTGCATACTACAAGAAGAACGATTAGTTTATACATGTTTCGTTTACATTTAACATGTACAAACTAGGGGGCTTAATGGGGTTAGTGTAGTAATTACAATATGGTTATAACAATGAAACATAATATAAAGAGTCATGCATGGATACCAATACATACCGACTGTTGTGGTTTTCCATTTGATAAAGGAAGGAGCAAGGACAAGAGGAAGGAGGGACAAATACAAATTTATCCATGAAGCCATATAAGCAATCTCTCCATGAAGCCATGCAAAGATTAGTTTCATCCTCTCCATCTCACAATTACATCATATTATAAATACCAACTAAATATTTGAGGTAAGGGACGATCTAGACACACAAACATACAACACCCGCTTTCCCTTATCATCTTTACTATGCTATATATAATGTATAACTTTATATTATAAGGTATTACTATGTGATCAACACTGACTTGATCGTCGGAGGAGGTTCCCCCGGGATCAGCCCGGGGACCTCTCTGACGATCCTTTGTGTCTTTGCAGCACTGTTACTGAAAACCCAAAAGTCAAGGTCTACTCAAGTCAGATAGCAAGCTCATCAACTTGACGAATGCGGATTTCGATATCATCAAAGACTTAAAATGTTTTTGGCTTTTATAGGATAGTGCATGTCATGCATGTGTGTCAAGATTAATATAGTCTCTTCAAGATGTAATATGCAGTATTGATATAAAAATATTATTCAATATTGTTATATTTATCCTTGAAAATTTATATAAACCCTAGACTTATTGTTAAAATTGTGTAATTTTTTTACTTGTAAATTAGATATTTTTTTTTACCAAAACTCTTTAGAATCCATTGAATATATAATATAAATTTAATTTAAATTCTAGACTTTTAATACTCCTATAAAGTTAAAATAAATATTCCTTAATCAAATATATCTTTTATGAAAAGAAATATTTTTAGGTAACTTAGTGTATATAATACTATGTATTTGATAAAAACCCCATCCCTCAGTGGTTGAAGAATTAAAATGTTTTTGGCTTATATAGCATGACCAAATAAAAAAGGATGAGAAATAGTTATAATCACATATTAAAGATGCTTCAATTTGAATTATATGTATCTTTAATTTTTTAGATGCATCATAATATATCTTTTAATAAAAATTAGATGCATACACATATATTAGATACATTTCATCAAGTTAGACACATCCTATGTATTTTTCGTCCTATGCACGTCAAATTTGTTGCTAGTAATACATTCCATCATTTTCAATTCAAAATCACTTTCGAAACAAGGTGTTTAAGCTCTTTTTAGGATCTTGGCCAAACACCCCCTAAAATGCCACAATGCTTATTCGGTAATTGCATTTCGTTACGGCATCCTTTTCGAAACTTTTCATTAGATATCGGTTGTTCTTAACCCTACATTATTACTTCTCCTATATCTCTACACCTTTCAAGTATTGGTTTAAATATAAAAGATAAAAACGCTAACATAATCATTAGGCCGGCTTTAGGGGAGTGCAAGATGTGCGATTGTACAGGGCCACCGCTTGACGAGGGCCACCAAATTTCATGCACTTCTATTATATATATGAATACAATATGAGACTCGAGCTTAATTAATTCATGTACTACTTATACATATGTATATTATGTGTGTGTTTAAGGGTTTCTTTGTGGTAATGGCACAGGGCCACTGAAATCACGAGACGGCCCTAATAATTAACTTCTAATGTAATTTAAGTGTTAGAGCAGAAAGATGAAATTATACAACTTAAAATAATTATACCTAAACTTTGCATCAATTATCCTAATAACTTCAATTCATCAAAGTATAAAGACGAATAAGTACACATAAATGGTATATCGAATACTAAAAGGGTGTGAGTCATCATTGTGATTGGTAATACCTCTTATTCGAGTTTATGCTTTTTCAGATTTTTTTCAAGTGGAGTGTGGTATTGATGTGTACTTTTTCGTTGCCTGTTTTGAAAAAGTATGAATCATATCTGTCCATTTTGATATATCATGTTATTACTGTGAATGCAAGTATGCAAACACAAGGAAAATGGTGGTAATTTTTCCATGAAAAGATATCAACCATTTATTGCATTGTCATTTCAAAATCGTGTTTACACTTGGCATCAATCATCCTAGTTTTTAAACGATGAATAAGTAAACACATAACTAGCAGAGTATGAATCAACATTTAGATAACTTACTAAATTATTTGATAAAAACTACTTCCTAAATCGGTTGAAGGATTATAATGTTTTTGACGTATATAAAATCTCTATAAATTAATAGTGTTAGGACCGAAATAGTTTATTAATAAAGCGAGATATTATTATATCAATAAATTAATAATTTATTATTTTAAAAAGGTTTTACGTATGGCTAACAAATTTTCAAGTCTAATATACTAGCTAGTTACAATGTATGAACATTTTATTAATTTACATTCACACTTTATGAAAATAAAATTAACAATCCACAAACCGTAAAATAAACGGTTAACTGAGGGGGTCGATTTACATCTTTACACTAAAATGAGTCTAGTCGGGAGCCAATCTAACGCCACACGCCAAGCATAAATGTTATTTTTTCTTCTCAAACCGTAAAACAAACACTTAGCTGACGGGAAACAATACCCAACAACTTACCACCTTAGTGGAACACCCTCTTAAATGCCACAAGCTGCTTTTTACCTTATTAAAATAATTAAAGGATATGTTTCAGCTCTCTTCAAAGCATACAGTACAATGGTTGTTGGCTCAAGCCTTCACCAATGGCACAACCCAACGACGCTAGACACCGTACCGTGGGTTGGCTACCAGCCCACGCCATATTTTTTTTTTTTTTTTTTTTTTTTTTTTTTACTATGGCACCACTTTACTTTACGATACCACTTTTGTGCTAGGGAGGAGAGTTTCGGTGTCATAACCTAATCTGGTGCTATGAAAAAAAGTGCTGAGATGACACCACTTTTTTACAGCACCACCTATGGCACCAACTGTGCCCAATGCTCACAAGAATCTTAGCGAAACACCCTCGTAAATGCCACAAACTGCTTATTTGATAAATGCATTAATTAATGCATTTCGTCAGGGCACATACAAATTCAAACACTATTTCCTACATTGCGTTTTGTTACCAGTGATTATTTATTTCTCCTTTTATTACTTTGTATTCGAGTTTACGATTTTCATATTCCTCAGGAGGAATGTGATAAGCTACTAATTCATGGTCAAAGAGTCAATGGAGTTAGATATGTTGCTTGGCACGTGAGGAGCATACAAATTGTTGTTAACCAAGAGTGTGAGGTGCACGTGATATTCTCCAGCAACCCATAACTAACTTGGCGGGAAAACTAGTTCTTTAAATAGTTGTTTAGCTTTCCATTTCATTCTTAGCTTGTAATGTAAATTTCTCTTTTCTCTCTGTTCTGTAAACTCTCACAATAATTCATTTAACAGATTTTCCCGCCTTGATAACTAATTGTCATTTCATTAATCCTTTCTCATTTCTGGGTTGATCAAACCAATTAGAATCCTTTAACGGATCTTCATTGATCCCTATTGGTGTCTATCAAGTGGTATCAGAGCACTTTCTTGGCTCTTGAAATTTCAGTTCTGTTCATCTTCTCCAATCAAATTCCGGCAAGATTCAGTTACTATTCCGGCGAGATCAGCCACCACTGATCTCCACTGTTCTTTTACATCAGATTAGTGTCAAATATTTGAACAATCACAAGACTAGCCCATAAGTGGTTAAATTCTCTAGTTTTGAACAAGCTGATTTGTCGCATTTGATTTGAGTAATCAAGAACAGTTTGGTAGTCATTATTCCATAGGTCGATGTGTAATAATTGATACCAATTACAATGGTGGGCACAAGAAGTAATGCAATGACAGCTGTTCCAACTTTGGATTCTTTACAAGAAGCAGTTAATGAGTTAAAGAATGTTGTACTGGAAATTAAAGATGGAATACAGAGTTACTTGATTAATCAGAATGTTATTAATCAAGAAATCAATAGTTTGAAAAATGGAGAAGGAACCAGTACTGGGAATGGTCCGTATAACAATGGTGGTGGAAATCACAATGGAAGGAATGGTGGTAGGGGATATAGTAGAGTGTCAAAGATTGATTTTCCCAAATTTCATGGTGATGATGTGAAAGGTTGGGTGTATAGATGTAGGCAATTCTTTAAGACTGAAGGTGTGGAAGAAGGAGACAAGATTGAGTTGGTTTCTATGCATGTGTATGATAAGGCATTAATATGGCACCAACAGTTTTGTAGGAGGTTTGGTGAAGATTGTTCTTGGGAAGATTATGAGAAAGAGGTCTTGAAAAGATTCAATACAGTCTTGAAGATCCATTAATGGAGTTGAAGAAGTTGAAATAGGTTGGAACTGTGAAAGATTACCAAGAAAGGTTTGAATACTTGTTGAATATGGTGGATTTGGAAGAAAAACATTCTATAAGCCTGTTCTTGGGTGGATTGAAAGATGAAATCAGCATGCAAATCAAAATGTTCACCTTGACTAATTTGACTGATGTGTTTTACATGGCTAAGATGCAAGAACAAACATTGATTGCATTGAAATCAAGGTATAGTCTTGTGTTGCCTACTCCTACTTCTAGATTCAATAATAAGTCTGCTTATGGGTTTAGAAGTGGTGTTGTGAATGCTAAACCAAATACTCCTTTGAGTTTGTCCAACACTGGGCATGGAGGACTGCAAGCAAAACCAAATACTTCACAAGGAAGAAAGCAATTGACTCAAAAAGAATATGCAGAAAAGAGGGCATTAAACCAGTGTCTCTATTGTGATAAGAAATACGTTCCTGGTCATAAGTGTGAAGGTCAGTTGTTTTCATCGGAAGTCTTGCCTGATGAGGAGGGTTCTGATAAGGAGGATTGGGATGAAGCAGAGGAAACCAGAGTTGAGAGTATTGAGGATGATGTACAACCTCAAATTTCTTTGCATGCTTTGACAGGTACTATTAATTTTCAAACTATGAGGGTGGTGGGAACTGTAGGTAAGCACATGATACACATTTTGATAGATTGTGGCTCAACTCATAATTTTTTGGATAAACAAGTGGCTCAAAGGTTAGGATGTGCAATTAGGCCAACAGGACCTTTGGCAGTTACAGTGGCTAATGGCAATAAGTTGTTGACAGCCTCTGAGTGTAAAAACTTTCAGTGGCAGTTTGGTAATACTATATTCAATACTGATGTGATGTTATTACCATTGGGGGGTTGTGAAATGGTGTTGGGTATTCAATGGTTATCTACATTGGGAATCATGATGTGTGATTTTAAGAATTTGAAAATGGGATTCAAGTGTAAAGGCAAGAAGGTGTTATTAAGAGGTACTAATAAGTCAAATGTGGAATGGTTAAGCAACAAAGGTGCTGACAAAACTATTAAACAACTAGCACAAGCAGAATTGAGGTCCATGTCTCTTTGTGTAGTTCCTGATTATGAAGTTGCTTGTATGAAATTGACTGGAGTGTCAGCTGAAGTGGATAGTCAGATTCAGTCACTTTTGGACACTTATGAGGATGTGTTTGAGGTTCCTACTGAATTACCGCCAAATAGATCACATGATCACAGAATTCCATTGGTAGAAGGTGCTGTTCCTGTCAACATTAGACCTTATAGGCATCCACCAAACCAGAAGGATGCTATTGAAAGCATGGTACAGGAATTGTTGGAAGCTGGAGTGATTAGGAAAAGTCAAAGTCCTTTTGCTTCACCAATTGTTATGGTTAGGAAGAAGGATAATACTTGGAGGATGTGTGTGGATTTCAGGCAACTAAACAAACAAACCATAAAAGACAAGTTTCCTATACCCATCATTGAAGAACTGATTGATGAATTACATGGAGCTAAATTGTTCACTAAATTGGATCTAAGATCAGGATACCATCAGATCGGGATGCATACAGAAGATGTACCAAAGACAGCATTCAGAACACATGAAGGACACTATGAATTTTTGGTCATGCCATTTGGTCTAACTAATGCTCCTTCTACATTTCAATCATTAATGAATGAGGTATTCAAATCCTTTCTCAGGAAGTTTGTCTTAGTCTTCTTTGATGGACTACAGTCAATGCTTAGAAGATCACTTACAACATTTGCAACTTATTTTGGAAACCATGAGATCCCATAAACTTTTTGAAAAGTTGAGTAAGTGTGTGTTTGGTACAACCCATGTGGAATATTTGGGTCATGTTATATCTCAAGAAGGGGTGTCCACAGATCCATCTAAAGTACAAGCTATGGCAGATTGGCCTGTACCAGAAAACATTAAACAGTTAAGAGGTTTTTTGGGCTTAACAGGGTATTATAGAAGATTCATTAAAGGATATGCTTTGATAAGCAGGCCATTAACTCAACTTTGGAAAAAAGGAGGATTTTTGTGGAGTAATGCAGCAGAAACAGCCTTTGCACAATGAGTCTCAGATACACAATGTTTTTCACATTTCTCAGCTTAAGAAGTGCAGGCATCCTAGTCCAAATCAAACAAGTGGCAGTTTACCACCTTGTGACAATGATGGTATGTTTATGGTGGAACCCTTAGCAATTCTCGATAGAAGATTGGCCAAGAAAGACAATGTGGCAGAAGTATATGTTTTGGTTCAATGGGCTAATGGTACAGTGGAGGATGCTACTTGGGAGTCCATCACTGAGCTCCAACAGAGATTTCCTGAATTTGATTGCACAACTTGAGGACAAGTTGTTTCTTTAAGGGAGGTGAATTGATAAGCAACTAATTCATGGTCAAAGAGTCAAAGGAGTTAGCTATGTTGCTTGGCACGTGAGGAGCATACAAATGGTTGTTAACCAAGAGTGTGAGGTGCACGTGATATTCTCCAGCAACCCATAACTAACTTGGCGGGAAAACTAGTTCTATAAATAGTTGTTTAGCTTTCCATTTCATTCTTAGCTTGTAATGTGAATTTCTCTTTTCTCTGTGTTCTGTAAACTCTCACAATAATTCATATAACATATTTTCCCGCCTTGATAACTAATTGTCATTTCATTAATCCTTTCTCATTTCTGGATTGATCAAACCAATTAGAATCCTTTAACAGATCTTCATTGATCCCTATTGGTGTCTATCAGAATGTAGTAGTATTTTGCTAGACGTGTTTATTGCATTGTTACCTCATAATCTTATCAAAACTTGGCATCATTTATCTTAGTAGCTTCAATTCTTCATGAGATAAACAATGAATAAGTAAACACGTAAATATGGTATAGAATACTAAAAATGCATGAGTCGACTACGTACCTAACTAAATTAATATGATAATATCTGCATCCCACATTGGTTGAAATATTGAAACGTGCTTGGCTTATATACTGTGGTATATAGGGATAGGTGTGTCAAGATTAATATATTATCTTTGAGACATCTTATATGTTCATTAATACGAAAATGAAAATTTAAGGAACTCATGTGATGTCTAAGAAATGTATATAAATTCAAGACTTTTAATACTTGTACGAAAGTAATATAACTTTTTTAACATTTAAATATGTGAGATACTTACATATTATTAGTAAAAGCTAATTAGTGAGTTTGATGTATATCAAACATACAATTTATTTTACTAATGTTTAATGTAGTAAACTTCACTCAATTCGACCAATTATTGATCTAATAAAGATTTTACCCATTTTGGCATGTTACTTAACCGACCAATATTTTCATCAATACTTTTAAAGTTTCTCCAATATGCCTAAAGACTAAAGTTAAGTTTACAGTTAACATAAGTATATAACGATCACAAGTCATATAATTAAAAAGTGCTTATTGGTTTAAACACCTTGTTTACCTGTTTTAATAAGCTAATAAGCACTTTTTGATTTGTATAATGAAGCTAGTCGAAGATTGCTTGCCAAATCGCCAAAGAGCAATGAAATTATACAAATCAAAACAACGTGATATTGAGTTTGTAGTTTGAATAAAACAAGTTACCATTATAAATGAAGCATGTACCATGAAAATGGTAGAGATTTTTCCATGAAGGATATCGATATCCATATATTTATTGTAATTGTCACTTCGTAATTGTATCTGAACTTGGCATCAGTTATTATAGTAGCTTCAAATTCTTCGAGAGATGAATGATGAATACGTACACCTAAATGGTATCCCATAATGTACATGAATGTGTGTGCCAAGATAAACATAGTGTTTTCGAAATGATGTTCTGAGATCATTGAATAAAAAAATTTAATGGCTTCGGTCACTATTTCGAATAACTATATACATTCTTGACTTTTTACTATTTAACTCTAAAAATTGTATAGCGAAAACTACCTCATAAAGATCTGCATAAATTCTTGGCCATTAATACTTCTTATGTTACAATAAAATATCTTCTTAACATATAAATCAAATATTTTTATTCACGTATTATCAAAGTTTCTATGCCGGTATGGATTATTTCTTACTCTTAGCACAGTTTTGCACACCTCTTGTTTCGTCTCGTGTAACTAAAGTGACGAAAATGTAAGATAAAATCATTTTTTTTATGCATGTTAAAAATTTAGCTCTGGTTAAAAAGTGAAGTATGTTTCTCGAAGTCATACTTTGCTAGTTGATCCGTTAAATAGGTCAGTTTTGTGACTTTAGCCGCGAATTTTTGTCAACATTCATATACTAAGACACATATCGAACTTGTCGAATTATATTTTTGGTCACATTTTGTATCTTGTTTGCCTCTAGAAAAGTACAGCTATCTCCTTTGTCTTTACATTGCCAACTACTGAAAAAGAAGGGTTTTACATGATTTAAGTTTGTGTGACAGTGGTTCAAATCCCATGGATTATCCGGCTAAAAGGTCGAAAACAACGTTTACCCAAACTTAACATGTTTTGGTTTTTTATTTAGTTAAAGATCTTATTTTCCTAACACTGTACTTTGGGCCTAAGAATAAACAGCATATTGATAGAATGACTTATTTTGGGCCCAATGGGTTCATCAAAGTCATCATTTTGGTACGTTTCAAATTTGTAATCCAATGGTAAATACGAGACTGGCACTGGTCCGCCGCGTTGCGAGCGGGCGAATTTTTTAGCCGAGGTGATTGTGCATTAATAAATAGCAATATAATCTTTTTTTTTTTTTTTTTTTTTTTTTTTTCGTGCGGGCGAATTTTTTAGCCTAAGTGATTGTGCATTAATAAATAGCAATATAATCTTTTTTTTCTTTTTCGGGCGGGCGAATTTTTTAGCCGAAATGATTGTGCATTAATAAATAGTAATATAATCTTTTTTCTTTTTTTTACTGTAGCAGCTCGGCCCAAAACTCAATGTACTGTAGCTACACTGTAGCTACTGTAGTTGTTTGTTGGATGCTTAATCAACATTACTTTATTAATAAAAATCAATTGAACTTGACTCATTAATACATGATTATGAGATATGTTGGTAACACCTAATTATACATTATACAGATAGTTTATCAAACATACAAAATCATAGAGGTGGCATTTTAACTCGAACTATATAATAAATGATCAAATGGGGAAATGGATTAGTCAGATTAAGTTGGGTAGATCAAATTTCAAAAGCCGATCTTCTTAGACCAATTTTAAAATTTTGAATTGTTTCTTAAAACCAGGTGTAACAATATGGTGTGATCTTATCGTATGCCACATCAACATCCACTTCCACCACCTAATCCCCGTAATGGTTAACAACTTCATTATCATTTACCTATATTCAACTTATAAACAAAAGTATTAAACACCAACTCAACACACAAGTTTTATTTTCGTTCGGTGGTCTGGACGCTAAACCAACTCAAGTAAACACCAACCACAAGTTAAACCAAAAGCACAGTAACTCATGAGAGCCCTTGGTAGTGGTGATCTAACAAGTCACATATAAAATAAGGGTTGATACTTACACCACATCTTTTGATGCATACACCACAATTTATGCATTACAGTATTGTACGGTACAAACTGTAATGCACAAATTGTGATGCATGCATCAAAAGATGTGGTGTAAGTATCAATTCCCATATAAAATGGTTTAGTTGGTTTAATGAGCTTGGAAAGCATTTGGCCAGAATTTCGATGCATAATGAAAGTACTTTTCCATCTCAAAATAACTGTTTACAGACAAAAAACAAAAAGTTTAAGAAAACATCATCATTTCAGCTTTCTCTTTATTACTTTTTACACAAAAGATAATTTTACCCTTAACCAATTAATTTATAACTTTTTTAAAGTTTGTAATAATAACCTCAAATAAGGTTAATGTAGTAAACTTGATATATATATTCTCTGTCTATTTTTGTAAGTGGACAATTAATTTAAAACAACCCGAAAAGAAAATGTGAACTATAAATATAGACATAAGGAGTAGCTAATTACTAATCATGCGTAAAGTACTAAAGTGATGATTAACTTGATATGAGGCATCAAAAACTCATCATCTGTTTTGATAAATCTTAAGTAACACTGTATTGCAAGAATAAAAAAACTAATAATAGTACAACTTCGACATGAATATGAATAATAAAACTCGTGAGTTGAATAAATTAGGCATTGTTGATGAGTCATGGGCCAATACAAAATTAGTACAACAACTACAAAATTATTTGACTTGTGCATACTTTTCCATTTGGTTCCTTTGTACTTTTACCCACTAAAACATATATTAATAAAAAAGCTAATAATAGTGGTGATAATTAAAAGGATTTATGTCCTATATTGTTACATTCGATTCATGAACACAATTCAAAAATTAATTAAGTAATTTTGAGGAGCTTGACGAAAAGAATAGAAATTTTTTTAAACAGAAATTTTACAATATTGTATTAGTTTAGGATTTTTTTGTAATGTTTTTATTTTGTTAAAGTTTGGCTAAATTTTAACTGTAGGTGCACAAATATTGACGTTTGATACGGAACTTTTAACAAGTTTTAAGACATTAAGTGAGTAGATGTGCATAGTAACAAATTTTTTTAGTGACAAACATTTATAGTTTTGATATTGTGGTTAAGTGTTTATGTAAAATTCATGCATAAAATGTAAAGTAATCAAAATGCAATCGAAAGATGTTATAACATGCGATAATTCAGCTTAAAGAAAAAAATTCTAAAATGTATCACAGAACATATAAACACCTTTAGTGAAAGTAAAAATAAAACACTACACTAATTATAAGATAACTAACAATGCATATTATTCGTCACATAAAACTTCTTGGTACACAACATTTGAGGTGTAGGCTCCTTCTTGACGGACTCTTGAACATGCTTCGCTAACCTTTGTAGTTCTACGTAATTTCCCTCTAAACAACACAATAAGGTGGTCATGCGAGAAAACAGAGTCCACCAAATAGACATCCACATTTGGAATTGTTCGGCCTTGAGCTTTACTGATAGTCACTGCAAAGCTAAGGCGCACAGGAAACTGGTTTCCCCTTGAATTTGAAAGGGAGCATGTCTTCTTCAGCTGGAACAAGAGGAATTATCTGCAAGAATTCCAGCGTGATGGCCGATCACAATCTCAACATTGATGACATTTGGATAAAAGTTGTTTGAGTCGTCTTCTGCTTCATCAAAGTTATAGTAAACTTTCTCTTCGCCCGGAAATCTATCAATTAATTGATCATTAATGTTGTCAACATGTTCATTTTTAGTTGATATTGCTCTTGAAATTATATTAGCAGATGAATGAGCATTGGCGACGCAAGAATGATATTTCATTGATCAATGTATCAATGGTCATGTCATCAGGTATACATAATTCTCATTGATGACCTCTTCAACTTCGTCACCGACTCGTAATAGAAAGTCTGGAACCATGGGTCTGTATAAGCCCTCATCATTTCTTTTTTCTCTTCTAATTCTAGGCCAAGGAGGTGACATCCGTAGACTTGAATTTACAATGTGTTCGTGTTTCACGTCTGGCAACCAGGAAAACTTGTCTAAAATCTCCTCCTTAAACCATTATTTTGCCACCGAATGGAAGTTTGACATGTTCAGTTCAAAAAAGACAGTCAACGCCGATCTCTTATCCCCTTTTCTCTTAACAGTGCCAGTTATTATATCGTCTTATGTGATCCTAACCAACTGGTTATTTGGGAGGTGAACTTGCAATGACATGATAAACAGATGGATATTAGAAAGAGGGAAGCCATAATGTTCGCCACATAACTTCAGGGGGGGATGATACATAACGCGCATCTTGGAATCACTTTATCTCGTTAAGGACTTGTTCTCCATCTTGATCAACTTGTTGTCATGACCCTTGTAATCATACTTGAAAACATATTTAATGGATTTTATACTTTAGGATACCTCCACATTGATGTAACAATTGAACATCATCAACAATTTGTGTAGGGTATTTAGACCGTCTATACACAACAATACTTCTCTTGTATGCAGTGATGTTATTACCTTTTACCCAAATACTAACAACCTATGTGATAATATATCTACTTTAAGAGTGTAAGATTAGATATAAGATGGTCGATTTATATAAAAAGACGAGGGAAAATAATCGTATTTATACTTCGGACGATTGTAATCTCTTTGGTCGACTTGAACTAATGCATTTAATGTGACCCTATACTTGTTGAGCGGTCCAAGGTTGCCAAGTGTTCGAAATTGTAATCTTTTTGGTCGACTTGAACTGATGCATTTAATGTGACCCTATACTTGTCAACCTCTATGCATTTTCATGGAAGTTTATATAATTCCATTTTCGAATAGAGTACAAAAGTTTAAAAAAGATGTTTTCTTCTTCATTTGTCTGAAAGGTCTAGTTCATTCTGTCTTTATTACATAGTAATTGTATTGTGTCTGTTTCCTTAAATACGCCAATTGTATGAAAAATAAATAAAGATAAGAAGAAAAAAAATCTCAATTTCATCATATACACAACTCACATATAGAAACTAATAAGAGTTTCTCTAACGGGTGTTTTGAAAGTAAAATTCAACGTGACTATAAAAGGAATGTTTTAATTTATTTAATTAAAAAAATCAAATTTAATTATAGTTATTTATAAGTTTAATTAATGTATATCAAATACAATATGTAATATAAAAGGAAAGTTCGAGTTAATAAATGTGGTTTAACGGGTGCCCTCAAGGCACTCGGCAGACAATCCTAACTAATAACAGATTGATTTATTCCGACATATTGCTTCATCAACTCATCTTCGACTATTTTCTCGAAAGCTTTCAACCAATTTTCAACTCGATTTTTTTTTCAACTCATCTTTAACCTCTCCATAAATATGTTTTTAAAATATGGTCGTATTACGTGTCATTTTGTTGTTCACCCTGCAAGAAAATGGATTTGTAAACTATGGACGGACCTACATGGATGTCGGGTGTGGGCGTGTAGGACGGGTTACACCTAATTTTAGGTGATGCAAAGTAATTTTTTTTAAAAGGCTTTTTTTTTTTCTTTTTTTTTTCTTTTTTTGTAACCCCCGATATTTGTACTATTTTTTATAGTACAAATTTAACTTGGCTAAAAAAAATTATAATGCGAAAACATTCTCTTAAAAATACTAAGTCCGTCCCTAAAATGTAAAATATATAACACATCAAAACATGAGTCATAAAATAAGCACCGCTATCTTCTTTTACTTCATGTGTTTACTTAATTATTATTAAAGACTTGCTACAATTTTTTACAAAATTATCTTACAAATTATCTTACATACACAACAATATTATATGGTTTTTTTCCACTTATTCTCTCTTTACATCCAAATCGTTAATTTTGGCACTTGGCAGGAGAACGTGAGTAGGCGGTTTTGTAAGATTATTTAGTAGGAATAATTAGCATTTCTCTTATTATTATTAGTTATACAAAAACTTAACGTGTGTTATACACCACTTATTTTCTTCTAGATGATTAAACACATGAAGTAGAAAGATAAGTCAATTTTCTTTCAAGATAGTACATATAAAGACTTTGGATCTTAAAAGCATTAATAATTTTAATGACTTTCAATCAAACATATTTTAGGTTAATAGGAGTCCGTTAGTTAGGTGAAAAGTACTATTATCGGATTCCAAGAAGAATAGAAAAATGGGTGGACGGCTATTGGCTCTTAATCAATCCATATCCTTAAAAAAGCTACCTTGTTTTTAGTGATTGATTCTCCATAAGTACATAGTAAATTACGACTTTAAGAAAACCCTAAAAAGTTACATAGACAGTATTTAACTTGAAATTATGCAAGTGTCCTTGTTCATGGACAACAACCTACTTATCTCAATATTACAATGTTTAAGTTATAACTTATACCTTCTTCTGTCTAGTTTTAGTGTGCTCTCAGCCTCTCATTTGATATGCAGTATGCTAATAGTAATTTAGTGTCTACAAATTGATTTGGCGGGTCATTTTTCGAAGGAATTAATGTATTCCGTTGGCATTGCCGACTAGCGTGCCAAAAAATAAAATATCAAACGTGCGCAACAATAATATATAAAAAAAATATGGTTATACGGTTCAAAAAATGAAATTATTTAAGCAATAATATTTCATAACCATACAAAGATAAATAATTAAGGATCCCTCCGGAGAAGAGAAATTAAAATAAGAAGAATGAGAAGAAATTTAAGCCACACATTTCAAATGAGGAGGAGAAATTTGAGGAGAGATACATCTATTTCTTTAGGTGCATCTGAAATATGCGGCTGTAGTTTCTTCTCACCCTTCTCATTTTAATATTACTTCTCATTTGATCCTTACTCTCTCTCGGGATACCGGATGATAGTCATTTTCTTGTGGTTTGTACATAAAGTTATGTAAGGACATTGCTCTTGTGTTCTTATCATTATCAAACTAAGCCATCTATTAAACTCTAATAAATAATTACAGTATAAAATTTATAGTTTGAGGGTGACTAACCTTGGGATGTATCATAATACTCAATGTTTATTACTCTAGGAACTATTCAACTTAATTTTCCATATAATAATGAAATTTTGAATATTCTGATAAATCATTTTTTTTTTATTACATTATTGGGCGTGTGTATATTCTTTTGGTTTCTTAGTTTGTATACAACTGTATATGTTGTCTCCAAGTAATGAAAATGATATGTCGATTGTATGGTATATTGATATTAATAACAATTTAAAATAAGCAATAAACTATGAAATTCTCCAATATTTCTACATTTCAAAAGCATCGATAATTTCTTTACTGACAGCATGTTTTGTAGTTGCTCTTCTTTATGGTAAAATCTTTGGATATATAAATCGTTATTCCAACGATATTCAAATCGATTATAATCATGTAATTAGCCTTACATGACATTATTTGAAAAAGAAAAAAAAAATTGTACAGGAGAACAACGAGCAATAATTCAGACACATAATTAGAATCAAACACATAGATACTTCATAAAATAAGTTTGATAATAGACAAAAACAAACACTACATATACAAAAGATAGTAAAATGAAATTTCGAAACTTTTATTGTATTTCCCTTCCAATGTTTTTCTTCTTTTATAGTAAAATCTTTTGAAATATAAATCGTTATTCCGACGACATCCAAATTGATTATAATCATGCAATTAGTCTTAGATGCCGTTAATTTGAAAGAAAAAATTATACAGGCGAACAACGAACAATAATTCAGAAACATAATCTAGAATCAAACACATAGACACTGCATAAAATAAGTATGATGATAAAGTAAAACAAAATAAAATTTCCAAACTTTTATTGTATTTCCCTTCCAATGTTTTTCATGACAACAAACAAAATCGAAAGTGTTAAGTAAGAGCCAAGCTTCAGACTTGCCTAAGTGATCACATAGACATGAACTCAATGATTTCTCGGACGTTCTCGTGAGGCTGCAACTCTAACGTTCCACACGACGCCGGATGACCACCCGGTATATCTTGATCGTTCAACCGACACCATCGTAACCATGTTCAACTTCCTTGTGGCTAAAGAAATCAAAGTGTGTGAAGAATGGAGAAGAGGAGTGAGCAAATAATAATTTGGTGGGTTGTTTATAATGAGTTGGTTGAGTTGGATTTTTGTTAGTTTTTATTTGGTATATGAGCGGATGCAACTAAGAAAAAGTTGACAAGTATTTTATAAATACAATAAGACACATCTTTGTAGGGTCCATTATGTAAAGAGACATGTTTTATTTTATTTTTAATTAAAGTACTTATATAAATGATTAAATGATATTGGTTTGTGTAATAAAATTGAAAAAGTTACTGTTTGATTTTTTGTTGTGTCAATTGTATGATTTCAGTTTGGGTGCTACTAGTTGTCACTAACTTTTTATTTTACGACACTGACCTCTTTATTAACTTGTTAATGGTGTAGGGTTGAGCATCGGGCCAAAACCGAACCGAACCGACCCGAACCGACAAAACCGAAAACCGAAAACCGAAATTCATGAAAAACCTAAACCAAAACCGAACCAACGGGCCGTCAGGTCGGTTCGGTTTTGTGTCGGGCCGTCGGTTCGGTTTAGGTGTATTTAGGTATGTTTTTGTCGGTTTTGGGTCGAACCGAACCGAACCGAAAACATGTAAAACATAAAACCGAAACCGAACTGACGGCTGTCGGTTCGTCTCGGTTTTTGTAAGTTCGGTCGGTTTTTTCGGTCTGGTTCTATTTTAGACCTTTGATGCTCAGCCCTAGTTGTATATGCTTTCATAATAACTTATAAAAAGTTATGGTCGATGGGCCAAACTTTAATAATTTATAGAAACTACATTACAAAATCGATCTATTAAAGGGTTAAATTTCAAAAATAATCGGATAATTTCAAAAATTTACACCACAATTTTTTTTTCCACTAAGGAGGGACGTGCCCACCCTGCCCCCGTCGCCTCTGAATTTATGTTGGATAATACGTTGTTTAAACAGTTTTCCTGTAACTTTCAGTATGGATGTTTAAATTGACTCATAGTTATCTTATTTTATGCCTAAAAAGAAAATATACACTTCAATATTTTTTCCCCAAGTGTGCATATATAGGGGACCAGTAATGAGAATATTCATATATCCGAATAGTCTAACGAAGTATCTAAAGTGTGGAGATAGTAATTGTACTTATAAAATGTTCTAGAAACCAGCTTTTTAATTGATCTGATCTAGCCATCGGGTCACAGTTTAACCAGTAATTCAACCAGATTTTTCGTTCAAAACCGTCTTCAGGTCACCTGACCGATTCTCAGTTCAACTGGTTCAACCGACCAGGTCAACCCATATTTTGAAACACTGTAAATATAACTTGTTATTATAAGTTCATGTGATTTTCTAACTTTATGTAAATGTCTACAAAACTTATCATGTTAATTACAAAAACCACATGGAAAGTTTGTCAATTTGTTTACATAACAAAGTAACAAGTCGAAACGTTAATAGGACTTCAACTAACTAAAGTTGGAGTACCACCATTATTTTTTATAATAATAATAAAAAAAGAAGTTGAGAATCCAAAGTGGATGTAGAGTGTTAATGCGTTAAAAATAATATTGTTGGTCAACTTTAAAAAGTGAAAGGCAATCAGATAGGCCCAGAACTTTATGAAGTTGAGCTTTGGGCCCATTGGGCTTCTTGTAGCTTATGCTTTACATGTATTGTATATATAGTATCTGGTATATAAGTTTGGTAAAATTGCGTATATGCTTACTAAAACATGAATATTTGTATATATTTTTTTAAAACATAAGTTATCAGTGTACAATATATAATAATTTTTAAGCATGTTTTGGTTATAAATACAAATATGAAAATTTTAGTTAGTATATATGTAATTACCCCTATAAGTTTTAAAAGAACAATGTGAGACCAACAAAGCAAAGCACTTTGTTTTAATGTTTTAAAAATCAAATTTTTAATTGACCTGGTTAAGCTTTCGGTTCATCTTTCAACTAGATTTCTTGTTGTTCAAAACCGGCTTTCGGTCACTTAATCGGTTCGAAGTTCAACCGGCCGGATCAACCTGGGTTTTAAAGCACTACTTTTGTTAGTCTATTTGAGCTAAATCTAAGTACAAAACACAACATAAGTATTGATAATTTGTGAACTAAAAACATATTTAATTAGAGACATAGTGGGCTTTGATTGAATGTTATCGACAAAAACACTAATACTCCCACAGTCTTAAAATTATTGTCTTCAGACAAAAAACACAAAGTTAAACTATTATATTTTATAAAAAGTTAGATTCCTCTCTTTATTTCTTTTGAAGCTTTTAGATTGGTTGAAAGCGAAAATGAAACAATTATTTTAAAACATCTCAAAATACAAAGATAAAAAATAGTGTGACACGGAAAAAGCAGTAAATACATAAACTAACCAAAGGGCAATTTAGTTTAGTGCATGTGAGGTTGGCATCAATTGGAGCAATAAAGGTAATTAAAGCTTATCAAAGCCATTTGGTTGATTCATTGTTCTATCCTTAGTTCTCCAAATTATAATCGTCATTAGTTATGATAATCTTTGTTTGACTTGATTTAAAAGTATGATAAAAGATGCATTGTTGAATCGACACTGTCAACTACGAAAATAGTCACTACATGCTAGAATACCAAACTTTTTTAGGTAAAGGGTTACCCAGTAAAATAAGAATACCAAACTTTATATGTAACTTTGCTTGTTATAAATTATTAATCACTTGTGTTTTAAATGGTTAATGGCTCTTGGAATGAGCATAATTGTGATTTAGGATTGAACCATCTACCTCAAATAAGCTATTCAGACATTAGGACGAAAATAGTGGTATGTAAGTGATCCAAGTCTTCAGTAACCTAAAGATTGTGTATTCATAGTATCCGATTCCCTAGTAAACTTAAAAAGGTTTTCGAAGGTATTTGTTACATTGTGTGGTGGTATATTTGGAATTGGCGTAATCAACTCATCTTCAGTCTTTTTTTGGATTCGGTCTAGATGTAAAATTAGTTTGTCTTGGATTGATTGGCTTAAGAACCCTAATCTTATTTCTTTGTAAGTTTCTAACATTTTGTTAGTTTTTTAATAAATTTGCCGTTCAAAAAAAATTAAGGTTTGTCGGTATTTATAGCCTCAAAATCTTAACATTTTCATAAAGCAAAAATACAATATATATTAGTTAAAACTCTAAAGTAAAAAATCTACAGCTCATACACAGCTTCTTGCTTATAAAATCCACTTTCTGCCAAAAACTTTGATTTAATCCTAATTGAGTAATAAAAGGTATTTCACATTTTTATTCATTAAATATGTAAAAAAATTCTTATACTTTTTCTCCATTTCCGGAACTAATATTGAATAATGGATCATTTGATGAATAAAGACAAGAATGAGTTAGCAAATGTGCTTTATATATGCATGGTGCTAATCTTTGCTTGTATTTATTTATTTGTAAGTGTAGATCCAACTAATATCATGCATTCATGCGTAACTACACTTTGTATCAACTTTTTTCAAGGGTCATCGACTCTATCTTCCACGTCTCATAAATTATAAAATGGGCAAATGGTAAAAGTGTATTGGAATGGAATATACCTTAGCTTGTTCCAATTTTTTGTTGAGATTGTGCTTATAAAATCAACATTTAGTTTGAAAACCAATATGTTTTATTTGTCGATCCATGTCTATAGTCTTGGTTCTGTAAACTTTGTTCCATTTCTCGACTGACAAAACTTGATGTCGTCGAGGGTTGAGCAACCAACTCTTTGAAATTCTCTACAAAAAATTACAAGATTTGAAAGTCATTTCGGGGTTCGTTGTTCTTTTTCATGATTCTCGTTGGAAGCTTGTTGATCTCTCATGCTATGGAGATATATGTATATGTAGTTTTTTAGTTTAGTTACACACCTAGTTCATCGAACCGTGTAGATTTTAATCAGATTGTTTGTTTTGGATTTTGATTTTAATGAGTTTTGTTTCCTATAATATGGCTTTTGAAAATTTGAGGTTTGTTTAATTTTGGTGTTGTAATTGAAGGAAAACAGTGGGTAAAGAGGTGGTATAATTTTTAATTTATGTGTTTTACCGATTAAAGACTTTAGCCAACTTAATTAATCATGCATAATATAAAAGATAAGTACATACCTTATGGCTCCTGCAAAATACGAACAACGATCACATTCTTTTCTCCTTGCTTTCACACGTCTCACCAATAGCTCAGAAACGCCAAGCTCACAAACTCTGATCTACAGAATGAGATCAGTCCAACCAGTATTCACACTAGCACTCAGACGACTACCTATAGGCTATAGTTGTTGGGCTTTAACCAAAAAACATCCAACGTATCAATTAATGACCAAACAACGAACACACAATGTGTTCGTGTGTTTGTTTGTGTGCACGGGCGAACATAGGGATAAGGGAGGAGGAGAGGGTTTTGTAATTCTGTATTAACTAAATCGACTCTTTTATTGCTAAATTCTAGCTCCGTCTCTGTATGAACGATCATATGGGAAAGTTTTAACGACATGAGCAAGCAAAGAAAAGTTAAATATATGATCTACAAAGAAAAAAAGATATAGTTTGTTGGTATGTCTATACCCTTTTTGTCTTACTTAACAATAGTACATTCAACCTTCAAATAATTTCTTACAAAATTTTAGATATCGTGTGATCTTATAACATAAATAATTTTCAGTGGTAAGTACGACCAGGGACGGAGCCAGGACTTTTCAGTCGGGTAGGCCAAAACAAAAAAGATTAAGAAATAGAGAAAAAAAAAAGTATTAAGAGTCGTACAACTGAAGTTTTTATTTCAACTGCACACGACGCTCTTTAACGGTACTAAAATCATCTAAAACACTATATAAACTGAAGGTGTATGCGATATATCCACTTCAATATCTTTTCAAACTAAAGGCATTGATCTTCCGTCATCTGTAAACCATGGTTTCAGTTTTGGATCATTCAATTGGATGCAAACATTTCTAATCTATTTGGATGGGCCTTTTTATTATAGCTTTGGGTAGGCTGATTAAGATTTGTGTAAAATATACATTGCAAAATATGCATACTACAAGTGTTTATTAAAATATTAGGGTTGGCCATGGCCCATCCTAGCCACAATGTGGCTCCGTGCCTCCGTCCCTTAGTACGACAAGAAAATGTCTTGTACTCGTATTATAGGAAAATATATAAGAAGGTGATAGCAACATGAATATGAATTTTTCTTTAAAAATTAATAAATTTTTCATCTTTGATATATAGACAAAGTTGAAAACCAAAATTATGTTCTTCTTTACTAAAAAGTGGTATCACATTTTGGCTATAGTGAATTTAATTGATTTGATATTTCCAGTTTCTTTTGTCAATATATTTTTATAGAAACTTGAGTTTCACGAAATAAATGTTAGCATCTTTAATTTTATATAATAAAACAAAACCTCTAATAAGGATTTTTACATTTAAAAAAAACAAAAAAACAAAAAAAAACTCAACTTTCTTTTATTAAGTAAATTTTTAAAAAAATGCCACTTTTTTTTTTTTAAGAAAAACTTTAGAAATAATTAATTCTAATTATTTCTTTATTTATCTAAAAAATTAATAAAAATCGTTTTTGTATTCATGTGCAAAAAAACCAAAAATACACATAAGCGTCATTGATATTAACTATAAAATAATAATTATAATATATGTTTTATGAAAAATCTATAATCTTTTGTAATAATGTATAAAAATTCAGTATCATGCAATAAACTTATGTATTAGTGATTATAAAATAACGGTTAAAATGTTTATTGTATAAATATGTTTTATATATCTAATAACAAAAATAATTAAATATATTTATAATTATTGGATTCAAAATTAAGTTTTTTTTTTTTTTATATATATGCTCTTTCGAAGAAATCCATTTTGCTTTCAACTATGTTTCAGAGAATTGTGTACAATAATTTTTTATAGAGGTATGCGTCGTTAAATTTTAACTTTTTATTAAATAAAATGATCAAGATACGTGTATCGTACGGGTACACATGACTAATAAAACAAAAGTCAAAAATTTAGGTTAAATTCATATTCTATATTCAATGGATTCTAAGTGAAGAAGGTATGCTACGTCAAAAGAAAAAAATAACAACCAATGACATGTCATTGCCATATCACCCAATATGCCAAATCCATTTCAGCCAATTAAATGACTCACACCAAATGAAAAAGTTACCATTTATTATTATTATCATTATTGATTTATTGTATTGTATTGTGAGTGAGTGAGTATATTTAGTGGCACCCAATACATATTAGTGGTGTGTTATGAGGAAAAGTGTTTTATTTATTGATGTATTATTGATGAGGTGATGAGGTAACGCTTAAGTGGTATACCAATAACGTGATATTGACATCTACGATACCTTGTGCTCTAAAGAGTTTCAGTAGATTAAATATTTAATATACATGTTAAAAATTACACTATTTCTAAGTATTAAAAGTCTAAAGTTTAGGGTTTATACATATCTTCGCGATGGCAAATGGCTCACATCAAATGAAAAAGTTACCATTTATTATTATTATTATTACCTTTTTGTATTGTATTGTCAGTGGGTATATTTAATGGAGTATTTTGTAAAACTCAATAACATGTTAATGATGTATTATGAATGAGGGTGTTTTATTTATTGATGTGTTATTGAAAAAGTGATGAGGTGACGTTGAGATGGCATATCAAGTATTAAAAGTCTAAAGTTTATACATATCTTCATGAAGGTAAATGATAACATTGAATTATATTTTTATTTCAATACTATCACTCACCACCTTGAAGAGGTTATATTAATCCAGACGCACTTATATGATATACGCTATACTATATTAGCCGAAAACATTTTAATTCTTTGACCAATGTGGGATGTAGTTTTTTATCAAATAAATATAGTAAGTTACCTAAATGTTGACTGATCTGCGCAAAACCGTCAAGGTTTCTCACACAAGCCTGCCACTTGTGAATGGCAGACCGTAAGAACCTTAAAACAGTTTGAACACGAACTCAATGAAGATCTGAGGAGTATAGTGTTTCCCCGGGTCGTTATGTCCCAGCGAGCTATGCAGTGGATTATCAAACGTTTAGTGATCGCGAGATTTGAACGGGAAAAGGATTTGAATGTGGATATAACTAAGGAAAAGCCAATAAATTACAACGGCTTAAATGCAAATTAAAGGAAGTTTAAAAAGATAAAAAATATTAAATAAACGCTATCATTATATTTAAAGTGATGAACGTTTAAAACCTAAAAACGTACGTTCAAATTAAAAACTACGTAACGTACAAAATAAAACGTGAAATCTAAGAAATAAAAGTCCTAAAAATATGAAAAATACATTTTTACAATCCTAATGATAAAAGAAAATATTTAGAAAAAGAAAATTATTTTTACAACTATTATTCTAATTATTATTAATTAAAAACTATTTCTAACTAATAAATAATTACCTAAAATACAAGAAATTAGGAAACAAAGCTAGAAAAATAAAATTAAGACTTAGAAAAGTCTAAAATAACAAACTAGAAATTTCAAAACTATTTTTGTATTTTTCTGATTATTTTTCTATTTTTTAGGAATTTTAAACTATTTAAAACTAATTAAATTATTTAAAAATACAAATTTAACTAAGAAAAATCTAGAAAAATATTTTTTTGTCTTTTTATATTTATCTAAACTTAAGAAAAATGAAAAATTATTTTTTTGAACCTTTTCTTAATTATTTGTATTTAAAGCTAATTAAAAAGTGCTAAAAAGTGATTTAAATTAAGAAAAATAGCAAACAAGCTTAGAAAAATCTGAAAATTTCAGGAAAAGTCTAAAACAATATTAGGAATATAAGAAAAATGGAAAAACAGATGCTTATTCGCAAGAAAAAGAAACTGATGACCAAGTGCTTATTGAAATAAGCACTTTGATAAGCAAATGAAATCCAAAGGCTACCAAACTAATAAAGAAGCTATAATAAGCTAAATGTACCCTAATGCAACTAAAAACAACAAGTTCTAACCACTGGATTACAAGTCTAACAGATTTGATATAATTGAACTTATGAGCCAAAACAGATTCTAGGTACTGACTTAAAGCACAAGCACAAGCTTAAAATAAGCTCAAACTGAAAACTATAACTTGGAACCTAGACTAGACCTGGGTGAGATCAATTGTACCAAAAATCAGATCATGAGAAGCTCTTATGAGCCCTGTGCATAAGCTGCACATTCTGAGAAAAAAAACTCAGTGTATACTGACAGTGGAGCAGGGCACTTATGTCCAAAAGAGGAGCTTGTTTGAAGCTTATACAATATTTGTAAAAATTCACAAAAATGCTAATAAGTAACAAGACCAGTTGAAATTTTTGAAACACCAAATCTCACTGAATTTGACCCAAAAATGAATCAAGGAAAAATCTTAGCAGTTGGCTGAAAAACAGTTTTTCAGTTTTTGACTTTTAAAGCAAATATGCAAGTTTGACTTTGGTGAACTTTGGATCCAATTTTATCACTGATCTAGGTGTTATAAGGTGTAATGGACATGATTCAAGCTTTGTTTGAGACTTTTAAACACAAATCACAAGTTTGCTAATCAAAAGTTCCAACAGTGAAACAGTGAGAGAGATTAAGATACAAAGTTGACTATTATGGCTTGCAGATCCAATTTAAAGACAGATAATAGCTCAAATATACTTAACAAACATTCACCAATAGGTTCTAACCACTGAATAAGCCCACAAGACAGAGAGATCAGTAAACCCAAACACCCTTGATTGTAACTGTTTGAACTCAATACTGACCCAGACACTGAACAACTTTGTATTAATGATCAAACTAATTATATAAGTCCCAAATACAACTAATTAGACAAGATTTAACTAGTTTAAACTACACTAGAAGGTAATGCAAAGAAAACCTTAAAATAACTTACAATTTGTCCTCTGCCACAATGGCATGCAACAAACAATCACAGAACCTCTATCCTAAATATTTCCACCCAAATCATTCCAGATCAACCCATCTCCATGCCAAATCAACCCATGTCCATTTCTGAATACAAATTTGGCCCAGTTTGACTTTCTTTGACCAAACTTCAATAATGATTGAAACTTAAACCTTAGCTTATAAAAAGCTATGCTAAGTTCATATAAGATCAATGGAACTGAGAAACAAGCATTATGAAGCTTTTGAGTGAGAATTGGAACTGGAAAATTTCAACAGTAGCTTTAAACATATATTCTGAACATAACTTGAATTTATCACTGGAAATAGTTTATAATGATTACAAAACACTTAGTTTGATACAATGAAACAGATTACAACAGGTTTTTCACTTATCTAAAGCTTTTAATATAAAAACGACATTAAGTTAAAATTAAAAACTACAAGACTCCCCTTGCATGCTCCATTTGCTTTTCCTTTATACCCAAAGATCTTCTCTCTCACTTCTGATGAAATCCCACCAATCCTAGCCATTGGATGGCTCAAAATCAATCCTGGCCCTTCAAATCAGTTTTTGGCGCCAAATTTCTTTTTATCCATGTGGGGTTGAGTGAGAGGTTAGGGAAGCATTAAATGAGGTTTGGCATTTTGCTAAGGTGGAGGGAACATGGGAGAGTGGGATTGAGGAGGGGGATGGGAGGGTAGCTTGTTGCAGGTTAAGCAGGTAGGAGAAGACTTTGGCGGGTTGAGGTTTTTGACCAGATATTTGACCAAAGGGTATTAATAATCAAAGGGGTCAAAATGGTTAAATGACAGGGGTCCAAGGGTTGACAGGGGTTCAAAATGGGTGAAAGGGTTTAATATTAGAGGGATTTGAGGTGTAAAATCTGAAAATCAAGGGACCTTAACTGCCAATACATCAAACTTGTTCCAAGGGCTGAAAATGACAAGTTCCAAAAGTACAGGGACCAAAGCTGACATTTTGCAATTTTCCAGGGGCCATTTCTGCCAATTTTCAAAGTTGAAGGACTAAACTTGTAATTTTCTCAAACTTTTTATATTTTTCACCAAAGGACTAAATTTGACAACTTTTGATTTTAAAAGGACCTTTGGTGACTTTTCTTTTGAAATTATGTGCTCAGGGACTGTTTTTGAAACTTTTGAAACTTGGGGGACTAAAACTGCAATTTTTGCAAATTTGATATGTTTTTCATCTGATTTTGATATTTTTGCATTTAAAACACATAAAACTCTGATTTGTGATATTTTCATCATTTTGATGCATTTTTGAGTGTTTTCAGATGATTTTGCAGTTTAAATTGTACAAAAATGATGAGTATTTAGACACTCATCATTGATATATGCTCTACAGTCCCATTTGTGTGTTCGCTTTTCATCCTTTTTTTTATTATTATTTTTTTTTCTTTTTATAACCGTGATTTCCGATATTTTGGCCGACTAATTCATAGGGTTTGAACCCATCGTCACATAGACTCATACCAGGTAAAACCTTTCATTTTCAGAAGGTTGGCGTGGCCATTTAAAATTGATTGCACATAACAGAAATTGAACTTGAGACCTCACACATTTTAGAGTGATAGTCACTTTTGAAGAATTAAAGCTATTAGGATAATTAATTGCAAGTTTAAATGCAATTATGAAGCAACAGTATTACAAATGGATCCAAATATTTGTCAATGAAGTTAAACTTTTAATCACTGATTTCATGTGGTTCACTTTGATTTTTTATTGATGATTAATGAGCAGGGCTGGCTTTAGGCGAGTGCAAGAGATGCGATTGCACATGGCCACCGTTTGATGAGGGCCACCAAATTTCATGCACTTCTATTATATATATGAACATAATATGAGGCTCGAGCTTAATTAATTCATGCACTACCTATACATATATATATATATATATATATATATATATATATATATATATATATATATATATATATAATATATATATATATATATATATATATATATATATATATATATATATATATATATATATATATATTATGTGTGTGTTTAAGGGCCTTTTGTGATAATGATACGGGGCCACTGAAATCCACGAGACGGCCCTGTTAATAAAGGTGTTTTTTATTACATGAAGGAGGGTGAATGGGTGGTGTTTAGAAACATGAACACATTAGAGGAGTCAATCTTCCCTCTATTTATGCCCTTAATTACTCGTGTTTAGAAGCAAATAATTGATTGGTGGCAGGTTGAAGGGCTTGTTCCTTATGGAGCTTTAAATTCTCTAAGGGGGGCGTTTGGTTGGAGAATTTGAAATTTCGGAATTTTAATTTCTTGAAAATTTAAATTCTTAGGAATTTAAAATTTCGGAATTTAAAATACTTTCGCACGTTTGGTTGACAAATATTTATAAATATTTTTTACTTCTAATATAAATTTCATAAATATTCTATTTAAAAGTTTATAAAAAAAATTTATAAAAAATTTTTATAAAATTTTATAAAAAATTTATAAAAAATTATAAGAAAATTTATAAAAAAAGTTTATAAAAAATTTATAAAAAAGTTTATAAAAAATTTATAAAAAAAAAGTTTATAAATAAAATTTATAAAAAAAGTTTATAAAAAATTTATAAAAAAAGTTTATTAAAAATTTATAAAAAATTAATAAAAAAAGTTTATAAAAAAAATTCATAAATATTTTATTTAAAAGTTTATAAAAAAACAATAAGAAAAAAAGTTTATAAAAAAAAATTCCAAGTAAATTAAAATTCTTCACTTTTTGGAGGCATTTTAATTCTCTCCATTTTGGCAATTCATGGAATTGTAAATTACTTCATTTGAGTTACCAAACATGATATTTGAAGGAAATTAAAATGCAAATGCCTCCAATATACCCCAATATCCCCCAACCAAACGGCCCCTAGTCATTTGGCTTCAAAGATCTTTATAGGTGTACGGTTAGTCACAACTTTCAGTGATTCGTAGATGGCAGTAATATGGTCAGTCATGCTCTCCCGCATGAAATGGTAGCTAGTTTAAGTGAGTAACTCGCTTTGCAAATCACTGTTGTTTTGTGGTTCTTCACTCTAGGATATTTTCGTTTTTCCTAATGTAGTAGTAGGTTGCAAATTTGCAATTCTAAGTGTAGGATTAGTTTCTTTGGAATGGTATGGTCATGTTAATGTTTGTAATTTTAGCATCTTGATATTTTATCTATATAATGTATGATATTGGCCTTTGGAAAAAAAATGTTACTCTCACGGTCTCACCTGTAGATCTTTTATCCTTACTCAAAGGTGCCTCGCCGATGTGATCTTTTGGTGTTATGCTTTTCTTGCCGGAGGCTGTGCTTTTCTTGCCAGAGTTCATGTTCTGTTATGTTTCTTTCATTATGGTGGTATTGTGTAATTTCTGTTTCTTTTTTTCTAGTTCAGCTCCTGCCTTTATATAACAGTTGTTTCTTAACTGAGTAAATCATTTTGTTAGTTTCTTGAGGTTTAAGCCCAAAGGTCTAAAAAAATATGATGTCAACTCTAACGGGTACCATGGTCAAGGAGTTTACATTTCTAATGATTCCGATACATTAAGACTCTTAGAGTCCTTGGAGAAGCATTGTCAGCTGAGACACATATCTCATGTGCCAACGAGAGGCGGACATACCTAAGGCAGAGGGTATGCACGTGAATACCCTCCGAAAATCATACGTAGTGTAATAAAGAAAATTTTGGTAAAGATAGTTTAAAACAAGTGCTTACCCTCTTCTAATAATATGGTGCACACCCTTCTAATAATATGGTGCTCACTCTACTAAAGAATTGACGAACGAACAAATTCCATTATTTTTTTTGAATGCGCATACCCTATCACCAATATCTACGTCTGCCACCGGTGCCAACACCTTACTTCAATCGATATTTATTAGACAAGTAGGAGATGGGTCGTGATTTAGCTTTTGGAATGACAGTTTTCATGGCGAGACGAAGCTAAAAATTATGTTTCCTAGACTTTTCTCTTTGGAAGTCAATAAGGAATGCAAAATCAAGGATATGTGCTCCACAGGCCATCTACTTTGTTCACTTGATTGGCTAAATCCTCAAAAATGACCAAGTTAATGGCCTTCTTAACCTCCTATGTGAATTCAACCCAAAAGACAATCATGATACTTGGAAGTGCACGTTAAAAATCCCTCCAGCATAATCTCTTTCGAGTATGAGGAAGCTGCTGGAGAATCGATTCTCCAGTCACATACCAGCATCATACGATAAGATAAACAATCACTCCTGGCGATTAAGTTTAGACCGACTGCCAACGCGTAATAACCTAGGCATTCGAAGGGTACATCTTCACACATCTCTAAGACTATGATCCGTTTGTGATGGTGGTTTCAAAATCGCTCAACACCTTTTCATCGAACGCCCATTGGCGGCTCAAATCCTATCACAGTTGTGGCTTTCACATAGTGATAAGGCTTTGAAACAAACAATCAAAATCCTATCACAGTTGATGTTTTCTCATCGTGATACGGCTTTGAAACCTATTCGGATAGAACGGTTAGATAAACCTGTTAAGAACTATTTATATCTTTAATTTTCTAGCTTTCTGTTAGATGATCATTTAGGGGCGCTGCGGCGGAGCCAAAAAAATTATGATAATGCGGCAAACTTTGATAATTTTGAAACTACACTATAAATCACTTCACTAGGGAGAGCAAATTACAAAAATAGTCAGATATTTGACACTACAATTTTTTCGTTAGGAGCGCACGTGCTTACCCTGCCCTCTCCTGTCTCCGCCTCTGTGATCATCTATAAAGTTGATCGCCGTTAAGAAAAATGAAAAAAAAAAAAAAAAAAAAAAAAAAAAGCCCTACAATTAAGTTCTGTCAATCTTTAACAAAAAAACAATCAATATACTAGATTAAACTGCTTGTTTTAACTATATAACTCTTAAAATTTATAAGAAAATACAGATGTCTATTAATTTTTAATCTGTTTTTTCCATTTTACAACAATCTGTTAACTAATATTTGCAATCATAATACATAGTAACACACACCATCAGACCATGCATTAAAAGTAGAACTTTTAACATCTTTCATCACCATACCAATTATCCTTCTCTTTAGGTCCGGTGGGCCCTTCTTCGCCGTAAAGCTCGATCGGGAATAGGTCGATAAGTGTCTCGACCGTCAACCGGATGAAAAACGGAAGGTGGCTAATGATCTTCTCGAGCTCAGACCGCCCATCGTATAACACAGTTGGACCCCACTCACGCATATATTGCAGCCAATCTGGCTCGTCCACAACCCCGTTGAGATACTCTGCGGCTATGATCTGATACTTTTTGCTCGAGTCGATAAACCAATCACTTTTATCGACGTCATTCTTGACCCCGATCCCTAACTTTGTCGACCCTTGAATATACGTTCCCGCGTTAGGGAAACTTGCGTGGCCGTGTTTGGATGAATAAACTATAGGTTTATTTCCCTCGATAAACTCTAGATTACTCGCGTCAACCCATTCACCGCCGCTGTGTTCTGAAAAATATACGCTCCATAATTCCCCATCAAAATTGCTTATCCTAAGAGTGTAATGTTCCCAATCACCAACGTGTTCACCGACTCTATTCATTTCGATGTTCACGTTTAGAAATTCAATAGTAAATGTAACTGGCCCGTTAAAGGGGCAAAAAATCCACATAACAATGTCTGTAAAAGTACCGCCCAAAGCAGGTTTCACGTGAACGTACAGCTCGGCACTTTCGAGATTACCATTTTTTACAATGATACCATTCTTATCGGTATCAGCTTCATCAGGTAGATCCATCCAAAATTGACCGTCGTTTTTCCCACCTTGTGGTAGAATCGACCCATCGGAATCAATCGAGATCCCGTTATCCTTTCCTTCTCTAAAAAGAAGCGCACCATTTTCAAAAAACCACGGTACTGATGACGGTAAATAAGTCTCATCGGGATGGAAGTAAACTGTGGGCCCGTAATGGTCAATTAACGCCTCGATTTGCTCCAAATTCGGCATTGCTTCAAGGTTCGGGTTAACGTTTCTCAAGCAACAGATTTCCAAATCGTCACCCGAATTTGAACTCGTGCTACAAAAGAACGTCCCCACTGTAACACCTTTACAAAACATACCCGTTTTGCATGCTTTTGTGCTCCAAATTTTGATACTTGAAGTGTTACCGAGGATGACATCATCAACTTCACAATCATCGGTAAGATCCTCTCGGACACATCTAACTTCATCAATATCGGGCTCAGTTTCATCAATTGTCACCACAAATCCTAACCCTATATAACCATCGGGAGGACATGGTTGCCACACGTAAACGGAACCAGAATTCCAGATCAGTTCGTAACCAAGAGGAAACTTTAACGGAGGAAACTCAGTTTCTGTGTTTTGGGCAGCACGAGCAACAAGAACATATCCTCGTAGTTGTTGATCAGTTGGTTGGCCATAATAACCGAAGGCGAAAAACCCGTCAGGTATTGAAGCAGGTTTATAGAATGTAACACCACTTGATTTTTTCTTCGGGGTGTAACTCGATATAAAGTCAAAATCTTTCACCATTGCGACTTCTAATTCACCGAGGTTTATTCCTCCCGTAGCAAAACTTTGACCTGTAACGCCCACATACGGGAGAGTGAGAAACTTGGTGAATTCAACATAAAAAAGACTGAACAGTCAAACTTTGACTTTTAAAAATCAAACTTTCTTATTTTGATGCAATTTTACATTTTCAAGCATCTTATAAGGTTCTTTTCTCTATTATCAGCAGACAGTTCTATTAAATTTGAGATCAAAACTAAAATTATTTGACCATTGAATGTCATCCAAATTTGACCAAGTAGTAAACATTTGAACAATAATCAGCAGAAATTCGAATAACAAGTGTTCTAGTTTGTTAGCGTGCATTTTTTTATTTTATATTTTGATACAATCTCACATCTTTATGCATCTTATCAGGTTCTTTATAAACATTATTTGACCATTGAAAGTCAAACTTTGTTTGCACCATTTAACTTCCTAATTCACAAAAACTCATAAAAAAAGGAGTTTTCACAATGAATATACAATCTCCACACTACTAGTTGAACTAGTCCATAAAAAGTATGAAACTTTGACTTTTTTTAGGTCAAAAAACTTAAGCTTTCATACTAATTCATCAAAATTTATTGAGATACTTTTAGGTATCGCATTAAATTTGCCACATAAATTACCTATAAGGTAATAGAATCTAGTTTTCAGGATAAAATCCAAATCAAACTTGCATTCAAACCACTAGAGTTAGGCATAAACAGTCAAAGTCAAAGTCAATCATTATCATAAAATTTGCAATTCGAATAAACCCAATCAAACTAAACCCTTTAATCATATTCAATACCAACAATCAGAAACAAAATCTAAACACTCATATATTATTTGAAAAAGTCAACGCAAAAACTCAAGTTGAAAAAGTCTAATAATCAATGATAACATGAAAATAACAAAACTAACAACATATTCAGACACCCTTTTGAAGATAATCAAAACCCAGAATTCAGTTTCAAACAAAATCAGATAACCATATAGCAAGCAATTCAGAAAAGTCAACTCAAAAAACTTAACAAAAAAGGTCAAACCATCATCAATCTGATACAAATAACAAAACTAACAACACATTCAGATACCCTTTTGGAAGATAAACAAAACCCATAATCCAGTTTTTAAAAAATCAACAAATTACACATAAAAAAGGTCAACTCAAACTCAAACTAAAAAAGTCAAATCATCATCAATCTGATACAAATAACAAAACTAACAACATATTCAGACACCCTTTTGGAAGATAATCAAAACCCATAAATCAATTTTTTAGAAAACCAACAAAATACACATAAAAAAGGTCAACTCAAACTCAAATTGAAAAAGTCAAACCACCATCAATCTGATACAAGCAACAAAACTAACAACATATTCAGACACCCTTTTGGAAGATAAACAAAACCCATAAATCAATTTTTATAAAAACCAAAAATTAAGCATTAAAAATCATACCTTTAGGCCATTTAGGCATAGGTGCAGGAAGAAGAAAGGGTTTTTGTTCTTCCATCAATGAATTATAAAATTGATCATCAGAATCAGTGCAGCAACACTCCAATCGAAACATTTTGGGACCAATTTGTTCAAATCGCCGGTTAAGTCACCGGAAAATTGATTCCGGTGATTAGGGTTTCAATTTGGGGGTTTTGAATTAGGGGAAAATTGGAGAAATTGGTTTCTGGGTTTTACACACACAAACACACAGTTGAAGGTTAAATAGGAAAAAGTGTTGATTGAGTATAAAAACAGCAAGTTGATGATGATGATGATATTTGTGTTTGTGTGTGTGTGTATTTGGTGTGTGTGAGAGAGAGTTTAGTTTAAAACACTTTATCGGTTTGGAAGTTTGGTCATGGTGACGTGTCCAACTATGATACGGAGTACTACTTTTTGTTTGTGTTTCTTTAAGGAAAATATTCTTGTCTATCTCTTTGTTGATTTTTACACTTTTGAACTTTTGATATTTTTTAAGTTTTATATACTTAGGGTGGAAGCAATGGGGCACGGTATATCTCGGTATGAAGCCAAACCGATTGGCAGCATCGTTGCCACCATTGAGGTATCAATTGGTATGGAAGACTTTCAGCAATCCTTGCCGAAATGGTATGGAAATAGAAGTCATGCATGCTTTAATTAAAAAAAATAAAATTATGTGAGGTATGAAATCATGGTTGCCATTAAAAAAATATTTTGAGGTATGGGTGAGATATGAAATGAGTTTGAATGATATTATTGGTGGGTAGTGAGGTATGGATGACATAAATGTCACCGCCCTTAGGATAGTTAAGCAGTGATTCATAATAACTTAAAAGAGTTTTAATTTACAAATTGATAAATTTATTAAGTTATTAATTGAATATTTGTTTGGTGTTTAAAATATATAGATGGAATTTTGCTCCTGCGTTTTTTAGTCCGAAAAGCATTTTGGTATAACAAAATATTCCCTAACTTGTAATGAATGTTGTTTTTTCCTCATCTTCCATTTTATCTGGTGATAGCCCTTATATGCGTCTAGGAAGCATTTGAAGGGATATCCGCAGAGTGATTCGATTTTCCAATCTATCTCCGGTAATGGGTAATCATCCTTTGGGCACACTTTGTTGAGGTCTTTGAAGTCAACGCACATCCTTCAGCTTCCGTCATGCTTTGTTACCATCACAGTGTTGGCCAACCAGCTGTGGTAATGTACTTCTTTCATGATTCCTACATGCATCTATATCAAACATTCGTAGTAAAGAATTTATCAGTGACACAACACTTTTTTTAAAATTAAAAAATATTACATAATAGTTAAAATAAAATAATAAAATATTACAATAAAAATTAAAAACTTAAACATTAAAAATTATCACTTAAAAAATATTGATAAACTAAAATGACAAACAATTTTAAATGCTAAAAATATAAACTTGTTTAAAAAAAAAAAGAAAAAAAAATCATTTCCTTGCCTGCAACAAAAAATAGTTTTTATTTATTTTAAACAAACACCCTCAACAAAAATTAAAAGAAAAAAAACTCACCACACAAACAATATGCAAAAGATCAGTCGTGTAGCCAATCGAATCACACAAAAATTGGGAGGGGGGGGGGGGGTGGGGGCGTCCTCCAAAGGAGACTGACTGAGGGTGACGTCGTCATAACGAGTAATCTAACAAGTAAGAGACAAGTATTAGTTGATTTGTAACAACTATTGTTTAGCATTTGAAATATAAAGCACGGTGAGCAAGTAATGATAACTAATATGTATCGTTTTGAGCTTTGCATAAAAGCTATTTACAAATGCTATTTTAAGAAACCTTTCGCCATTGATAGTTTCGCCAAACACACATCCTAAATCTTTTAGTTTATCATTAGATTTTAGAACATTATTGTTGAGCTACGAATCATGATAAATGAGTTACGCTAAGATGAAGATGCATGTAAAAAGAAAGAAATTGAAAATATGAAGAAATTATGTGACGTGTATAATTATTTGTCATTGGCTCATTTCAGTTGGTGTCTTACTAGGCCAGGAGAGTTGTTCGGAGCTATTTTTTGTGGGATGAACAATTGCTGATGTCAAAAAGCATCCGAAGTCAGAATGTTCCCGTCAATCTACACCTTTTGTTGATTTGTCATTGGCATATTTGGTTTAGTTTTACGAGTGAATTATGAAAAAAGGAGTTATGTGTGAGTACTATGTAGGATTATTGAGCGACTTATCAATTACTCTGAGATACAATTCTTGTTTAAAAAGTACTTTCTATATTAGTTTTAGGCCTTGTTTGTTTTTTCAAAGAAGCTCTTTTTTCCTTTTATGTCTGCAGGCGTGCAGACAATTTCTTTGAAGACCGTTTGTTTTTTTTCAGACATAAGAAGATAAAATCACTTCTTTCCTCTTCTACTATGCAGACATAAATTTCCTCTTTTTTCTACTTCTTTCAATCACTTTTTTTTTCCACTTCTTTCAAAAAAAGAAGAAAAATGAAAGAAGTACTTCAATAGCACAAAAAACAAACGGTCTTCTTCTTGCAGATGAAGTGCTTAAATGTACCTCTTCTTCTACAGACATAGTTTGCAGATGAAGAGATAAAAGCTCTGAAAAAACAAATGACACCTTAGTTGAGCTAAAAATATCTTGGAATTGAGTAAAAGATAAGTTGATATAAGAAACGTGTCCAATGAGGCAAATTTTGTCAACATGTAGATTATAGGTTATATTCTCCCGCATATTCTCATTTAAGTCACTTGATGGCCTCAACTTGAATGTGCTGACTTTTTCTACTTGTGATATTTGATTGATGATTTTTTTTAGTAATGATAGTAACATCATTTTTTGCTCAAAAAAGATAGTAACATCATTTAATTTTAGTAGATTTTTCTGTGATCTTTTTTATAATCTCTGAGATGGAGACTAAATTGCTTATTAAATCACGCGTGAAAGACTGTTACATGAGAAGGAGGGGAGGAAACTAAACGGGACGAAAGTATGGCCTCAATTGTTGAAACGGAAGAGAAAATCAACCGTAAAAAGGTAACGGTAAAAAGCCACTCAGTACGTTTATTATAATCAGAGATGGAATCATGACTAAAAAAACTCGGCGCACAACAAAATCTAAACCATAATAGTAGATGCAAGTTTTTAAGACTGAGTGCATTTAAACATAATCGAGATATCTTTTTAAAAAATTAATGCTACGAAGCAAAATTTTATCGGTGTCCCGTGACATTGCGCGACCCCCTAGTTCCATCACTGATTATAATCCATGTCACTTTATACTTTAAAATAAGTTGATCTTTATTTGCAAGTATCAGGATGATGACATTTGTTTTTAGGCCTCCAATTAAACCTAAGTTTAGATTCATATATCATTTCCCCTAAAAAAATTACGTTGGCAGCTAATTTCTTGTTCATAAGCCCCCAATTAGTTACTGGTACGTAATGATCTTAGATGTCTAGTCATTGCAAATATCAACAGGCAGCTAATTTCTTGTTCATAAGCCCCCAATTAGTTACTGGTACGTAATGATCTTAGATGTCTAGTCATTGCAAATATCAACAGGCATGTGGCCTAGTGGTCAAAGCTTAGGTTGTTAAGCGAGCCACAAGTGAGAGTAGTACCGGGTGGGTGACCTACCGGGAAGTCCTCACTTGTGGTCCACATGCTCTGTTGATATTTGCAATGAGGATTTGAGCCCCTTAGACTAAGCCGCTGGGGGTTCGAATCTGAGCAAGGTCGGGGTTTTCATCCGGACGTTACTCCAGCAAGGAAACTTGTGTGGAGGCGGTACGGTTTCCTCGCGACACCGAGAGCCATACATTGTGCCAGCGTGGACCCGGTTAAGACAACATAGTCTGGTCAATGTGGTGGTTAGGGCCCCTTGATGAGGGGTGGTAAAACCTAAGTTGGAAAGTTACTTGTCAAAAAAAAAAAGCCACCAACCAATTATTATGATAGATTATTAAACACCATTAAAAGTTTAAAACTGACCATAATCTTGGTTTTGATCACGTACTCACTACCTTATGGGTCAATCGTACAACTCGTGATGCATACTGTACAACCTTTCAATGCATCCAATGATTAAAAACCCTCCCTGTAAGGAAGAGGGTCCAAATATCATGCCTCAACTCAGTATAGTATGAGTGTTTGACAAGACAGTGCATCTTGCATAGTTATCAGAACAAAAGCTAGATCATAATATCTCAAACTTGTACACTGCAAATTTGCAATGAAACATAAAATGATGGTTAGGTTAAAATAAAAAAGTTAAGAAAAACGATTAAAGAAACTACACAAACATTAACTTGGAAAAACATCTTAGTAAGTAGTTATTTTTCATGTAATTTTAATGTTATTTAATATATAGGCGAGTACCCGCGTCTAGCGGCAGCAGTTACTAGCGGCAGACAATTAACGATATGCGGTGGTGTAGTGGTCCGGTGGTGGAGGGGTTTTGTGGTGGTGAGGATGATGGTTGATGAGATGTGTGGAAGAGGAGAGCATTTTGTATGTGTTTTTGAGTGAGTTGTGATAAGAGAGTATTAAATATGTCTTTCTATCTCATTTGACCATTTCACTTTTTCACTTTTTCACTTTTCCATTTTGATTATTTTTCCATTTTATGTAACTAGGCGAGTACCCGCGCCTAGCGGCAGCTGTTTCTAGCGTCAGATAATTAATAATTTGTGATATTGTGGTGAGTGTTTTGTGTAGCGTTTAAAATAGAACGTGAACCGATGAAAATGCAATTGCAAACGGTTGTACTATACGATAATTAAAGTCTAGACAAAATTCTTAACATCTATTAAACAACATATAAAATTATTTAATAAAAATGAAAGTAAACATTACATCAGTTATGGGATAAAAACTAACAACACACGTTACTTGTGGTGTAAAAACTAACAAGGATGGGATTAATGGTGACCAAAATTAGCGTGAATATGATTAGCCCAAAATAAAATAAAAATTGGCTAATTTTGGCTATTTTGTAAAAGATTTGGGCACATTTAGCCTCGTCTTTTTTTTAAATGAGCGTATTTAGCCTATTGAAAAGTTAAATGTGCACTAACGGGCACATATTTTCTCATAATTGTAAAACATTATAATCGTTTTTGAAGAAAAACTTATAAATAATATATTTATATAGCGACAGATCGTTTTGTGTTAAAAAAAAGTTTGTGGGTTCTAAACGAAAAATAATAAAAGTTTGAAGATTTGGGGATTAAACATAACGTTTTGAAACCCGGTTCGACCCGGGTGGTTCAACCGGTTGAACCGTTCCCGTTGAAAAACGGGTCGATTTAAACCGAGTCAATATGACAGGTTGGGTCAAAACGGGTCAACCCACCGGGTTTGAAGCGTACTGGGTCAACCCGATTTTCGATATGTGTTAATAGTTTCAAATTTTTACTTTTTACTTTTTGGTTTTTCCTTTATATATAATATAGCAGGGTACCTGCGCGTTGCGGCGACGAGTACCCTGTGACGATTAACCGGAGAAATAGATCTCGACGAGACATGATTCACCAGTTTGTATCGGTTTTAACGGGTCCTCTCTAGTTCGTTTCCGGATGGCTGCTATTGGTTAGCCGAACCGATGGCGACACCGGTTTCCGGTTGAACCCGTTGGTCCGGTCCGATTTTTAAAACTATATGTACCATCAACTTGTTAGCTTGTATGAAGCTTTGTGTATTTTATTAATTTGTATAATGTGTATAATAACATGTATTTTTCATTTTAGGGTGTTTTAAAAATAACATTAATTAGTGTGTTTAATTATTTTATATTTAGAATTATGTTGTAGCTTGTTTAAATTGTATATTGTGAAAATTTCATTGTACTTTTTAATAAGGGGTGTTTTAATTGGTTGTTTTTAATTTGGTTGATATGTTTTTAATTGGTTGTACAATGTGAATAAATTATTGTACTTTTAAGTAATTGGGTGTTTTAATAAGAGTATTAATTACACAAATATATTTATCTCTCATTTGACCATTAAATTTTTTCACTTTTTCACTTTAACTGTTTTTTCATTTTATTTAGTATAGATATAGATAAATTGAATAAATTTGGGCGGCTATAATATATAAAACTATTTTGAATTTTTGATAATAAACTCATTGTATCATATTTGACCATACTATTCAATATTGAACTATTAAATAGACATGTTTGAATCTATTTATATCAAATTTTAACTTAAATTATTGATGCCCCACAATTCTTAACGATCTTAATCAACCAACCAGTTGCATTATTTAAAACTTTAGCATGCCTTACATGCTATCTAAATCATAAAACCCCATTGTATTACTAAGTCGCAAAATAATGTTTTTAAATTCGGTTGACCCAATCGCTTAAATCAGAAACTGATTTGGTCACCAGAAAGACGGTTTTGGTATAAAAGAAACCGGTTTAACCGGTTGAACCACGAGACCACGAGCTTGGTTAGGTCGATTAAAAAATAGTTCTAAAAACATCGTGCAAAAGAACCCAAATATACATTCGTGAGTGGATTATAAAACGTCGAATTTGACCAAGAATATGCCTAGGTTATTCTCGTGTATCCCATAGAATGTTTAGGTTAAATAATCCTTAGGTTGTATGTTTGATATTCGACATTTTGTCACCTTGTAAGCTTGAATCAAATGTCTGAAAATTTGTACATTTGTTACTAGTTTGATGATAACGGTTGAATCCGGTTTTGAAAGAGATACAAACCAGGGCTTATTGCCTTAATGTAAAGCTAATGTTGTTCATTATTTGTACTAAATATCATAGGGGTCTCGGAGGGATGTGCAATAGGTGTTGTCGCACAGGGCTTTCACTTAAAAGTGGCTACATTTTGTTTAGTTTTGCATGTAAATACATATAATATTAAGGGGAAATCATCCCTGCAGTCACAACATCTAAATTATCTGCAGTAAGGCCAAAAAAAATTTGCAACTTACATTTTTATACACTTATACCCTTCATCATTTTCTAATTTGCATTAATGGTCCCTCATTATAAGCCACAACAGCAGGTAACATCCCTGCTGTTACAGCAGGGATCATTTTGCCTAATATTAAACATATATTAGTCATATAATTCAAGTTTATATGCAATTTCTCTTTAATTTACAGGTGAAATAAGACCTCTTTGCTGTTATTGCTTAGGGTCACCGAAAACCATGAAACAACCCTGCTGAATATGCGTCTTAAAGAATTATTCTCAGAATTTAACCAAAGTTTCTTGCAATTATCATGACATGAGATTTTTGTTCGATTCTTGTTACATGTTTGTGTCATACGGTCTGTAGTAGACTCATGCACACAGGCTATTTGAATTTTGAACTCGTTAACTAATTTGGGCTTTAAGAGATGACGGGCTGAACTCTTTAAGGCCTTAAACAAAACTAGAAGGGTACCCGCGCAATGCTGCGGCGGGTACTCGGTGCATAATTATGGTAAGCAAATGTTTTTCATTTATACGTTTTTTCGAACATTAACTTTACGAATGAATGACAAATTTTAATTAAAATAACTATAAGAAATAGCAATGCAAACTATTTCAAATCCAAATAAAAGTTACATTCTATTTCTATAATCCGAGAAGCAAAGCTTATCTATTTCTACTGTAGGTAACCGAACACCAATATGAGAGTAGATTTATCTAATTTTGTGTGTGTTTTTTTAATCGGTGCTCGAAAAAAGAAGATTGTTTCGCATTGGTGTTTGAGTTTTTAGGTTGGCTTATATACCATTGAGGTTTGAGTTGTTACAAGTCGACAATTAATGGACTACATGAATATTTGACTGTATTAATTGACTCTATAAATATTTGAAGGCTGTTACAAAATGTATGAAAGGATATTACTTTTTATTTATGAAAATCGTCATGGAAGCTATATGGTGAATAACATTAACTAATGGTTTATTAATTTCCTACTACAGAAATGTTTTTGGTCTTAAAAATTTTAAGACTTCTTTATTTAGAAAGTTCTAAACACTTTATAAAGTAGTATAAATAGTACTGTACTTCGTAAATAATTTGTTTAAAAAAAATATCAAATCACGATTTCTACTAGTATATATGAAATAGACACTTTTTTTTAATACACTAGTTGATTATTTGTATGTTTAGCATACACTATCGAATCTTAACTATCACAAAGTTAGAAGTACGGGGGACACAAAATCGAGAGATTTGTCCGAGCGACGTGTACTTGAGAGCAGCTCCATCCGTAGAAGACGTACAAAGAGAAACCTCAAGTTAAAAAGCACCAAGAGACACAAGTCACAACCTTGGTTGATGTCAAAAGAGACTCAAGAACTTTGTTATCGTCTAATTATATCACGAGTTCATGTTATTGTTTTTATTTCATTTTACTACTGTTTGTCAGTACACAAACTTCAGGTTTTGTATTAGTTTTCGGATGGATGTGTTGCACATTTAGACACCCCCTTTTAAGGTATCTTAATACGGTTTTATGGTCTTCAATTTTAATCTTTTTCGGTAGATTTATGTGTCTTGGGCCAGCTATATGAAAAAGCATTCACCTCCAACTTTTATAAGATAGCTTTCTAGCTTATCAAAAAATGCACTAAGAGCAAGGGGTATGGGAGATGCCACATTTCGCCACTTCCTACGTGGCTACTCGCCACAACGTGTTGCCCATCGCCACGATACCAGCATCCCTCGCCGGTTTGCATTTCGCCGGTGAAACAACGAAGAAAAGGACAAAACATATATCCGTTGCTAGACAATTGTGTGTAACGGCATGCTTTAAAAAAAAAAAAAAAAAAAAAAAAAAAACTTTCCCCACCCTTTATAAATAATACCCCATTTTTATACAATCTATTCACATTTTTTTCTTTCATTAACACACATCTCTTTCAACTCTTTACATCAAAATAAACATGGCTGGTTCAAATTCCGATTCCGATCTTGATGATTTCGACGATAGATGATCTTGAAAGTTGCAGGTTATCAGCAATCGTTGCAAGAAGATGAAGCCGAAAGTTCACGCAGCCGTAATTACATCTACCGTGACCGTGAAATTGTTGAAAACCGTCTTATATCAGACTATTTTTCTGATAATCCAAAGTATCCGGAGTACTATTTCAGGCGTCGATTTCGTATGAGCCGTAGACTATTCTTGCAAATAGTACAAGGTATCGAAAATCATATTCAAACTGTAGATCCTCTTCCACCGCATTTTGATTTCTTTAGTGTGGTGTAATGAGTATGAGTGTAATTATGAAATGCACATCTGCCTTACGCCAATTGGCCTACGGCACCGCCCCCGATGCATTTGATGAATATTTGCAAATGGGGTCACACACGGCACGTGATTGTCTAGATAATTTTACTATGTGTGTTATTCAGTTGTTTATGCCCGAGTTTTTAAGAAAGCCTAGTTTAGTTGACATTCAAAATTTATATAACGCACATAACACGGTCCATGGGTTGCCGGGAATGCTTGGGAGCATTGATTGTATGCACTGGGAATGGAAAAATTATCCCATTGAGTGGCAAGGGCAATTTCATAGAGGTGATAAAAAATATCCAACTATTATGCTTGAAGCTGTTGCATCATACGATTTATGGATTTGGCATGCATTTTTTGGGGTAGCGGGTGCGAATAATGATTTAACTGTTTTGAATCATTCACCGTTATTCGACGACCTTCTTGATGACATCGCCCCCAAGGTTCCGTTTCAAGTAAACGGTGCAACCTTTCAACACGGGTATTACCTAGCTGATGGGATTTACCCAATGTGGTCATCTTTTGTCAAATCATTCTCGACTGCATATTCGGAGAAAAATGCCTTGTTTAAACAAAAACAAGAAAGCGCTCGCAAAGACGTTGAAAGAGCTTTCGGGGTCCTGCAAGGACGTTGGCATATTATAAGCCAACCGGCACGTGCTTGGACTATCAACAAACTAAGAAGAGTCATGTACACGTGCATCATATTGCATAACATGATTTTGAAAGATCAAAAGTTTGCAATATCCGAAATGAATGAAATTTATGTTTGTCCGCGAGCAAATTTTCAACGGACATGGATTGAGCGATGCGATATACAACGAAAGAATGCCAAAGAACTGCGTGATAAAGCAACGCACGCAAGACTTCAACGAAATATCATTGAGCATGTTTGGCAACTTCATCAGCAACAACAACATTAATTTAAATTTCGTATGTTTTTTTATTTCGCAATGTATTTTAAATTTCGTATGTTTTTTTTATTTCGCAGTGTATGTTTTTATGTTGTATTTTTATTTTAAATGAATTTAGTTGTGTTTGGAAAATATGGAAAATAAATAAAATGATAGTAGGTGGGGCCCAAGTGAAGAGAAGTGGTGATGTTGTGATTGGGGGGTATTTTTTTGTTAGTGTGTTGGAGTGATGTGGAGGTGATGTGGCACACGTGGGGCCCAAGTGAAGAGAAGTGGTGATGTTGTGATACCCCTTGCTCTAAATAGTGTTGGATAGCTTTATAAGGTTATATCAGAAAGTAAATGTCTTGTCCAAATAAGCGCTACTCCAAAACTGTTATTTTATGGGTTAATGGTCCAAAAAATATACAAACTTTCCACGTTTTACTATTGTGACAATAAACTTTTAATTTTCCTATTAAAACAAAAAACCTTTTTAATGACTCTTATTGTAATCAAAACTGACACGTGGCAACATTAATTAACCCTTAACCCAAAAAAATCATTTATACTCGTTTCATAATTCTGGGGGACCATTTTTGCCAAGTTACCAAACCTAAATATTAATATAAAAAAAAACAAACGCTTTTTATTAAACATAAAATACAAAAACGTTTTCTTCCCCAAACCTGCTACAAACCCAGCTGCTATAAACCTTAATCAATGAGTTCCTCAAGTTCAGCACAATCACGCCTAGTTGGATCATCTGTTTTAGGAAGTGAAACCAGTGAATATGATCATCAGTTGGAAAAACTTGAGGTTGCCTACAAGGTGTTTGGTAATATGCCTATGAAGAATTTTGGGGTTGTTCACAAGGTGTTTGGTAATATGCGTAAGAAGATTATGTTGAAGCTTCAAGTGATCAGTTTGGTGAGCTGAAAAGGCTTAAGCAGACTACTAGTGTAAAGGAATATCATGACATTTTTGAAGGTATGTTGGGTTTAGTATGTATGCTTTTGTTAAAATACTCAGTGTTTCATATTGTATTCATTAGTACATTCAGTGTGAGAAGAAGCCATTTGCTCACTTACACTGATCAAACACTTAGGTTATTTGTATATCCAAATAGGGGGAGACTGTTGGGTTCAGTAAATACCCAAACCCCTTAATCTAGGATTTGAATAGAAAATATCCTAAGTGTTTATTCCGGTAAACACTATCAGGTCACTGAGTGCATAGTCTCTCAGTGAGCCATCTTCAGGATACTCAATACGAGGCGAAGAAGAAGCCTCTCCACTCAGTAAGGCGGAACTTAATGGGTGAAGACTTAGTCAAGAAGAAGATGGTGGATTCAGTGAGTGATGACAATAACTCACTGAATCCCTAAGACTCCTCTCCAACTCTTTAACACTGAAGACAAACGAAGGAAGATACTGAAGGCTCTAAAGACTGAAGAATGAGCTGGACTAGGCAGGAAAGTTTTACCCAGATAAAACTAAGTCCCTCAAGTGTTTATCCAGTCTATACACAGTCTCAATCTACCAAGATCATATCTTCCCATTTATAGCAAGCGGCGATTCCCTGTTAAGGAAAGAAGACTCGCCGCCTGACTACAAATAGCAAAGTAAACAGTAATCGAATACTTCTATATTCGTGATTACTGTGATCGAAGTTTTTTTATCTTCTAGGTTAAAGTTAAATATCATACTTGTATAAATAGCATAAGAAGAAGAGTGAAAAGTTTAAGCTTATGAATTGTAAAAACACACATACACACAAGCCAACTTTTCACTCCTCCAAATACAACTTTATCCTTGAGCTAGCTCAGTGGGTTCTAAGAGTTGTGCTCAGACTTAGCCTGAGCTTAGAGAGGAGTCACCCCAAACCTTGTCATTTCAATCCCAAGTACTATTCCGCAAGTACTTAGGTAACGTATTCTTTTGATTTATTTCTAATAAGAATATGATGTTGAAAATTACTCTGTTTTACTTACATTACTTTCAGTCATTATTCACAGTTAAATTTGTTTTAAGTACTTAATTGTTTTTAAACGATAGTGAATAGGGAACAACAAGGTATACTCAATCACTTGCAACTTCCACGAGAGCATGTCTTAAACTGTTTCATTGATGGTCTTAAAGAAGAAAGAAATCCAAGGGATGGCGAAGCAAGCTAGAAATGTTAAAGACATTAAACAATTAGAGTTAAATGATCTTGAGGAATTTGGTATGGCTGTTGAGGCTTCAATAGTTAAAGACAAGGAAAAAAGGCAGCTAAGTGGTAATAATAATTTGATTATTTCTCTTGTTGAAAATTATGAGTGGAGACCTGGTCTGGAGTTTTGGTTAGTTGAAAAAGGAAAAAACTTCCAGCATGGTTTAAACGAACATGGTGTTGCTGATCTGGTTAGGAATGGCTCGTTAATGGTAGTGGTTAAGGTTGTGGATGTTGTTTGGCTATATGGGTTTCTAATTAACTTTGAAAAGAATAAATTGAAGACTATAAATCGGGTGGTCTCCAATTTTGAAGATACATATATTAATGTCTAATTTGCAGGTATTTCTTCAACCTGCAATTTGGGTGGTCAAATTCGGGTTTGTGAGTGGAAAACGGGTTTCAATTGGGGGGACTGATTTGGGGGGAAAATGATTTGCAGGTATATCTTCAACCTGCAAGGTGTTTCGGACTAAATTGGTTTAGTATTTAGGTTTGGAAAGTTGGCAAAAATGGTCCCCCAGAATAATAAAACGAGTATAAATGAGTTTTTTGGGTTAAGGGTTAATTAATATTGCCACGTGTCAGTTTTGGTTACAATAAGAGTCATTAAGAAAATTTTTGGTTTTAATAGGAAAATTAAAAGTTTATTGTCACAATAGTAAAAAGTGGAAAGTTTGTATATTTTTTGGACCATTAACCCTTATTTTATGGACACATTTTATATGTGACTAGCCGGATTTGAACATGAGACTATATAATTGCACACTTTACGTATGAAACTCGATGTGTAAATAATTAATATAAAATGTTATGTTTAATTACTAATTCACAATAAACGATTAATGAGCGTTAAGTACTTAACGGAATTGACTAACGGTCGATAAATGTCAACAATATACGAAGAAAAGGATACAAGCCAAGAGAAAGTTCTAAAAACCCTCTCTTGGGCTTATATCTACCATAAGGTAAAAATCAATGTTGCAAAAATCGGCCGAATCGGCTGATTAATCGGTAATCAGTCTTATACCTTGTTGATTTTTGAAAATCGGTGGAAAAAATCAGCCTAGGCAAAAATCGGCCAATAATCAGTCAAAAATCAGCTGAATCGGTCGAATCAGTAAAAAATCGGACTAATCAGCCAAATCGGACTCGGTCAATGACAACATCAAATAATCCTGAATATTAAGTGTCAATTTCCCCTGATAATGCTCTCAATTTATATCATTTATACGGATTTACGCTTGTTTTCCTTTATATTTCACTTTCAGGTAAATTGCGAGCATTGGAGCTAATGAGACGCGGATTTGGAGAGTTTATTGAAGATATATGACAGTATGCCTATTTTGAAGATGTTACGGCGTAACTCCACTCTCACATTACGCCGTAACAGAAGCGTGGCTCAAAAACTAACTCAAATGAAGATTACGGCGTAACTCTCTTCCAAGATTACGACGTAACTAATTAGGTCAAATGAGGTTCCGCGCCGCTGCAAGATACGCCGTAACTCATTCCACAACTACGGCGTAACCAGGATTTATTGAAGATACGGCGTAACTTCTTCCAGATGTTACGCCGTAACCAGCATTTTCAGTGCAAAATACGAAGAATTGGATGTTACGGCGTAACTCTCAACTTAAGTTATGCCGTAACCAGATCTGGCCTATAAATACCGCTCGAATTCCAGCATTTCTAATCATCCCATTTAACACACAACATCAGTGAACGTGAGTAGAAGTTGAAGGCAGATCTTGAGGAGCATACGGAGCTATCTCCAAGGGAGAAATCACTCTCCTACGATAAGCATTAGCATTTTATCATTTGTTTTACTCTTAATTCATGTATTCCGATATGTTAAACATTGAATTGATTGTTTCAAGTAATATGAGGGGCTAAGCACCTCTGGTGCTAGCATAGTTATGATTCCTTAATTGTTTTGTTTATGTTTACATTGCTTTCGTAGAATTGTTTCTAATGTATGCATGCATAGTTTGTTGGTAGCTACCCTTGTTTTGGTAGTTTTGAATGGCAGTAGTGGCTAGTTACTTAGGAGATATGACCAACTGACCCTAAGTAGGTAGACTGAGTGGGAAGGGTAAGATTTGACCAACTGACGACCCTTCTTCGCTTGTGCGATTTAACCAACTGATCACCTACCGTTTGGATGAACTTAAGAAGTCAGGGATGAGTGTTTAAGATGCTAGCGCCCGGGCACTCATTATTATAAATCTTGCATGTAGCGGTACTTAATGACTTGGCTTAGGGGACTAAAAACAACTGGACTTTCAACGGGTCACCTACGATCTCCAGTGGAAACCTTTGCTGATAGGTTAGGACGAACTGACCAAATGTTGTCCTAGCGACTTTTACCTCCACTTGAAGTAATTGGAAGTAATTAAACGTAAACTTAACTTGATAGGATGAGTAACTAGGTTAGCACACTTCTCCTCTATTGATCACAACCCTCGCCTTTATTTGTGTTCTTTATTTTATTCCTTTGTCTTTAGTAGTTAATTAGTAATTTCAACCTCAAAACCAATTCAGTTTTGTGACACCTAGACTTAGTTAAAATCCACACACATAGCTCTTGGGACGACCTCGGTTTTACCGAATACTACACTACACACGACCGGGTACACTGCCCGTTAGTGCATTAGGATAGACCATAGGTATAATGAGACAATATAAATATTAAAACCTGGTCACTAAAACCTGCATCAAGTTTTCAGCGCCGCTGCTGGGGAGTTATATTAAGATTTTTATTAAGGATTCTTTTTTTATTTTAAATTTTATTAATTTCTCACAATCTCTTTTCAAGTTTCAGGTACCATGGAAGCTGTAAACATTGATGACCTCATTCTTGAAGAATATTTGGCGTTGACAAGAGAAGAACAAGGGCCGGGGCTCGTTAGACCGGAAAGTGGAGCTAATGTCCGTTTCGAGATTAAAGATTAGTTTATGAGGGAGCTTTGCGCTAAACCTTTTTCAGGAAACAGGGACGAAGATGCGTATGAGTATGTTGAAAATGTCTTGTACATTGCAAGCCTTTTCAACATTCCTGGTGTGTCTCATGACACTGTTATGCTACGTGTATTCCCCATGACGCACTGGGGCTACAAGAAAATGGATTGAAAGATTGCCCGCCGGGGCAGTTGATATATGGGCTCTACTAAAAAAGCACTTCATCCAAAGATATTGTCCCCCATCAAAGATATCTAATCAGCTCATGGAGATCCATAATTTCAAGCAAGATGACGATGAAACGTTGTATCAAGCCTGGGATAGATACAACGATCTCCTCTACAAGTGTCCCACACATGATCTAAACAACCAGCAAAAGGTCAACATCTTTTACAAAGGAATCAACGTGACTACAAGACAGATGCTGGATTACCAAGGACCAATTCCGAGCATGACTCCTACTCTCGCAATTGAAGCCATCCAAAAAATAGCTGATCATTCTCAAAAATGGCACGATGGAGGTAGCAAAAGAAGCCTAGGTGGAAGTCTTGATGGAATTGCCGCCATCACTAACAAGCTAGAAAATCTTGGTCGGGATATGCTCAAACTCAGAAAAAGTGTTCATGCCATCCAAGTAGGTTGCGAAAGTTGCGGAGAAGGACATCTCACCAAAAATTGTCCTCACATTGACGAAGATAGTACAATCGAATAAGCTAAATATGGAGAAAATTGACTGTTTTATGGGGATAATCGTAATAATAATGGCTATCGTGGAAGATGTTCTGGAAATTAGAACCGCGGGCCTTACGGAGAAAAAAGGCTCAACCTTGAAGAGACCATCAACAAATTTCTGGAAACCTTAGCCCAAAGACAAAAAAAACAAGATGAATGGCTGAAGGATTTCCAGGAAAACACAAATAGAAGCCTCTCCAATCACGACACAACCCTAAAAAATTTAGAAACAATGGTGGAGAAGCTTAGTGAGAAGGTAAATAAGAGTAATACTAAACCCGAAGGGATAAAACCTATGGTGGAATGCAGAGCAATCTTTTCTGACGAAGATACAAAGTTACAAGTCGATTATCTCACCAAAAATTCAGATTCGAGTGAAAATTCCGGCGACAGTGTGCAGTTACGCCGTAACACTTCTGATGAGTTACGGCGTAACTATGGGTTAGACAACGATCGTGTCATTATGAAAGAGAAGGATACCGATGATAATGAAAAGAGCGAGTTACGCCGTAACCAAACATCACAGTTACGGCGTAACTGGGAAACGTGGTCAAACAAATTTCTCGAAGTAGATGAATTAGGGACACGGGTCATTAACGTGTGGTCCAACGATATTAATTTATTCCCTCAATACCATTTAAAAGAAAGTATCACTGGTGAAAGAAAATACCCGTAGCTAAGAATGAATGGTATGATCTATGGGCTTCATGCGACCATCGGAACAAAATTTGTGATGGAAGAATCGATAAGGACAGGGTCAAGGATAACAAATTCATGTGGGCTGCATATACTGATGAAGAAAGGTTGGAAAAGCTCTCATTCGAGGAAGAAGAGGAGCCACCTATTACGCATTGTTGCACCCCATAATTATAACTAATGATGAGTCCACACGAGCATGGCCTACATGCAACCCTTTCCGCGAGTATTGTAACGGGGGTGGTAACCTGAAAGACGAGGAATGGACATGCCCTCATGAGCTCGAATGGCATGATGTTAAGTTCGGGGATTTGTCCTTCGATGATTGGTATACGATATAATTCGGGGATGCTAAAATTAACCCAAATCTTCTAAAAAGGCTCAAGGATGGGCATTGTCTAGAGAGAGAGTCCGTTAATAATGATATCTACTGCATGGAGGATCCTTTAAGCAACACCAGTGACAAAGAAGCTCGAAGTCATTGGTGTGAGAAAATAAAAACTCATGGCGAAGTTTTTTGGGCATCTTGCAACCCTTATGATGATAAGTGTAACAGAGGAAGCAGCATAATGAGAGTTGGGGAGGATGAATTCTTTTGGACCTCAACTAATGATGGGAAAAGAACGGAATTACCTTGGTTAGACAACTTGGGATTTGACAATTGGGTCAAAATCAAATATGGGAAAATAGATGCGCCGACTAAGGAAAAGACATGGAAAGGATGTATGAGTAAAGAAGACCTGAACGAAGAAGTCCATAACGACTTGAGTGACATAACAAATGAAGATATCAAAGAGTCGGCGAGAAATGAGAAAGAGGAATGCAAACGGGTACTGGTGGAAGACTTACTTGATGAGAAATGGTTTAAAGGTACCGAGTCTGACGATGATGATATAGAGGGGATTTTAGATTACCTTGAGCTACAAGGTGAAGATGGATTCACTGACCCCGAAGATGAAGCATATGAGCAAAGAAGGTGCAAACTCCTCGGAATTCCGTATAAGAGGTCGCCACCGATTGTTACTGAAAAATATGAGTTTACTAGATACCACTTGGGGCCGGACGAAAAGTTTTATAAAATTCAAAAAATCGAGACTAAGGAATATCTCCGCACTGCTACGAATGTTGCTTGGGTCAGGCATAACTTGATGGAGGACATATAGGAAGTTGGCCTAGTCCAAAGGCCGCCATAAAGCCCCGAGGCTTTGAGTCTAACTTATAGACTCGTAAATAAAGAAAAGTGCTCTTTCGGAAGACAATCCGAATTATCCCTTTGATTTGTTTTGTTTCCAATTCTGTTGGGTTTTGTGTTTTTAACCATTTTTGCAGGAAAATAAAGAAAAGTTGCTGCCGCATGCTGATCTATCCACAGTTACGTAACATGAATTTTGCAGCAGTACTTCTTAGAGCATTAACAATTACGGCGTAATCCCACGCAATGGTTACGCAGTAGCTACACTCTTGTAGCATCTGCCAGGTTTTGCCTAATTACGGCGTAACTCCTTCTGGAAGTTACGACGTAACTATCCTCTGTAACACTTCTTTCTTTTTAAACATAATAACCTTGTATTAGTTTTAAATGAAATTTATGGGTATGTTCCCTGTAAGCCCTCACGAGACTACGCTCGTCCACTTGGGACACCAAGTGGTTTAAAAGGCTTGTTGCATACGCTAAATGCAACCGTTATTCCTACGAAAGTGTGTTAGGTTTATTTTTCATTTTTTCTTTTTCTTTTTTAGAATTATGCTTGTTGGTAGTGAGATTTCAGGGATTGAAGTTTCTCGTGGATGCTTATGCGAAGGCATGACTCTTTTCGTGAGCCTTCTTCCTTTTTGGAGCAAATTTCAGGGAAGTTCTCGCTCTAATTCTACTTTTCTCTTCACCTTTATTTAACGCTTAGTACAAAAGGGACTTTGTACATTTCAAGTGGGGGGACGGGAGTAGAATTTTCTCTTGAACTTTATTTTGTCCTCGTTTTTGTAGTTTATTTTGAAAAATTATGCCATTTTTAAAATTTTGACATATTTTTCTTAACCTAACTAGATTATACCTTAGCCGAGCACATTATAACCCTTGATATTATATGGTGAGATTAGCCTTATCCATTTCCAAATTTTTACCCCAAATCCACCAAATTATGAGTGTGCCGGTAGCTTGTAAACTTTAAAACTTGGCTTTTGCGTCATTTCGAGACCATAGACGAGGTATGTTAAGTTATCTCGATGTATTTGGACTTTTCAGTTTAAGAAGGCATTATTATAGGATTAGCACCCAAATAGCCTACCATTGTGTGTCTATCGATTAGTCACCTCGACTTCTCGACCCCCATGTTAAATCCTTTTGTTGCACTCACCTTTAATGCATGATACCCCTAGATACACCCATCTGAGCCATTCCTTCATTTTGTTAACCCAGCATACTGTTTTGTTACAACCATACACCTTAGCCTACCCTGTAGTCTTTATTTGTGATTGGGAAGTCATTATTTGCATAAGTAAGGTTCAAGTGGAAAGGTTCGGGATCATGCTTTCGTCGACGAAATATTCTTAAAGATCATTGAAGACCCCCCAAATTCTCATATTGATCATCTCAAGTAGGGGGATGTTTAGTTGTTATGTTTATGATTAAAAAAAAATGATTTGATTCGAATAAAAAATAAAGATAAATTACAGTTATTTATTTGATTGTAAATTGAAAAATTATAAGCACTATGTTTATGAGCTTATTATAGATTTAGTATCGAGGAGGCCACCTCAGTCGCATTTGGAGTTGGTAATTGCGCCAACAGTTGGAGAAAAGGTAGTGTGCCTATCATTACGTCCTCTAATGACATGTCTACCTGGTATATCATGATCCGGTTTCTTAACTTTGAAACTTGAACTTTGGATGAACGGTAAGTGGTGATGACATGGTTATAGATTTAGACTATTTGCTTGATTTTATTTTACACTCATTTTATCCCATGTCTTATCCTACCCTTTAGTCATGAAGTGTGTCTAGGTGATGCAGCAAGCAATCTTTGGTGTCTTGGCCATGGATTTGGTCATGTGTCATTAATTTTGTCCACTTCGCTATGACACGTTAGTAATGAAGACTCACCATTAACCTTTGTCGTGTCTACCCATATTGCCTTCGAGAATTGTTTAGCCCTTAACTCTAGTGGTGGAGATTTGTGTAACCGCCAAGCTTATGATAGAATAGATGCTATGATTGTGCGTTGAGTGATCACCCCGAAATTGACACTTAGAATAGTTGAGAGATTTGAGTGTTTCGTTCCCATTTCGTGAGGTGTTCGGCTTTGTTTTATTCTAGCATAAGGGATTTGTAAACTTATATTTTCAAGGTAATGAGAGATATCTTTTTAGGAATCTATCTAATAAGATCTAATTGAGGGCAAGTAAAGTTCAAGTGGGGGGATATTTGATAACATCAAATAATCATGAATATTAAGTGTCAATTTCCCCTGATAATACTCGTAATTTATATCATTTATACGGATTTACGCTTGTTTTCCTTTATATTTCACTTTCAGGTAAATTACGAGCATTGGAGCTAATGAGACGCGGATTTGGAGAGTTTATTGAAGATATATGACAGTATGCCTATTTTGAAGATGTTACAGCATAACTCCACTCTCACATTACGCCGTAACAGAAGCGTGACTCAGAAAACCAACTCAAATGAAGATTACGGCGTAACTCTCTTCCAAGATTACGACGTAACTAATTAGGTCAAATGAGGTTCCACGCCGCTGCAAGATACGCCGTAACTCATTCCACAACTATGGCGTAACCAGGATTTAGTGAAGATACGACGTAACTCTTTCTAGATGTTACGCTGTAACCAGCATTTTCAGTGCAAAATACGAAGAATTGGATGTTATGACGTAACTTTCAACTCAAGTTACACCGTAACCAGATCTGGCCTATAAATACCGCTCGAATTCCAGCATTTCTAATCATCCCATTTAACACACAATATCAGTGAACGTGAGTAGAAGTTGAAGGCAGATCTTGAGGAGCATACGGAGCTATCTCTAAGGGAGAAATCACTCTCCTACGATAAGCATTAGCATTTTATCATTTCTTTTACTCTTAATTCATGTATTCCGATATGTTAAACATTGAATTGATTGTTTCAAGTAATATGAGGGGCTAAGCACCTCTGGTGCTAGCCTAGATATGATTTTCTTAATTGTTTTGTTTATGTTTACATTGCTTCCGTATAATTGTTTCTAATGTATGCATGCATAGTTTGTTGGTAGCTACCCTTGTTTCAGTAGTTTTGAATGGAGGTAGTGGCTAGTTACTTAGGAGATATGACCAACTGACCCTAAGTAGGTAGACTGAGTGGGAAGGGTAAGATATGAAATCTGACGACCCTTCTTCGCTTGTGCGATTTGACCAACTAATCACCTACTGTTTGGATGAACTTAAGAAGTCAGGGATGAGTGTTTAAGATGCTAGCGCCCGGGCACTCATTATTATACATCTTGCATGTAGCGGTACTTAATGACTTGGCTTAGGGGACTAAAAACAACTGGACTTTGAACGGGTCACCTGCGATCTCCAGTGGAAACCTTTGCTGATAGGTTAGGACGAACTGACCAAATGTTGTCCTAGCGACTTTTACCCCCACTTGAAGTAATTGGAAGTAATTAAACGTAAACTTAACTTGATAGGATGAGTAACTAGGTTAGCACACTTCTCCTCTGTTGATCATAACCCTCGCCTTTATTTGCTTTCTTTATTTTATTCCTTTATCTTTAGTAGTTAATTAGTAATTTCAACCTCAAAACCAATTAAAATCTGTGACTCCTAGACTTAGTTAAAATCCGCACACATAGATCTTGGGACGACCTCAATTTTACCGAATACTACACTACACACGATCGGGTACACTGCCCGTTAGTGCATTAGGTTAGACCATAGGTATAACGAGACAATATAAATATTAAAACCTGGTCACTAAAACATGCATCAGTCAACTTTAAAAAAAATAATAATTTCAGCATTCTACTTACTTTGGGATCGTTTATTTCACTTATAACGCACAATGGTCATCATAATCAGAATTGAAGCCTTTTATTGAGGTTTGGAAACATAGTAGGCTTGGAATCAGTTAAGATTTTTAGTTTGGTCTCCAGAAATACCCAAAACTTGTAGGAAATGTCAATCCGATTAATCACGGATTAATCCCGCCTTGACCGATTAATCGATGCAGGGTGTTCAACCGCCCGACTACCGATTCACGATTTTTGTAACATTGGTATAAATATATCCCCATGTATTCATCCTTTGGTACACTTGATTTCGATAAAATGCCAAACTTATTCTTTTCCCCTCTCTTGTTCCTAGGTCGATGAGTGAAACCCTACGAAAGGGATTTACGAGTGACCTTGAGCATAACAAAGGTGCTTGGTTAATCTATTGTCATCAAGAACTAGCATTCGCATCGAATCGTTAATAGTACGTGTGCACAAGACCATAGATAAATCCTATTTTGGATTTTTGGTGTTTCCCCAAACGACTCAGGTGTTAGTCAATTACATAAACCTTAATTATTTAGGGTTTATGCTTCTTGATCGTTTGATTGCTTGGAGTTGCTAAAAGGTACGCTTACTTTATATTTTGGTTAATTAATTATGAATATTTGTATAAGTCTTCCATTGCGTGTTGTTGTGATTACTTGTTTATATATAATGATTGTCATGTTTATATAATTCCATCAGTGGTATCAGAGCCAAGTTAATATTGTGTAATTAATTACCGAAACATATAAAAAATGAATTTTGTATTGTGTATTGTATGATTAATCGTATTCTAAGGTTTGGAATTTGAAACCTAATTTTTTTTAATTAGGACCGAATGCCCTCTTTTATTTATATATAAAAAATATGCTTTGTAAATTGTAGAAATCTTAAGATTTCATGCTATTTTTTATATGTTAATTAATGAATAATTGTTGTTATGTCATTAATTGTAAGCGATCTTACGAATTAATAATAATTGTTATGTGGAATCCATGATGAAAACATGCATGTTTTGTCATGGATTATTGTTTATTATGCATTAATTTGTGTGTACACATGTATTTATTGATAAATCTTGAATTGGGCAAGACCTCAATTATACATTAATGAATCAATTATTTGCAATATGATAGATATTTAGCTATCACTTACGTAATCGATTCATTAATGTATGTGACTCATTTTGTACATAGATGAAAACAAGTGAAAGTTTTAGTTAAATATATGTATTATTAAACCTAGATTGATTATTAATAGGTTTTTATCAAACTAGTTCGCATGTGGCTACTCGTTTACACATATTAATTGTTAAGTTATGTGCGCATTGTTTTAATTATTTATTTTTTATTTTACTTGTTTGTTTATCTTTGGTTGACAAGCTGTATGCAAAGGGTAACTTTGAATAAAAAAATAAACCGGACTAAACAATGGTGATATATGATTTGCTTTTAAGAATTAAATTTTAAACGTTTAGCCGATTGATGTGGTTTTGTACCAAATTTTAGAAAGGCTCGCCCATTTTGACAACCTATAAAAGAGATATAAGGAAGGTACACATTAAATTGTGACCTAAAAGAAAAAGGTTTTTAATACGCTTCGTGCTGACCCGTTTCTACGCTTCTTTGTGCATCAAAATGGAGCTACCTACGACTATTTAAATGTACAAAAGCATCTTAAGGGCGAATTGACCTTAATTCCATGCGCTAGTTTTGTGGTAATTATCCGAATAACTTGGATCTTATGACTCATGCAGTAGTATGGTATAGTGGACAATAATTAAAGGTAATTCTTTGATTGGTTTACCCAATACCTCGATTGAAACTTTGTTGATTTAATCTTAGTAATAAAAACTAATGAGTATAGTTTTATTAAAACCTATGATACAAAGATGAATTCATGACATCTTTGTACATATTTAATTTGACACCAAAACTAATAAGTACCATTTCAATTAAGTTTATGCCATCCAATGAAACGGGAACACCTAACATTGCCATTTAAGTTATGTGAGACACGTAGCTAGATTGTAATCAAAGGGTAAATCTGCAATTGTCGTGAGAACGGGCGTCGATGTATTTGCAGTTTCTTAAGTTGGACAACTTAATTGAGCCAGATAGTGAGACCTAGTAACTCAAGACATAAGATGAGGATGAAACATGCTTACATTGTAATTGGTTTGGCAAAAATGCAAATCCCATAATGATCTAGGAATTGCAATCCGAGATTGACAATTGATGTTCGACTCGTACCTTGCTGAATATTTCATTGCTAGCTATCAACTGATGTGATGAAACTGTGTCAATTTGGATCCTAGTTTTTCAAAAAAATTAAATGGTTATATGAATATTTACCAAGGGTATTTAATTTCTCGAAAGATTAAATTATCAAAAATAATAAAATTGAATTATGTAATTCTTTTAAATGTATTAATGCAATATTAAATCGTAAACGTGGTTTAGTCTTTTATTGGTAAATTGATCCAGTTCTGCTTTCAAACAAATGTTTGATCGAAAAAATTTAATAAAAAGACAAACGATGTGTACTTTCCGTGAGAGAAAAGAGAGACTCAATCGTATTCCTTTTCATGATTGAGAAAGGTATGATAGGAACATCAGATTTTTCTAAATTCTAATATAACTCATAGCAAACTTTAATAGTTAAGAGAATTGCACATCTTATTTCCATAGATATTTCATCACCCTCATTCGCTGATTGAATTGTTTTGTAACAAATATGATATTTGGTTAACTGGAAAACATGTATGACATTTTATGAGTTTGTTAATACAAATAAACCGTAAAAACGTTTATTTATATTTTACGATCTTCTAATGTTTTGTCGATAAAAAAAGTAAAATCATTTTAACGAAACAAATAAAATACGTAAATGGTTTGAGCCAATAGTTTTATAACACACTTACGTTTTCACATAAAACACTAAAACAAGTATAAGTGATTTTATGATTTAGTAATACATATGTACAACAACTAGTGTTTACATATTGGTCAAATATATACATAACTAGTATGTATTATAATGGGTAAAAACTACAACCCATGGAACATATCCATAACCCATGGTATTGACCCATACCCATTTGACTAGATGCATTGCACCCATTAGGTACATTGTATCTAAAGAAATACCCATGGATCAACTCATAACCCATGACCCATGACCCACAACCAAAATACCCATGGGCAAAGAGGAGCGTCCCACGGATCCCTAACATTACACTAGACGGATCCCTTGAGGGTGGGATCCGTGGAACAGTAAGTGTTTCTCCTCTATAAATAATGAGCCATTTCTTCCTTTTGGCTTGCCACTCTTACACATACTTTCCCCAAGTATTGTAACTCTCTAACCACTTATCCTAAGGGGTCTTTCTATGTAGTTTGTCTTTTATTATTTTGTGTGATTCTCTAGGTTCCTCATAAAGGCGAGATCACCACTTCTTGAAGTCGAGCAAGCTCAAGTCCATGAGTTGGCATACTTCGTCATCATCAAGACTACTGAGGTTCTCTTGTTGATAGTTCTTTCTTCCTTCATAGAAGTGTTGTGTCGAAGGCATTAGTGAAGGATTCCGAAAGAGTCAAGACGAAAACATTAGTGAAAGGTGCTTAACGTCCATGTCAAAAGCATTAGTGAAGAATGCTAAAGGTGTCAAGACGAAGGCATTAGTGAAAGGTGCCAAGCGTTTGTGTCAAGGGCATTGGTGAAAGATGTCTAGGAATCAAATCAAGTGGCATTAGTGAAGAATGCCAAGGTCGTATAATCGATGAGGTGCATCGTTATACAAATAGTGATAGTTTGTTTCCAAGGATGTTGATATCCTTAATGGTGTTGTAATAAGGAGTGGGTCTCCTTTGGGATTAGGTGTTGTGTAGTGTTGGGTAGTAGTTCCTCCGTTGTAATGGAACTCGGTACTTAGCCTAGTACCGGATAAAGGGTAGGCGACGTTGTGGTAGGTGTGGTTCACCTTGGTGAAAAGAACCCGGTGGTTAGCCTAGTACCGGAAAAAGAGTAGGCGACGTTGTGAAGGCTTCTCCGCCATAAGGAGTTGGTGTCGTGTAGTGATTACGAACTCTCGAGTAGGTGACTCGGGAAGTGGAGTAGGTCAAGGAAGGTGTCCTTGTAGCCGAACCATTATAAATACTCATGTCATGGTTATGTGCTTTTTACCCTTTATCTTTCATTACACTTTTATGTATCTATCTATCAACGTTCAACATACACACCTAAATAGATTGACATAAGTTGATCTAAATGTTTTAAAACGAAGTTTGAATTGGTAAAACTATTCAATCCCCCTTCTAGTTTTCCACAATTGGTATCAGAGCTTCGTTACCAAGTTTCTTAGAGTATGTTGTACTTTAAAAAACTTGATACGATCCGTGTATGTTTGAAAACTACAAAGACGGATTTTCAAGTCAGTTTTTAAAAATCATTATAGTGTTTATTGTTGGACAATGATAGAATGTTCTAATACTTTCCTTGTTAAGAATTCTCCATACTTGGATTTGGGCATACCAAGAAGATCATGAAGAAACTATCTAAATATTTATTTTCGTAAAAGAATGTTTAGCATTGTTTTTCTCATACATGGATATGGAGATTCTAAGAAGATCACAAAGCATTTCCTCTAAATATTTCTTTCTTTAAAAAGAATATTTAGCAAAGGTATGATCGTTAATAAATTACATTATCTTCTTATTTTATTAAAATCTTAGTTGTATGATTAATCCTTATTAGTAATTACTTAAGTAGTTATCTATATTAAAATCATCATCAAGAATGGTATTCTTCGATTGATTTATATATAGACTACACTACTAATCTGTAATAATGATATCTCGGTTATACGATAACCTCAATCATTATTCATCACAAAAGGATTATTGACACTTTCTTCTATGTCAATGAATATCCATGTGAAATTTCTTATATTATGATAAAATGGGATTTTATCATAATCTTTGAAAAACCTCCCAAGAATTGTGACTAATTCATAAAAAGGGAATCTCGTCAAATAGGACTAGTATAAAATCGTCAAAACCCCAAATCATAAGTTTTAGAGCTTAAACATCAAACTCTAGGCGTTTTAGAACTCCCAAACCAAATTTATCAAGGAATGCTTAAACTGATTTTTGCTGTCATGCCGGATCCCTGAGCTTGAACTAGCCGGATCCCTAATAAGAGGGATCCGTGCAACAGAAGACAACATAAGTTAGTAATGATCACTGTGGAAGTTTCACAATCACTTTCCCTTCAAAGACTCACGAACAAAAACCCAATTACTGTTCACAGGAGCAATTTAATCATTTCCTTCAAGCATAACAATCTCTTGTGTAAGTATAATCTTCACTACATTGTTAATTTAATTCATTGATTTCTAGGATACAAGTTCTTCATTTTTAGAAGTTGGGTTCAAATGGGTTTGATCATAATTTGTTACCACATTATTTTCTAAGATAATCCAAATAAAAAAATTAACATTGTTAATACAAATTAAACTCATTTCTTGAATTCAATAAAGATGATTTGAGCAAAATTGTGATCAAACCCTTTAGGTTACTATTCACAATTAACACCACATTGTGGTTGTGTTGTTTAGGAACAATCATGCCAAGTAACCGACAACAATACTATCAAGATACCGCTCATTACATACCAATGTACCATAGAAAAGATGGACTTAGCCCGGAAGATAGGAAAGCTTTTAAAATGCTCGAAAAGAGACTTTTTCATGAAGGTCGTGTAGTAGAACCATCATTTCTTGCTAACACCGACATAAGACAAGTTTTTGGGACCATTGGCTTTGATTGTTTATTGGACATAAACGAACAAATTTGCCCGGTTTTCGTACTCGATTTCTACAAGACAATGAGGATAGTTAGAAATGATGATGGGTCCATCTCAATTGTCTTCATCATAAATGAGCATGAGTACACCCTTTCCCTTGTGGAGTTTGGAAGAATACTACGGGTTCCATATCAAGGAGTTTGCATGTTTTCCAATGAGTGGTCTTTAGAGGAGTCACACACTATGGTTGATCATCATGAAATCTACCACATGTTAATCCTGGAAGCAACCACGGTAAGGGATACCGTGTTCATGCCAAGGGCATCCCCATCGAGGGTCACTAGAAACTCAAAAGTGATCTATAGGGATCATTTCCAAATGGAGCTCTCCGATATGTACGCATTGTATAGGAAATGGGAAGTTGTGGTGAGGGAGAATGTGTTGTTCTTAGTAGGTAACAAGGATCACCCCATTGCATGCCTAAGTTTCATGATCTATTGCCTAGTGACAGAGACTCGCTTCAACCTTGCATACTACATGATTAAGAGAATGGCAAGTGTAAAAAGCACGGACAAAATGGTGCTCCCATACGCAATGCTCCTAACCCGTCTTGCAACATTCATCTTTGCATTAGATCCTTCTCCGCAATCCTATGATCATAGCTTTTGCAACAAAGTTATGGTGTCATTGACCCAGGGTAGAACTACAAGGTTTATGGTGGAAGGCAAATGGCCTCACCCACCCACGGATTCCTCGGATGAACAAGAAAGGCAAAGAGAAGGTGAAGGTAGTAGCAACCTACTCGGAAATACCGCTCTCGACCCCTTGGATTAAATCAATCAATTGCCGGAAGTTCCTAGCCCATCACAAGAATGGCAACAAACCAAGGGAATCTTCAAGTGCTTCGCCAACTTCTTGAAGAAAAAGAAGTAGAGATGGTGTGATAAAGAATAGAGGAGGGGTGAAGACGGGGAGTGGTGGGGAAGTAAGGTAAGGTCATAGGACCTTAATTTGTGGAAACAATTTGAAACAATGGTTTGTAACATCTAAACAATACTTATGTAGAGTAGGATGTAGTATGTAGGTGTTGCCATAACTTGGCATTGAACAATCTTAACTTAGGAACGTGTAGGATGAGATTTTATGACTTCTTGAAATCATTCAAGTAGTCGTCGTCACTCATCTTTAGGTACCTTTAGTTCCCCCACATTTGCTATGCGTTATACTTGATGTGTTCTTGCATTTAGTCTTTGTAGAAACAACTAGGAGAAGCATTTTGCTAAGAGTGCAAAATTGCACATTTGCTGAAAGCTTTCTGATCCGCAGTAGGCGGATCCCAGTTATATAACTTGCCGGATCCCTCCCAAAAGGGAACCGTGGGATCCGTGACTACAGATGAGGAATACAAACTTCCTTACATCGAAAACAGCTCACTAGATCACCTCACACTAGTCAAACATAAGACCTTAGAACCAACTAAGTCTTCCTCAAACATTTGAAAGCTTCACACTCACCTATAGCTTACCTAGGATCTATTTCTAAGTGTTTTTGATTTATCAATTCATCAAAACTCACCATCTTCGGCTCCAATGTTCACACATTATTCCTCACATCTTATAACACTTAGTTTGATATGTCAATCAATTTTAGCAAATTGAGTTTAGTCACTTTTGACTCAAAAATAGGCTCGAAACTAGTTTTTCATTTTTTCTTATTTTTTAAGATTCTATTAAATTTTTCTTGAGCCATCATCTAACTTCTAGGACTAATTACCACCACTTCTTCATCTCAAACCAAATGGTATCCTTCTTAAGCACTTAGTTAGACTATCTAAACTCCACTTTCCTACCCAAAACCATCATTAAGCATAAGGGTGAGCATCAGTCCGGGACCGGACCGGACCGACAAGACCGAAGACCGAATTAAGGTAAAAACCGAGACCGATACCGAATGTGGTCGGTCCGGTCCAGTCTCGGTCGGTCCGTCGGTCGGACCAGACCGTTTGGAGTCTACTAAGGCCAAAATAGTCGGTTTGTGGTCCGGACCGAGGACCGAATTAGCCCAAATGCATAGACCGAGGACCGGACCGAATGTGGTCAGTCCGGTCCGGTCCGGTCTCGGTCGGTCCGGTCAGTTCGGGTCGTTTGCTCACCCCTAATTAAGCATCCTCAGCGCTTATGGTTGAGCATTTAAGACATCCACTACTCAAGACATCAAGGGAAAGTCAAAACCTCAAAATACATAGGTACTAGACCTTAAAAAAAGCATAATCATATCATCAAGTATCTGTCTAACAGACGGATCCCTGGTCAGAAGGATCCGTGGGATCCGTGTCTGTAGAAAGACTTTAATCAGCCTTCCTCTTCAAATTTAAGCCACCTTTTGGTTATCTAACCACTTTTAGTTACCATTTAATGTATTCCTAGAGCTGAACAATATCCTAAGTGCATGCTTAATCCTCTTAGTGGTCAAAACTTTAATTCCCTAATTCAAAATTATCCTTTATAAACTAAACACTCTTAAGGTTAAGTCATCACTCTCACCTAGCTCTCAAAAATCAGTAGTTAGAAGCTTACATTACATTATTACCATCACCATGACCAAAGCACTTAGCAACAACTCTTCAACCATAGGCTCATCCAAAAGAAAGGGTCATATGATTCATGAGATTTCAACCACCGAATCATCTTCCGTAAGAGATAACAATGCTAGAATCCCACCTCAACAAACCCATTCAACAATTGCTAAGAGAACCGCAAGAATTAGCATCAAACCTTTTGGGCTAGAAAAAGAGTCATCTAGTTCAAAACCAAACATAGCTAGCTCTAGCAAATCGTCTAAGCCCTCATTCCTAGAGCATGGATTACACTCATTCAACGAGCCTCTTTCTCACCCAAATCTCTATTAATTAGAGCATTCATCACCGAGCACATCCCACTCACCAACTTTCTCGTTAAATAGGGAACCACCTACAACACCGACTAGTCCATCATTGGAGACAAGGAATCACCAAGGACTTGATCATATGGAGGAATTTCCATTACCACCACCCTCATTGTTAGTAAAACCTCATCCTACATCTCTAAATGAACCCCCACCATCTTTCGTAGAGCCTTCTCAAAACATTCATTTTCCTCCGGTTCCAAATCAAGACAATAATTGCTCTAATTGTCTAATCACCCAAGGACTTGTTCAAAGAGTACGAAATGAGTTGCATTTCATGTTTAATCATCTTCTTGAAAGATTGGACCAAATCAACAAGTCTAATCTTCCTTAGACTCAAGCACATTGTTCCGTTCTAGGTTTTAGTAACTTATTAGTGTTAGTAGAATACGTATGGCTAAATCATTCTCTTAGTTTTAGAGATTTCTTGATTATCTCTTTGTTTTATTAAATGATAACTTATTTGCCATATTGCTTTGAGTATATGTTTGTTGTTGGTATACATATCTCACTTTCATATTTAGCATTGTTTGGTATATCACCGTTGCTGAAAATCTGTCATCAGACAGACGGATCCCTAAAAAATTCCTAGACGGATCCCACAAAGGAGGGAACCGTGGGATCCGTGCTACAGAAGACAAACTTTCTACTAACTTGAGTCTTGTTTGCAGGAAATTATGCACAAAATACTTGTTTTCTAACATTTATCTTGTAGATTTTCAAAATACACATGAAGACTTTGACATCTTAAGCTAGGGGAGCTTTGTGTCAAACCATACATTACAAAACCATTTGCAATATAATCCTTATTTGGATTATACTTCATGACATCCCATTGCAAAGTGCAATCATCAAGGGGGAGCATTTTCATCACAAGGACGAAACCATTTGCAAACAAAGTTGCAATGCATTAGATTATTAATTTTTATTTACTTGACGCCCTCACAAAGGGATGGACTCGTCAAGGGGGAGTTAAGACGAGAACCCTTCCCGTCACTTGCTCTCTTTACATTTTTTTTTCTCTTTTACATTTTTTTTTCTCTTTTACATTTTTTTCTAAACAATGTGTTAGTTTCTTTTCGACGCTCTTTTTGTTTCGACAAAAAGGGGGAGAAGAGAGTAAAAACTCCAATTCAAACTTTTACGAATTTTAGTTTTTCCTTAAAATAATTTTATGTTTTGTCATCAACAAAAAGGGGGAGATTGTTAATACAAATAAACCGTAAAAACGTTTATTTTATATTTTACGATCTTCTAATGTTTTGTAGATAACAAAAGTAAAATCATTTTAACGAAACAAATAAAATACGTAAATGGTTTGAGCCAATAGTTTTCTAACACACTTACATTTTCACATAAAACACTAAAACAAGTATAAGTGATTTTATGATTTAGTAATACATATGTACAACAACAAGTGTTTACATATTGGGCAAATATATACATAACTAGTATGTATTATAATAGGTAAAAACTACAAATCATGGAACATATCCATAACCCATGGTATTGACCCATACCCATTTGACTAGATGCATTACACCCATTAGGTACATTGTATCTAAAGAAATACCCATGGATCAACCCATAACCCATGACCCATGACCCACAACCAAAATACCCATGGGCAAAGAGGAGCGTCCCACAGATCCCTAACATTACACTAGACGGATCCCTTGAGGGTGGGATCCGTGGAACAGTAAGTGTTTCTCCTCTATAAATAGTAAGCCATTTTTTCCTTTTGGCTTGCCACTCTTACACATACTTTCCCCAAGTATTGTAACTCTCTAACCACTGATCCTAAGGGATCTTTCTATGTAGTTTGTCTTTTGTTTTTTTATGTGATTCTCTAGGTTCCTCTTAAAGGCGAGATCACCACTTCTTGAAGTCGAGCAAGCTCAAGTCCATGAGTTGCCATACTTCGTCATCATCAAGACTACTGAGGTTCTCTTATTGATAGTTCTTTCTTCCTCCGTAGAAGTGTTGTGTCGAAGGCATTAGTGAAGGATTCCGAAAGAGTCAAGATGAAAGCATTAGTGAAAGGTGCTTAACGTCTGTGTCAAAAGCATTAGTGAAGAATGCTAAAGGTGTCAAGACGAAGGCATTAGTGAAAGGTGCCAAGCCTTTGTGTCAAGGGCATTGGTGAAAGATGTCTAGGAATTAAATCAAGTGGCATTAGTGAAGAATGCCAAGGTCGTATAATCGATGAGGTACATCGTTATACAAATAGTGATAGTTTGTTTCCAAGGATGCTGATATCCTTGAAGGTGTTGTAATAAGGAGTGGGTCTCCTTTGGGATTAGGTGTTGTGTAGTGTTGGGTAGTAGTTCCTCCATTGTAATGGAACTCGGTACTTAGCCTAGTACCGGATAAAGGGTAGGCGACGTTGTGGTAGGTGTGATTCACCTTGGTGAAAAGAACCCGGTGGTTAGCCTAGTACCGGAAAAAGAGTAGGCGACGTTGTGAAGGCTTCTCCGCCATAAGGAGTTGGTGTCGTGTAGTGATTACGAACTCTCGAGTAGGTGACTTGGGGAGTGGAGTAGGTCAAGGAAGGTGTCCTTGTATCTGAACCATTATAAATACTCGTGTCGTGGTTATGTGCTTCTTACCCTTTATCTTTCATTACACTTTTATATATCTATCTATCAACGTTCAACATACACATCTAAATAGATTGACATAAGTTGATCTAAATGTTTTAAAACGAAGTTTTAGTTGGTAAAAATATTCAACCCCCCTTCTAGTTTTCCACAGAGTTGTTAAATTAGAAGCTAGACTGATTACCGCAAAATTGGCAAAAGGCAAACTAACATAATTTATCTAGTTGTTTTGCTTTAACCCTTTAAAGGAAAACCGCAAAATTTGCTAGAAAGAACACCCAAATAAACCTACTAAAATCATCTGTGACAACTAGGCAATACATTTTATTCATTAAGCTTTTTACAAATGCTGGACCAAACAAATCCATATGCAAAATATGTAAAGGTATACTGATTGAGTTCTATGTATTGGACTTACAAGAGGCTCTGTGATGCTTTTCCTTCTGACAAGCAACACAATTGTTTGATATTTTCCAAAAGTTTGGAAGGTAAACCTCTTACAAGATTTCCCTTAACTTATTTATTGATAGTTTTAAAGGTTAAGTGTCCAAGCCTTCTATGCCAAAGTTTAGATTCATCCAATGTGTCTTTTGCAAAAAGGCAAGTTAAACCTCCTTTAGGAACCATGTTCTTTAAATCAACACTGTATATTATCTCTTCTAGGAAGTTTAAGTAGAATTTGACTTTCATCAATCAACTTAAAATTTGGTGATAAGATGATACATTCAGTGTCAGTAAAAAGAACACTATTTTTTTGTCACACATTTGTGAGACATTAAAGAGATTAAACTTAAGCTCTTTCATAAAATACACATTTTCAAAATCTAAAGCACCAGTATTAATTGTACCTTTCCTAGTGATTTTCCATCCTTTGGGGTTACCTCCAAAGGTAACATATCCTCCATCAATCTTCTCATAATCTGTAAGATAGGACATGTTTCCTGTCATGTGCCATGAGCATCCACTGTCAACCACACCTTGATCTTGTAAATCCATCCGTGATTGATCACTCGAGTCATACCCACCTAGACCATCACAAGACACCAAGGCTATGGAATTTGATGTTTCCACTATCACACTCCTTCTAGAGTTCTCCTTGTTCATGTGGTCTTGAGTTCTTGGAGCCCTACACTCCCTAGCAAAGTGCCCCCTTTTGTGGCAGTTGTAGCACTCCACTTTGGACTTATCAAAGCCAATTGGCTCATTTCCATTGACATTTAGCTTCCTCCTAGTATTCTTCAAAAATCTTCGAGCCCTCATGGCCATCTGCCATCTCAAATCCATCTCTTCTAAGTCATCAGGATGAATTTGCTGCAAGTCCTTATGTGCAAGTTAAGGACTATTAGGTTGAACAACAAAGAATGCACAAATAACATCATCACTCAAGTGGTCAATATTGGCAGCATTAACTTGAGTGTTATCAGTAGAAACTCCATGAGCAGTGTTAACTGCTCTTTCAGAACTGTTATTGTTACATATATTAGGTGTATTGCTATAAGAGACAAATAACCGTAACATGAAAACATAAAAGTGTAGAGAATAATACCGTAATTCTTTTGATTGTTGAGACACAAAAAACACAAGTAAGGAAAATGTTGAGGCCTGTGATGATCACAGTTTCCTTAAGACAGATTCGTCCTCTCCACGGTGCTTGAGAATCGTGAACGTCTATCTCCCAGGATACAACAACAACGGATAACTCCGTTAGCACAAACGGGTTATCAAGGCGAACCAAAAACGTGTCTTCCCTCTATTACGAACCGATACAAAATGAATCAACATCGAGGTCAACAACAAAAGGAGAGGAATTAGTTATGTGTTCTTTTGGTGTGTTGAAACAAATGAGACAAGCTCTCATTTATAGGTAAAAGGGGACGAGGAAAAGAAAAGGTCACAATTAAATCTACTAATGGCTCATGAACACAAACTTAAATTCGGTCGTTACAATTGACCAAACATTAATCTTGTTCTTAACTCCCATTAGTACACATGATGACCATCAATTGTCATTCAAATCTAAAAAATTTGACCATAATTTCTAACAATCACCCACATGAATGAAATTGATAACGGAAACAAAAATCAATGTCTCGATGTTGTAATAGAGTTTTACAGTTGACATTTGCATAGGATAGGTAGGTGTTACCCTTTGAACCTTCCCTCGTGAAATATACTTAGCCTCTTAGCAGCCAGTAGAACTTGATGTCTTTGAACTGTCCGCTGTTTGTGGAGACGACAATATATATTCACACAAATATCTCCTTGACACATTTTGGTTCTCATAGTTATGTTTGTTATGGTCATGAACATTAGCCTGGTTCTGCGAGAGCTGTTAAAAATTGCGCCCCCACAATTCCCTTAGAAGCGACCCCACTTCTCTCCCACATAGGTGATTCTCCATTAATCATTAAAAGCCATATGCTTAACCTCATATTGTCACTATTATAGGAATGGACTAGGAAGTTTGCTAACTCTCTTAAATAAATGTGGAGTTTATTACTCCCCCACAGTGACCTCAGTTTATACAAGTAGGTTGTCCTATTGAACCCAGATCTTGGGATCTCCAGTTAGCTGGGTTAGGTATTCCTTCATATAAACTTTTCAAGGGCTTTAGTCACATTCCTCTTCACGACTTGCTAACTAACTCTCACATTTAGCTTTTCACAAGCGGATCCGCAAAGTTATTCTATGACTTCATATTGTCAATAGGGATAACCCATGCTGAGAGTAGTTGTCGTATCGACATAATATGTTTGTACAAATTTGAGTTTCGTGCAACTCTAAATATATCATGCTCCAGGTAATTCTTGAGTATTCCAACTAGGCAAGAACTTCATGTTTTTTGACGTTCTTTTGAACTCTAGCTAGGCCGGAATCCCCCACATGGAATTTATCTCAAGAATTTTGTAGAAAGGTTCTCTTTTGCAATGTATTAATCTTGTTTATAAGATTTTTTTTTCACATGGATATGACATCAAGATCCTTAGTAATTTGTCACTTCACAAGTTTCATACTAGTGTATGCAAACTTTTTAAATGTCTTATGTTAATTATTTTTCGTATCATAATTAACAGATTCAAAATCTAGCATGCTATAGACCAAGGAATTAAGCGTATGACAGAAGATGCATCATTCTGATTACTCATAGCTTCATCTACTAACATTCTTCTTTTAGACAAATCACCACCTTAAACAACACATGTTTTAGGATAATCTCATATGTTATATGTGTAAGTCCTCCATTTATAACATGTCATTCCAATTCACTTGTGATTATATATATAATCACATTTATTCTCATATGATTATCACAATTTATTATGTGATTATAATCACATAAAATCAATGTGTAGTCATTTTACATAATCAAAATATGTCCAACTTAGCGAATAGACAATAGCTAACATTGGATGACAATCACATCGTTCAAGTTAGTTACATAAACCAACGTAATTCGTTGTCATCTATATGTGTGTTCTTTCTTGACATTTCACAATGTCCTACATGGTTATACTCAACACATAGTCATTTCTTACATATAACAAACCGTTCGATTATTAGTAATATGAGTTATAACAAGTCTTGACAATTATTCATCTTTCTAGAATAACAAGTAGCTTGATTATTCGCAACAATATTCACAACAGAATATTTGCAACATCCAAACTTTCAATACTCGACACAATATCGAGGGACTTGTTTACTCTCATGTTACAAAATTAGTTGCACAAAGCCGCACCAAAAAACTTTAAATAGGCGCTACTTTGCTACAATATTTTGCACCAAATGAAACAAACAATTTTGCGTTGAACATTGTACAAAATATCACATAATTTTGTATTATAACAACCAAAAAATTATTGTACCAAACAACTCAAATGTACGCATCCAACGAACACAAATATCAGCAAATAAAATATAAGTCACTTGGAAAATATGTTTTGCTAAAATAAAAACTGCGATCATTTGATTTTTCCATTTAAGCTCAACATTTTCTTTATTCTTTCAAAATCAGGTTTAAGATGTTTCATTGTTACCTAATCACCAAAAACATGGCGCAAAACTCATTTGTTATCTATGGGAAAAACGTATTTTCCCACGACTACGCAATTCTTACGGCAATGTTGTACCCAAAAAAAATTGTTGTGCCAAGAAACAAATTGTGACAAAACTGTTCACCCATTTAAACTCAACCTTTCAAAAATCAAGTTTGATACATTAGCTACGCACAACAAAACGTTAGGCTCAAAATGTATTTCTATGCAGCCAATGCATTTTCCCACGAATGCGTAGTTGTAACAACACGTATATTGGATTCCAAATGATATCAAAAATCGCTCTTTACAAGAACTAGTTTAATCCCAATAATTATGAAATGAATACTAGTTACACAAACCAGTACCACAACACACTTTCACACTATATGCTTTGAGCACACTATTATTCTATCATAATGTAATAATCTCAAATTTTCGCTACAAAAAATATCACAAACACTTTGTTGTCTATCGATGCATAATCTTAGAAGATTACAAGTGCGTTACTATTTCTCATAAAATCAAACCATCATAACTACATTAGCATATACTTGATTCACATGCGTAGTTACTAACAAGCCTATTCAGATGATATAAGTTTTACTTTTATTTTTTATGGCACAAATTAATATGTGACATGTGCAAGTAAAATAGTATAAGCATCACATGATAAATAACAAACTGGATTTTTTTTTTCTTTTGGTTCCTTTCAAAATTCGACATACCATTTTGTAAATTTATGTATGCATCTATATTCACTATTAGCAAATTCATTTTCTAAAGTCACAAAGTAGTCCGGTTCAAATTTCCCCCAAAACATCTATATTCTCGCCTATACCTTAAGCAAACACACACGTAGTGATAGTATTAATTGGCATATCGTTGTCGTGATAGCAAGTATTGTCTCATTATAAGTATAGAAACCTATACATAAAGCAAACATCACAAAGTAGCTATCCACGTAGTAAAAAAAATAATAATAATAACAACAACTAACATATTGTAGTCATTATCCTCATTAAACGTAATATAATCATATTTCCAAAAGGAATTCAAACAGTATCATGTATCCAATGAAATATATTAAATTCCATTAAAGAATTAACCATGCAAGATGACTGTTACATTTAGTCCATGTCTACTTTTACCAAATAAATTAAGTTTGACCACTACCTCTAATATAAACACTCATTGTTTGAATATCATCATAAACTTTATAAGGTAAAAACTACAAACAGATAGTCACTAGCATATTCATTAAACTAGTACAACAAATTAACGAAAAGCATGCATGTAGTTACATGAATCTAGCCATACACATTCGAAAACAGTTCTTTATAGATGCTTTTCATGGTTTTATATTTAATTATGTCATTTAACACTTGTCTCTTATAACAAACAAAAATAGAATCTGTCTTAAGATTGTTACATATATTAGGTGTATTGCTATAAGAGACAAATAACCGTAACATGAAAACATAAAAGTGTAGAGAATAATACCGTAATTCTTTTGATTGTTGAGACACAAAAAACACAAGTAAGGAAAATGTTGAGGCCTGTGATGATCACAGTTTCCTTAAGACATATTCGTCCTCTCCACGGTGCTTGAGAATCGTGAACGTCTATCTCCCAGGATACAACAACAACGGATAACTCCGTTAGCACAAACGGGTTATCAAGGCGAACCAAAAACGTGTCTTCCCTCTATTACGAACCGATACAAAATGAATCAACATCGAGGTCAACAACAAAAGGAGAGGAATTAGTTATGTGTTTTTTTGGTGTGTTGAAACAAATGAGACAAGCTCTCATTTATAGGTAAAAGGGGACGAGGAAAAGAAACGGTCACAATTAAATCTACTAATGGCTCATGAACACAAACTTAAATTCGGTCGTTACAATTGACCAAACATTAATCTTGTTCTTAACTCCCATTAGTACACATGATGACCATCAATTGTCATTCAAATCTAAAAAATTTGACCATAATTTCTAACAGTTACAACTGTTATTTGAGGACACCAAAGCCATGTTTGTGCTTGAACTTGACCTGGATTTTCCTTTGACTTCTGGCTCATACAGCTTGAGGTTGTTGTAAAGGTGATCCATGCTCATTGTATCCGGATCAGATTTGTTTCTCCACACAACAACATGTGTGTTCCACTCTAGTGACAAGATTCTTAACAGCTTCTTATTGACATTTTCTTGTGATAGCTTCTCACCCAGAATCTCTAGTTGAATCACGACCTTCTGAAGCTTATTAAAAGTTTCATCAAGCATCTCAGAGCTTGAGGCAATAAAGTTCTCATATTGTTGCTTCCAAAGATTTCTTTTGGTCTTCTTTGTAGCATCATTCCCTCCAAATCTCTTCTCAACAGCTTCCAGCAATGACTTGGCATTTTTAATGGAGTTAAACGTTAACTGATGTTCATTAGGAATGCCCATCATTAAAGTAGATCTAGCCTTCATCTCCAATCTTCTTTGAGCCTTATCTTCAGCAGATGTGATAGGCACTGGAGTCACTTTACGTTCCACAGTGTGTGTTTTTGGCAACTTGTTACCATCCTCTATGACCTCCCATAGAGAATAGTCAATTATCTTGATGTACTGCTCAATTCTCACCCTTCATATCTCAAACTCTCAAGGTTTGAGCATTGGAACCTTGGAAAAAGCAACCATATGTGCAGAATCTTGATCCATCTCTTCTTCTAGTTTACAATTTCTCGATCACAAGCTCTGATACCACTTGTTGATCCCAGTTATACTACGATCCAATTTCGTAGCTTGTAACGGATTAGTTATATTAGATAAATCTAATACAACTATTATAGAAAGTGTATTTGAAAATGTTAAAGACTATATAGAATCTAGTCTTTAATCTTTTAAGAAGATTACTTTAATGAAACAGTAAAACACAAGAGCAAGATTTCAACAACCAACAAGCTTCAATATTATTGAGAATAATAATACGAATACCCTTTATAGTATTAGGGTTACAAAAACCTTGAAGCTATTTATCAAAAACACATATATTAAACTTTATGCCTTATGACCTCCTTTTATAGACTAAGGAGTCCTAACCGGCTTACAATACATATTCTACAAAATATGAATTTTTTCCTAAGTAATACAAATCTTTACTATAAATGTTACATGCATATCTAATAAGCAGTACTAACTAAACCGACTAGACAGTACTAACTTATATAACCAGCAGTTGTATCTTCAAACAACACCAAGTTGTACTAGCAGTAGTAATATTACACTAGCAGTAGTAACAACACTTGGCGTATTTTCCTTTGAGTCTTCAACACTGGCTGTAGTAACTTGCACTGGCAGTCTTAACTTCATAACGAGCAGTCTTAACCACTTAGCATATATTTATTAAAATCCACCAGTAGTACTTATTTTCAAAGAGCAACAGTATCACCAAGAAATATTTGAATCCCAATAATAAGCTCCAGCTCAGCTCGTATGTATGTTTAATACTAAAAATATCATAATGTCGTTTAGGGCTCGTTTAGGCTCGCGAGCCCAAACGAGCTTTGTATGTAAAGCTCGGGCTCGAGATCGATTAATAAACGAGCTGCAACTTAGGCTCGAGCTAGGCCTCGAGCTCTTTTAGGCTCGGCTTGTTTGAGCTTTTTACCGATTCGATCCCGAGCTTTTCACGAGCGGCTCCGCTCATTTCCACCCCTACTTGTGTTTCCAAAATAATATACGAAATCACATAAATGGTCCATTTGGTTTCATGAGATTAAAGGTTTTATCTCTAACGCTAAACAATTGCATGGGATTTCTAAATGAATATTCAACCATTAGATCTTCTTAAGAATTAGCCGTCGTAATTGCCCATTTAGCGATAAAAAATATATATATATAGTTTCGTCACTAGAATATCTCCCAAACATCTTTGTTATGGCCTTATATAAAGCTGTATTCGATGGTGTGCAAGGTTTGCAACCGCACATGGCCTCAGAATTTTAAAAGCCTCAAATTTTTTACATTTCTTTATAGTTAGGGCCTCAAAATTCACTTGCAACATCAAAATGTTTACGATATATATCAAAATGTTACGACGTTAACGATTTATATATCAAAATGTTACGACGGTGTATTTTTATGGGAAAATGATTGTTATGATTTGTTCATTCAATCTTAATTTTTTTTAATATATATTGATCTCGTTTCTATATATGGGTTGAGATCCTCTAAAAAGTGACCATAATTTAAAAAGTCTAAAAAGTCACTCATATTGTGACAAGTGTCATCTCTTATTTTTGCCAGATCATTTTTTGCTATTTCCACTCTTAACTAATTAACATTAGAGTAAAGTCCAAAATACATCCCTGTGGTTTGTCTCGTGTCTCGCTTTATATCCCTAAACTTTTTTTTGGCACAAAATCATCCGTCCGTTAGTAAAGTTGGCACAAATACATCCCTCTGTTAGTAAAATCAGTTAATGAGGACTAACGGTGCAAATATATCTCCATTATCTCCTAACAAAAGAGAAAATATTTGCACCGTTAGTCCTTAGGACTAACGATTGTCCTTAGGACTAACGATGCAATAAGTCGCTTCCCCTAGTCTTTTGAAATTGTCACTTTTGGCCAAAAGTAGTATATGAGGGGTTTACCCTCTACTCTCCTCCTCATCTACTCTTTGTGCAGCCAAAACCTAAAAACTACTTCTCCTCCTCTACTCTTTGTGCAGCCGCCGGAAAACCAAGCCACCACCACCACCATCGCCACTGTACACCGCCACCACCAAGACCAATACACCACCTCCCCGCCTCTACTAGGGTTGAGTTCATTTAATCACCAACACCCAAACCCTAAATCACCACACCCTTTCCTCACTCTCTTTTCAGCCGCCACCCACCTCACCGCCGTCACTCACCACCATCAACACCACTACCACCATAGCCATCAACACCTACGCCGCCATCACCGCCGTAAACCACCACTCCACCGGCATTGCTGTTGAAGATCCTTGGCGTTTGAAGGTGCTCTTGGTTCTCCTTTTCTCTTGCTATGTTAAAATGACTATTTCCTTTCTTCTTTCATCTTTTATTTGATTTTGAAAACATAAAAACGTGTTTAAACAAACGAGTATCATCTTAATTCGTGTGTTTTGTACTTATAAACTCTTGGTGTCAAAAGCTCTTCATAAGATCTCGGCTATAAGCTTCTTTCTCGATTTATTTTCTTCGTTTCTTTCGGCCTTGGTCGTCTCGACAAAAACAGGCCGCGCAAGTGGAGCTGGGCTGAGGCTCATATGGATTTGGAATTGGTTATATCTTTGGTTTGATTTGGTGTAGTTTGGATCCGGGTTTATTTATTTTTGTCCGTATGGTTTGATTTGGTTTGGAACCGGAATTATTGTTAGTCCGTTGGTGGTTTTGATTCAAATGATGTGTTGGCCGCGACAAGTGTTTAGCCGAGACCCCATGGTCTCGGTGTGACCTTAATTTGCCTACATTGAGGGTGTTTGGGTTAATACTAGAACAAGGGTTTTGACTCGTAAGTTGTTGATTTGACTATGACTCGAAAAGAAAAATGACCCGTGTGACTTAACATTAGGTTTTCTTCTCCAAAACATCATCAAGAAAAGGATTCAGTTTGTGGTTTTTGCAGGAAAAAAAAAATGGGCGTTGGAGGTGGCCTGTGGAGGTGGTGGGTGGTGGCTTTGGGTGGTGGTAGGTGGAGGTGGTGTGTGGAGGTGGTGGGTGATGGCGTTGGGTGGTGATGGGTGGAGGTGGCAGTGGAGGTGGTAGGTGGCAGTGAAGTGCACCGTTAGTCCTTAGGACTAACGATGCAATAATTGCATCGTTAGTCCTAAGGACTAACGGTGCAAATATTTTCTCTTCCGTTAGGAGATAACGAAGAAATATTTGCACCGTTAGTCCTTATTAACTGAATTTAATAACAGAGGGATGTATTTGTGCCAACTTTACTAACGGAGGGATGGTTTTGTGCCAAAAAAAAGTTTAGGGATGTAAAGCGAGACAAAGGGCAAACCACAGGGATGTATTTTGGACTTTACTCTTAACATTATGATCTAACTGATAAACATTACCAAAAATTTTTAAAAAATAATGAATACTATGATTTTTTTTATACCGACAATTTTTTTTTTTTTTTAGAAAATTGATGAACTGATGAACATTATGATTTTTATTTTTTAAAAAACTGATGAACTGATGAACATTATGGGTTTTTTTAAGAAAATTGATGAACATTATAATTTTTTTTAGAAAACTAATGAACATTATGATTTTTTTTAGAAAACTGATGAACTTTATGATTTTTTTTAGAAAACTGATGAACAGATAAACATTATAATTTTTAATTTTTAGAAAAATGATGGAGTTATGATTTTTTTAAAAAAACTGATGAACATTATAATTTTTTTCTTAGAAACTGATGAACATTATGATTTTTTTAGAAAACTGATGAACATTATGATTTTTTTTCTTAGAAAACTAATGAACATCATGATTTTTTTTAGAAAACTGATGAACCTTATGCTTTTTTTAGAAAACTGATGAACATGTGAACATTATGATTTTTTTTCTTAGAAAACTGATGAACATTATGATATTTTTTAAACTGATGAACATTATGATATTTTTAGAAAACTGATGAACGTTATGATTTTTTTCTTAGAAAACTGATGAACACTATAATTTTATAAGAAAACTGATGAACATTGTGATTTTTTTTTATAAAACTGATGAACAGATGAACATTATGATTTTTTTCTTAGAAAACTGATGAACATTATGATTCTTTTTTTAAACTGATGAACATTATGATTTTTTTAGAAAACTGATGAACGTTATGATTTTTTTCTTAGAAAACTGATGAACATTATATTTTTTTAAAGAAAACTGATGAACGTTATGATTTTTTTTAGAAAACTGATGAACACTATACTTATTTTTAGAAAATTGGTAAACTGATGAACACTATAGAGAATTGATGAATATTATGATATTTTTATAGAAAACTGATGAACTGATGAACAATATGATTTTTTTTCTTTCAAAAGCCTGATGAACATTATGAACTTTCTTTTTTTTTTTTTTTTTAGAAAATTGATGAATGATGAACAACGTTACTTTTTTACAAAAAACTGATGAACAAAACTAATGAATAAAGATTAACCGATGAACAAGACTAACGGAAAAGACTAATTTATAAACAAAACTAACAAAACCGATGAGCAAAACTACTGATAAATATGTATTGCAAATACAAAGTTTTTTTCTATCACATGATTTTTTTCAAAAAATATTACTGTATACCTTTACTCTACAAATTCTGACCACAATAAACTATATCTACCCCTGTAGTAACAAGTAATCCATTAAACACTTTCTAAAATACATCAAATCATCTATTGATCCAAATTATATACTGTATTAAATGTGCCTTGGATTTCATTGTTACATTAAATAGTTTTTAAACACATTAAATATCTCACTAATAAAATTAGAGCTTGACTTAGTGATTTCATTGAAAATCTACAACAATGACGAAAAGCAAATCAAAGGTGAAGATATGAAGAATCAAACAAAAAGGTATAATCATTAATGTTTTCAAATAACCCACAAGTTTCATGATAATATGAAGAAAAAAGTCGAAACTATTCATTTTCAAATTTTTTTTCTTTAATTTTCGATGAAGAGTAATGATAAGCAAAATACTATGCTAAAAAACTGATACACCAAAGTTTTTATTAAAATTAACCACCTATGGCAGGCGGCAGCTGATGTGGCGATTGCCGGCGATCGACATAAGCTGTGGCGACGGGACTGCCCGGATCACGCTCGGAAAAGTGAGCGGAACCTCCACTCGCTAGAGGTGATGATAGATTTTTTGTGAGAGAGAAAGTAGGGGAGAAAGATATGTTATATTTTTTCTGGCACAAATGAGAGAGAAGAATGAACGATCTGACAATAGTAAAAAATAGGAGGAATGGATAAGCTATACACGTGTCACATAATGATTGGCTTTTTAGACTTTTTATTTTACGATGCCTTTGTATTTGATCCCCATCCTTCTATATAATGATAGGGAGTTTTTAATGCATATCTATTATAGAAATTTATTTACAAAGAAGAAAAAGATAATGGGTTATTACGAGCAGGGGAGGGTCCCGGCCCTCTCAAAATTTACGGCACTTAGTGTAAATATTATAGGTTTTAGGGGTAATTTAGTTGAGGTTACAAACAAATCTCCGATTCGGCCCCCCCTAAATAAATGGTCAAGTTCCGCCACTGATTACGAGTAGCCATTTTACTCTTATATTCATATGGCATCTATTGAAGGAAAGGATAATAAAGCCATTTATCTTCATGGTTAAAATGTGGTAATTAATAATATCATTAACGAAGGTATGACTTGCTTCCAAAGCTAGGGCATAGACTCAAATGAAATAAATATATGCTTTGGTCTGCTAATAAAGACGTACATGACTTGCTCTCACAAATATACGGCATGGCTAGAAGTTGGAATTGTGCTTTGACAGATTATAACAGTCAAAGAATCATGAAGTTTGCATTGGGGTTGGTTTTGAAGAATGTTTTTACAGTTCTTTGGAATTTAACACAAAAAGAGACTACTACATCTGAGCTTCCATCAAATATCATACTAATGGAGATATTGCCCAGACTTCCAACCAAGTCGCTTGGTCGTTGCTTGTGCGTTTGCAAAAAATGGAAATCTTTTTTGCCGACTCATAAGTTTGCCAAGATGCACCACCAGTATGTAAGCGGCTATAAACTTTTCCAAATTGAACACACCGAGCCCAGACAACGAGTTCTTACAATACGTTTGATTGACTGTGAAGCTCCCAATGATGGCTCAAATACCGTCCGTATCTGTAGCAAGATTACAGACCATTGGTTTAGTAAATTAGGTGTAACTACAGTCCGTAACTATAGTTCACTCCCATACAAAAATTGTGTTCTTAATACTGTGTATGTTGTAGCAAGCTTTGATGGATTGGTGTGTCTAGCCGCAATGTTAACTCAAGAGCTAGCGTTTTGGAATCCTTTGACTGGTGCCTTCAAGAAGTTGTCAGATAACTCCTGTTCTCCTCGTTTCTACAAGCCGTCTTGTACTTTGAGTCCTTTGAAGTTCTCTCCTGATAATATTAGTTCTTCTTCTGATGTGATCGGTTTCTATATTGATTCTTCTAACGATTACAAGCTTCTACATATGGTTTCGAATGGTGCTTTGGGGGCCTATGTTTATTCCCTTAGGACGGATTCATGGAGAAAGATTGAATCTTTAATTGATGACGCTGACTGTATCTCCAATTACCATTGGTCCCCGGCTACTTTCTGGGACAACCATATTTATTTTGTGGTTTTAGATTCGGCTGGAGATCAAAGATGCATTATTTGTTTCGATGTCAAGTCGGAAAAGTTTAGGAAAATACAATTTCCTACTATTCATAAATATACTTCATCAGATTTTACGGCGAGTTTAGTGGTACTAGATGGCTGCATTCATTTATGTGTATGCTGTTTACTCTCAGAAAGGCTCACGCTGTTGGAAGGTGGTACGTGGAGGATGGATAGTAACGATGGGTGGTCGAAGGTCATGGATTTCTCCAATGTAAAAGATGATTGGAAGGTGAGAAGGATGATTTGCATGACGAGGAATGAAAACTGGCTTGCTATAGGTGACCAGCAGAACGACTCTTTTGAAAACATAGACTTTGAGGACTTTGCAACAAGCTATTCGTGTTTATATAATGAGGGTTGGGTCTCAAATCTTGGACAATCAAGTACAATATACCATGAGACGCTAGTGTCACCCTACTCACCAAATGCGGCAACAAGTTTCAAGATCAAAATCAGGAAGCAAGATTAAGGGTGATTGCGGAATTCTGTTGATGGGTCCGTTTGAGTTTGAAGTCCGTGTTCGAGTTCAAGTTTTGATCAATCCTACCTGCGTTTAAGAGTTTAATTTGTTTCATGTGCTACACTTTGGTTTCCTACTTTGTGGTAAATTCTTGATTAAAATATCTAAATTGTTCTTGTGCTAGATAATAACATATAATTTTGGATAATTGACTAACTTGATAACAAAGGTTGAACAAGTCTAATGCTACTGTCCTCAAACCACCAACTAGAGAATTAATCAAGTAGTAAATCAAATTATGCATTTTACTTGGTTAATAATTGAATAATCAACGAAACGTACATATGGGCATATATCATGTTTTTTCATGCATATTAAAGTGTGTTTAGATGGATTATTGTGAAAAGCATAAAAGGATTTTAAAAATTCTCAAAAGAATTTTACCAGATAAGAGACATGACATTCGTGGATAAAGAAAAGTGAAAAAAGGTTTTCTAAAAGTGTATATTTGTGCTCAAAAAAGAAAAAATAAAATAAAAAAATAATAGTAAATAAAATAAAATAAAATAAAAATAAAAAGTTGCATTAAATTTTTTATAAATAGGCATTTTGTTCATCAAGAACTCATTTTTACATTTAAATTCCTTTTAATTTATGCATTAAATTTCATAATGCTTGTGTAGAAAATTTAAAATTTCTTTCTATTATTTTCAGTTCTTTTACACTTCTCTCGATAAAAGGTCTTTTTATTATATATACTAGGCGAGTACCCGTGCCTAGCGGCATCGGTTTCTAGCGGCAGATAATTAGCGATATGCGATATTGTGATAAGTGTTGCGTATAACGTTCAAAATAGATAGTGAAAAGATTAAAATGTAATTACAAATGGTTGTAAGATATGATAATTCAACTTTAGCAAAATTCTTAACATGTATCAAACGACATATAAAAATATTTAATGAAACTTAAAATAAAACATTGCATCAATTATGAGATAATAACTAACAATGCATGTTACTCGTCGCGTAAAACTTCTTGGTGCATGAAATTTGAGGTGTAGACTCCTCCTTGACAGAATTCTCTGACCGGCTCCACTAATACCTTTGTTGTTCTGCGTGATATCCCTTTAGACAACGTAACATAAAGCTGGAAATGCGAGAAAATATAATCGGGCAAATACACACCCACATTTGGAATTGTTTGACCCTGAGATTTATTAATAGTCATTGTAAAGCTAAGGCGCACAAGGAATTGTGTTTTCTTTAGTTTAAAAAGGAACATATATTTTTTAGATAGAGCAAAAGAAATTAAGTATCTTAACGGCCAATTCCAGGATTCAAAATCATACCTTACAAAAATTTAGAGTGTGCATTCATTAAACGCATTTGTAGCGCTGGGGAATTATTTTAGAGTGTGTATTCATTAAACGCATTCCTCAATTAAACACATTTCTTATTAAGTTTTCTAACTTTCCCCCATTAGCATTTTTCAAACTTTTAACCTTGACATTTCGCTCCATTAAATGTTTTAACATTTCAAGTTTAAACTTTCACCTTGACTTTTTTTTCAACATTTCAAGTTTCAACAATTCCCCTTTAACCATTTTTACATTTTATGTAGTATAGATATAGTATATAGCAGGGTACCCGCGTGTTTCGGCGGCGGGTACCCTGTGATGAATAACCGGATAAATAGATCTCGATGAGATCTGATTCACCAGTTTGTATCGGTTTGAACGGGTCCTCTCTGGTTTGTTTTCGGATAGCTTTAATTGGTTAGCCGAACCGGTGGCGACACCAGTTCCCGGTTGAACACGTTGGTCAAGTCCGGTTTTCAAAACTATATGTAACATCAAGTTTTTAGCTTGTATGAAGTTTTGTGTGTTTTATTAATTTGTATAATGTGTATAATAACACGTACTTTTCATTTTAGGGTGTTTTAAAAATAACATTAATTAGTGTGTTTAATTATTTTATATTTTAGATTATGTTGCAGCTTTTTTAAATTGTATGTTATGAAACTTTTATTCTACTTTTTATTAAGTCGTGTTTTAATTGGTTGTTTTTAATTAGGTAGATGTGCTTTTAATTGGTTGTACAATGTGAACAAATTATTGTACTTTTAAGTAATGAGGTATTTTAATAAGAGTATTAATTACACTATGCATTTCTCTCATTTGACCAACTTTAACTATTCAATTTTTCAACTTTTTACCTTTGACTGTTTTTCTATTATATGTAGTATAGATATTCCCCTATTTAAATAAACTTATCTCCATCATAATTCAATAGGTCAAGTTAGATCTAGGATATACGAATAAAACATTAAACCCAATATGTCCGCAAGTAACTAAAAGTCTTATCCTCAAACAAAAACTTTTCAACTAATCAAATATCATCTTCACTAAAAAAAATCTCTAATGATTGATTGAGACAAAAGAAACTATTATTTTGGGACATTTCAAAATGTAAATGAGGAATATAATTTTGGAAATATGAAGTAACAACATTTTTAAAAACAAGGACATAAGCCTGGACCCACTCGTGGTTTTTAAATCGGTTGGGCGTGCAAAAGTAGACTCGACGACCGATATTATTATCGGTCGTTTCGAGTGTGGCTCTTGGTCGAAACATCGGTCTTTGGCAAGAAAAAGTGAATATCGGTTCAAATTTCAACCGATTTCAAAATGTGTGCTCCCAACTCCTTTTTGCCCGTTTAGGCATTGAATGTAAAAAAATATATTTAATTTTCGACCGTTTGGTCATTTAAGTGAAAAAAAAAAAAAAAAAAACTTTACCACTCTATAAATACAACTTTAAATATAATTTCAAACACAATTCAACCTCAAACTACTTCTCATCTATATTCACTTCCATCCTCAATCTAATTCTCATCCAAATTCAACATGTCAAAGAAAAAGACCCCACAATTAAAAAACCGACTATCCTGACTATCCCAAAATGCCCCGAATTTGAATTTCTCACCGGAAAATAACTTCGAATTAACCAGCATAACACCACAACAAAACCGGGGTATTCACTTTCGTCCACAAAGTTTTGAATATCAATCACAACTAGCACAACCCAATCAAAACCAAACCCCGTTTTACGTTAACCGTCCATTTGTCCCACCGCAACGTCCTTACACCGATTACCGCCAAGAACCTAGTGGGTCGTCGTATCGTCCAAACATGGACTTCATTTATCAAAACGGGAGACCGACATAATCTTCTACAATACCCCAGTCGACCAAAATTTGACCGGACGACAGCTAGAAGAATTGATGAAAGTCAAGGCAACAATCAAGGAACGCTACGGTTTAGATTATTAGTTTAAGTATTGTAATGTTTATTTTAATTTAGTATTGTAACGTTTATTTTAATTTTAATGAACTTAAATTCGAAAATGTTTGAATTAAAAAAAAAAAAAAAAAAAAATCGGTCATCGACTGTGGCATCCTGGTCGTGTCTGGTCGCCGGAGAGAGAAAACTGATATGGCACCTGGTGACATGGGTTACGAGTGTGCCCAACCTAATCATTATTGAGTGAGTAACCAACAACAACTTCAGTTCTTACACACCACACAAATTCAATGTCTTCTTCTTCTTCTTTGCTTCTTTTTCGACCACTTCCTTCTCCGCGATCACCGCGGCGCTCTCCTTAAATTTACCATCTCACGAAACCTATCATTTGTTGGTGAGCATGTTTACTAAATTGCTTACTAAATTGCTTTTTTACTAGAATCTAAACCTTTTAATTGAAGACGAAAATTTTATAAATAAATTACCTCAAGATGCAATTTAGTAACCCGAATTTGTTGGCATATGTGATCACTAAAACCTATCATTTAATGTTTAAGTTATATGACTTTGTTAGTTTGAGAAAAAGAAAATCCACCAACTTATTACTGTTGGAATTAGATATCAAGACATTCATATAAATAATCACAAAACATCAAAGTAATATTGCGGAAGCGTATAGGATGTATTAACGAATAATTAATTAACATAAAGAATATGCGTACCTTTGTTGATTCTAGCCGAACAAGAATCAAATCCACAAACTAGCAACGGATGAACCCTAATTAGATTTAGTTAGGATTATGTGAATTACCCCTTACCGTTTTGTAATTCAATCCAAGATAATAACAAAAGTATGTTATTACTAAGTTCTTGTACACACGTACTAAACCGAATTAAAGTACCGCTAGTTTTTATCAAACCAAATAACTTGATGTTTGGAAAAGAGTAGATCGACACCTATGAAGGGTGTTCGACCGGTTTTAGCAAAACACACACACAAAACAATTTTAGGTTTAGCTAATGAGCACAAGAGATGGAAAAACAAGACCCCTAGCCTTGTATATATACCCAAGTAAACTTGGTGAACAAGTTGGTCCTTGTTTCCTTTTCTTGAGGGCCGATCGGTTCTAGGTATCCCTTAGGGATTCCGGAACCTTCCCAACTTTTGCAATTTAGTCCTTTTCCATAAACATTTAACGACCGTTAGTCCATTACATTAATTACTTAACGTCCGTTAGTTATTTCGTTTAATAAATAAATAAATACAACATTTATATTTAATTATTAACTTTAAATTCTCATACGTAAAGTGTGCAATCCCAAAGTCTCGAGTTCGATCCTAACTCACGTCTACTAATTTATATCCATAAAACCAACAGCTCCCACTTGGATATATCTTAATAGAGTGATCACATTCGGTTAGCGTCTAGCAACACTTCGATGCCTCTAGTATAACTCGAGTAAGGCTCCTGGAAAACCTTTTAATGATTTCTCATTATTATTATCCTTTTGTTTCTAATACCACGTTAAATAAAGATATGGAATTAAGTCATTCTTTATATAACTAATCTGTTTCTCGTTTGTAAGTGATTGACCAAGATTACCGAATCATCTAAACATATTTAGGGGAGATTTGGGTGCGGCCGCACAAACATCTTGTCAACCCTACGAGGGGCCCAGCAGTATTAAACTCCAAATAAATTTGAAGGAACAAATTCTATTTTGACTACAAGAATAACCCACAAACTTTGTAACATTTCTGAAAACAACCCTTATGACTACCAGTTACGTATAGCGTTAAGTTGCTTCACAGAAATGCACTACATTCATGACACTTATCTGGTATCTCAAGTCTGAGGATAACTATTCACAATTTACTTATAACAATATCCACAAAGTAAATTATGTAGTTGGGATAAGTCCTATATTCAATTCATTGAATATCATCTGAAATTGGTATGCATTCTCATCAATATACTTTCAAGTATATTCTACCACATCTCTCAGATTTGTCTTAATTTAATGATACTCCCATATCATTAATCGACAACGGACATTTAAAATAACTTAGTTATTTACGGATTAAACATGCAAATATAGGACAACAATATTATATATGAAAATAAACATAATCCAAACTTTATTTCATCAAAATAATAAATGTTTTACAATATCCTTTATCCAAATACTAATCACAGTTATGCATGAAACTTTTAGCTAAACGAAGTCCAATTCCATTTGCAAGTCCTACAAGCTTGTCTTTAGCTAAAGCCTTAGTGAACGGGTCAGCTAAGTTATCATCTGTGTGAACTTTCAGTAGATTTATTTCACCTTCCTGGACTTGTTCCCGAACATAGTGATACTTCCGTAGAAAATGTCTGGTGCCCTTCATGACTCCAGGTTCATTGGCAAATATGATTGCAGCAGAATTGTCACAATACATATCAATAGGCGATTCAATTGAAGGCATAACACCAAGCCCTGAAATGAATTTCCTAATCCAAACAGCCTCCATTGCAGCTTCCGAAGCAGCTATGTATTCGGCTTCTGTTGCAGACATCGCAATCGTAGTCTGCTTCTTGCTCTTCCAGTCAACTGCTCCTCCATTGATGACAAAGACATAACCCGTCTGAGACTTCGTATCATCTTTATCACACTGCCAGGACGCATCACAGTAACCTGTAACACCAAGCTCTGTGTCTGGATTTCCACCATACACCAAAAACATATCTTTAGTATTTCTGAGATACTTCAGAATATGCTTAACAGCAATCCAGTGAAGATTACCCGGATTCTGTTGGTATCGACTGGTCATGTTTTGAGCGAACGCTACATCTGGCCTTGTGCATCTCACAGCATACATAATAGATCCTACAGCCGAAGCATAAGGAACTTTCTGCATGCGTGCCACCTCAGCAGGTGTTGAAGCACACATATCGCTACATAAGCCATGCTTTACTTCCATCGGCAAATATTCTTTCTTGGAATTTTGCATACTGAATCTCTTCAATATTTTATCAATGTAAGCGCTTTGACTTAAACCAATTAACCGCTTCGACCTATCTCGGTAGATCTTAATTCCCAGAATGTATGCAGCTTCTCCTAAATCCTTCATGGAAAAACACTTCCCAAGATATGCCTTAACATTTTGCATGCTTGGAATGTCTTTTCCCATAATTAATATGTCATCGACATAAAGAATTAGGAAAATTACATCACTCCCACTAACTTTGTGATATACACATGGCTCATCAAAATTTTGAACAAATCCATACCTTTTGATTTCTTCATCAAATTTTTTATTCCATTGCCTTGATGCTTGCTTCAATCCATAAATGGACCTTTGAAGTTTGCATACACGGTTTGGAAATTGTGGATTCACAAACCCCTCAGGTTGCTTCATATAGATGTCTTCATCTAAGCGACCATTTAAGAAGGCGGTTTTGACATCCATTTGCCATATCTCATAGTCATAGTATGCTGCTATAGCTATGAGAATTCTAATAGCTCTAATGTCTGCTACAGGAGAAAAGGTCTCCTCATAATCAATGCCATAAGTTTGAGTAAAACCTTGCGCAACTAGACGAGCTTTATAGACGTGTACATTGCCATCCATGTCAGTCTTAATCTTATAGAGCCACTTACTCCCAACCACCGAGGCGTTTGGAGGTAAGTCAACCTCTACCCAGACTTCATTTTCTCTCATGGATTGCATTTCCCCATTCATTGCAACCTGCCATTTCGCCTTGTCAGGACTTGCCATGGCAGCTTTATAACTAGTAGGCTCTCCAAGATCTCCTAACATAGTTTCCTCAACCTCTACGTTAAGACATAGACGTTCAGGTGCACGTATATTCCTTACGGATCTACGAACGGGAATCACATCAACTTCTGGTGGAGGACCCAGACTATCAGGTTCTACCGGAAGTACGTTAGTGTTTTCAGAAGGTAATGCATCTTCATGATCATCTTCCAGATCATAAACTCTCCCACTGAATTCTTGAGATACGAGATCTCTTTCAAGAAAATCTCCATACCTAGCAACAATTACTTTATTATCAGTTGGATAGTAAAAGTAGTAACCCATAGTTTCCTTAGGGTATCCTACGAAGATACACTTTACAGATCTTTGTTGGAGTTTATCTGCTGAGTCACGTCTAACATACGCCTCGCAACCCCATACCTTTAAATAAGACAGGTTAGGAGCTTTACCATGCCATATTTCATATGGTGTCTTATCAACCTTCTTAGTGGGAACCATATTTAGAATACGAACAGCAGATTCTAAAGCATAATCCCAAAAGGATAAAGGTAGAGTGGTAAGATTAAACATAGATCGTATCATGTCCAACAATGTACGATTTCTTCTCTCAGATACACCATTTTGTTGTGGAGTATATGGAGAAGTGAGATTCTGGACAATTCCATTCTCAGCTAAGTAATCTTTAAACTCTTGGCTTAGATACTCGCCTCCTCTATCGGATCGAAGAGCTTTAATCTTCTTTCCTAATTGCAGTTCTACTTCAGCTTTGAAAACCTTAAATGTTTCAAACACCTCATGTTTATGCTTAAGTAAATAAACATAACCATAACGGCTGAAATCATCAGTAAAGGTTAAGAAGTAGCTAGCACCTCTCTTTGACACATGTCTAAGTGGTCCACACACATCAGTATGAATAAGACCAAGTAGATCAGAAGCCCTCTCCATATTGCTATGAAAAGGTTTCTTAGTCATCTTCCCAGAGATATGCATGACTCACATTTATCAAATGATTCATCATTGATATTTTGCAAAAGCCCTTCTTGTTGTAGCTTATGCATGCGAGCCTTGCCTATATGAGCAAGTCGACAATGCCAAAGATAAGAAGAATTCAAGTCTAACTTTATCTTCTTGTTAATGCTAAACATCGAATTATTATTATTGTTAGATATATTTCCAATCATATCAATTTCAAACACACCATTCACAGTAATTGCTTTAAAATAAAATACACCATTTAAAGAAACATCAATTCCATTACTTGAAATAGTATGAGTAAAACCATCATCCAACAAACTTGAAAAGGAAACAACACCTCTAATTATAGAAGGTGCATAATGACAATTGTTCAATAACAGTACTAAGCCCGAAGGCAATACTAAACTAAACGTTCCTATGGCTTCAACAGCTGCATGTGCGCCATTTCCTACGTGCAGATATTGCTCCCCATAGGCAAGCTTCCTCTTCACTCTAAACCCCTGCAGTGTATTACAAATGTGAATACCACAGCCCGTATCATATACCCAGGAATTATTATGATTTAGAGTAAATAATTCAATGACAAATAAATTACCTGAAGTACCGGCGCCCGAGGACCCAACGTTCATCTTATTTGTCCGCAAGTCATCAAGATAGAGAGCACAGTTTCTCTTCCAATGCCCAACTGTCTTGCAATGGTGGCATGCTTGATCCTTTTTAGGATTATCCTTCCTAGGAGTAGGGTTCTTCTTGGGTTGAGGTTGATAGGCCATCACCTGTTTGCCTTTGTCAACCTTTCCCTTACCCTTCCCCTTCTTGTTGTTCGCACGCTGCGGTTTTGGCTTATTAATTCTTCCACCCTGAATAGCAAGTACCTGGGCGGTAGGAACCTTTTGAGGCAACCCTTTCTCATAATCAATGAGCAATGCGTGTAGGTCAGTAACTGTCTTCCCCACGCAGTGCATATTGAAATTTCTGACAAAACCATTAAAATCCTTGTTAAGGGATCGATTAATCAGATTCACAGCCATGTCATCCTCATAAGTTTTTCCAAGTGCTTTTAGCTGGTCCATGTAACCTTTCATTTCCAGCACATGAGCACTTACGGGTTTACCCTCTCCCTGCCTACAGCTGTGTAACGCGTCGGTCAAGTCATAAATCTCGACGGCAGCTGGTTTCTCAAACATAGTTCGAAGTTCATTGAGCATATTATATGGGAAATAATGTTCGAACTGCTTTTGAAGAGCAGATTCCATTGTTCCCAACATAAGACAAGCCACATCATTATGACGCTTATACTCAAATTTCCACTCGTCCTTTTGAGCTTGAGTAGCTTCAGGACCAGTTGGTTCAGCAGGACAAGGTTCATAAAGATATTTCATACGGTCAGCAACTCTACAGACAATTCTCAAAGAGCGGTGCCAATCATTGAAATTCTTAGAGCCAGTCAACTTTTCTCGATCAAAAAAGCTTTTGAACGCAGAATTTAGAGCAGTGTTAGTGTTATCGGTGTTTTGAGCCATTTCTACAGAAAAAAGTTCAAGTATTAGTATTTTCGATAATACACTTTTCAAGAAAATAAATACACCCAACGGTAATATAAACATATAACCATATAATTTTCTCGAAAACTAGGATCCAAATTATCATAGGTTCATCACATCAGTTGATCTGCTAGCAACAAACGCATATAATAAGGTAATCTGTCGAACATTAATTGGCAAACAATTTCCAACTCCTAGATCATTATGGGATTTATATTTTCCAACGCTATTGCAAATATAAACATGTTTCATCCCATCTTATGCCATTGAGTCCAGGTCTCACTTCCTACTCAACTTAAGTGTCTAACTTAAAAAACTGCAAATATGTCCATGTAAGGTCTGACTTTACATAGAGATTTACCTCTCCATTACAATCTCGCCAAGTACTGTCATGACGTAAATTGCAACTTCAAGTGTTCTTTTAATTAGATGGCATATTCTTAATTTTAAAAGGGTACTAGTTTTGATTTTATGTGGTCAAATCAAATATGTACAAAGATGTCATGCATTCATCTTGTAGCATAATTTTAATAAAAACATTTTATTACCAATTCATAAAGATCAAATTATCAAAGTTTTGATTGAGGTATTGGGTTCACCAATCAAGGAATTTAGTATTAATTATCATCCATTATACCGTACTTTTGCATAAGTGTAAACACTTAGTGTTTCGGATAATTACCACCGAAGTGGCGCATGGAATTAAAACTAATTCGCCCTTAAGATGAGCTTGCACATTATATGGCTTACTAAGTAGCTCCATTCGAACTTACAGAGGGCAGAGGACCAGGTACGCGCTAAAGCACAACCTAAGACATCCATTCAGTGTGACTATGCGCACTTCTTTAAACCCCTTTTATTAGTTCATTCGAATGGGTGAGCCGTTCAGTCATTGTACTAAAGTCACCAATCAATTAAACTATATTGACAACTTAACTCTTCCAAAACAATTAAATTTCGCCATTGTTTAGTCCGTATTATTTTTCTATTCAAAATTACCCTTTGCTTAAAACTGTCAAACATAATAAACAAACAAGTAACAAATAAAAAAATAAACTACTAAAAAACAATGCGCACATAATAAACAATTTATACGTGTAAACAAGTAGCCACATGCAACTTATTCGATAAAATCCTATTAATAATCAATCTCTAGGTTAAATTAATGTATATATTAATTTAGGGTTTTCACTCCAGCAATAGAAAGTGAGCCACATACATCGATGAATCGATTGCGTAAACCCTTCATTAATTATACCAAATTGCACATAATTGATTCATTAATATATTAATTGGAGTCTTCCCCAATTCAAGATTTATCATAAATAAATATGTCTCAACAATTAAACAATATATCAAAGCAACTTATCCATGACTAACATGCATGTATAGTCATGGATATCATAACAATTATTCAAGTAAGTCACAAGATCGCATATAAAAATTCCATGACACATAACAAATTATTCATGAATTAATCACGTAATCAATATTAATTCTAGGTTTTAATAAGGTTAGCAAACAATTTTTAAAACCCTAAAAAATTTATGTATATGTCGATTTTAAAAAAAATGGAACGCCCCAATTTATAAAAAAAAATTCGACTAAAACATAAACAAACATAAACCCTAGATAAACATAGCAAACAACATACAAGTATTTGTTTTATTACGCGTTTATGTAATTAATTACTCATTAAAAACCAATGACTCGTGATGCCACTGTTGAAATTAGATATCAAGACATTCATATAAATAATCACAAAACATCAAAGTAATATTGCGGAAGCGTATAAGGATGTATTAACGAATAATTAATTAACATAAAGAATATGCGTACCTTTGTTGATTCTAGCCGAACAAGAATCAAATCCACAAACTAGCAATGGATGAACCCTAATTTGATTTAGTTAGGATTATGTGAATTACCCCTTACCTTTTTGTAATTCAATCCAAGATAATAACAAAAGTATGTTATTACTAAGTTCTTGTACACACGTACTAAACCGAATTAAAGTACCGCTAGTTTTTATCAAACCAAATAACTTGATGTTTGGAAAAGAGTGGATCGACACCTATGAATGGTGTTCGACCGGTTTTAGCAAAACACACACACAAAACAATTTTAGGTTTAGCTAATGAGCACAAGAGATAGAAAAACAAGACCCCTAGCCTTGTATATATACCCAAGTAAACTTGGTAAACAAGTTGGTCCTTGTTTCCTTTTCTTGATGGCCGATCGGTTTGGGATCCCCTTAAGGGATTCCGGAACCTTCCCAACTTTTGCAATTTAGTCCTTTTCCATAAACATTTAACGACCGTTAGTCCATTACATTAATTACTTAACGTCCGTTAGTTATTTCGTTTAATAAATAAATAAATACAACATTTATATTTAATTATTAACTTTAAATTCTCATACGTAAAGTGTGCAATCCCAAAGTCTCGAGTTCGATCCTAACTCACGTCTACTAATTTATATCCATAAAACTAACAAAACATTATATGTTAGAATAAATATATAACAAATACGGGTTTTCTAGGGGTGGGATTTCGAACCAATTTCTTACGTTGTATGATGATATTTAACCACTAAACTAATTATTAAAAAAAAAAAAAAAAAAAAAAAAAAAAAAAAAAAAAAAAAAATTGTAAGAAAAAGTGTTTCGGGTCAACCCAACTCATATAAAAAGGTTACCCATTTTGACGGTTTAGTGATATGAATATATCAAGGTATAAGAGAAAATAAAGGATACCTCACGGACGATATTTTTGCCATGTGATATTAGTTTCATGCTGGTCAAGATCTCTAAAAGTACAACTCCAAGGCTATAAACGTCAGTTTGTCTGTCAACTTATGGGTCAGTAAGTATTCGGGATCAAGGTAGTCGTGCAATAAAATATGAAATCGTTAAAAGATATGAGCAAACTAAACAAGTGAATGAGATTTTCTATTTAGCAAACATTTCACTCTTTATATAAATCCCGCCTTGACTCCCTACCAAAAATTTCCCATTTAACCGATTGACCGACCCGCCCATTTTGCCACGTCTTCTAGCTAGCTTTTGTCCTATATTAAGGAAAGCAACAACGTCGGTCCATACACCAAGGTCCCTCAGCCTTCTAGTAAGATGAAAAAAGACTTATGGGTGTTCCTGTAACAACGGTAGATACATAGTTAGGACCGATTCCATAGTCACCCTAAAGTGGTGCAAGCCTTGAGAGTCGTCAGCAACTTTGGCAGTTAGTTTGGAGTCGATGAGAATGTTGCTTGTTTTGATATCACGGTGGAATAGGTTGGCTTTGGTGTGAATATACAAAATGCCTTTGGCTGAATCCAATGCTACGTTTAACCTCATTCGGAAGCTCAAGGACTCTCCCGATTTGGCTGTAAATGCAACACACAATCACTTTCAAAACGCACATCAAAATACCTGTAAAATCCAAAGAATCAAGTCTCAAAAGTTTCGTACCATTAACCCAATCACGTAGTGTTCCCCAAGAAATAAACTCATAAACCAACATCTGCATAAGTCAAAGAACACTTATATTATCCAACCAAAAGGATACTTGTTCTTGTTCCTCTAAAATATTAATGAATCTTAAGACTAAATTAAATATCAAGAAACTAAACTAATACTTGTTCTTGTTCCTCTTCACAATATCCAACAAGCGATACTAGATTTCGGTGGTGTAATCTTGACAAAAGTTCTATCTCCGTTAAAAATCCTTTTCACCTTGTAATGACCCTTCTTCTGCGTGTTCTATGGCCACTACTGTTCCATCCCATAATATTCCTTTATAGACTTTTCCATAACCTCCTCCGCCAACAACACTTGAGCTACTAAAGTTTTGAGTTGCGAGTGCCACTTCTTGAAAGGTGAAACTTTTAACACCGTCAATATTGATTGAAAGTTTTGCAACTGATAAGAGTAAAACTTCTTGAAACGAGAAGGGCACTCGTTTGGAAGGTCAAGGAATCTCCGAATTTGGCTGTAAATGCAGCACATATTCAATTTCAAAATGCACATCAAAGCACCCGTAAAATTCAAAGAATCAAGTCTCGCAGGTTCCATATCATTAAGCCAATCACGTAGTGTTCCCCGAGAAATAAACTCATAAACCGACATCTGCACCTGTCTGAAGAACACTTCTATTATCCGGCCGAATGACTACTTGTTCTTGTACCTCTATAATATAAATAGAAAAGCGTTGTTGATTTCAGGCTGAAGCAACTTCACCCTTTAGTAGTTGTATCATTTGACTTTTTGAAAAGTCAAACATGTGACAAATTTCAAAAGCTTCCTTTATATGTTTCCACACAATAAAAATCAAAGCACGGATCATTTCAGGAAAACATAAAGTCTAAAAGTTCAGAAAAGACCAATACACATACTGTGAACCTCTTATCCAGGTCCTTATTGTTATATCAAAAGACAACAACTGCGAGAAGAAGCCGTGCTGAACTCAAATTACGATCAAAAACCTCCTATCCAGGTGGCATGAAACGTCCAAAAACCGGGAATTGACGAAAACATGAATCCATGGGTTTTGACCACAGTATGGATTAATATTACATAAAAAGAGCCAAAAAATAATACAAAAGCCAAACATTTTCATGTGCATACACTAACCACCCCTGATGGGACCAACATTTTTGCGTAGCTAGAATGATAGAGTAAGGAATAATTCATTCTTCTTGTTTTTGGGTGAGCCATTTGTAACATAAGTTTCATTAAATTTATTCATGTGATATTGCTGTACATTATTCATGTGATATTAATAAATTTAATTGAATAAATATTAACAAATTTTGCAATTTGTGTTTTATGTTCAAAACCGAAGAATCCCTACTGAGAAACCCGAACCAACAAACACCCTGCCGGTCCATACCTGATTGATGTCAAAAGGGCCACAATCAAAAGGATAGCGCAAACAGTCACAGTGTATGCTCTAGTAACTCGGGTACTCAAGTTGGTGGTCAGATTTCACACCTCCAACGATTAAGAGCATAACTTCAATATAAAAAATTATCAGTTGCCTCTACGAGTCAAAGAATCATGTTTCCTTTACCCAGGTAGAAACAGCAACTATGTCATGTATATGGCGGTCATTTAGTAATCTTTTGCACTGGTTTTCAGCCTGCTATGAATGCTATTGAACTCTGAGGCAATGGTTACTGTCGGATGTTAATTTACAAGCCTGCATTTAATGATTAAAGCTTGGTTGGGCTGTGTAAGTACCGGGTCATATGCACATTGACAAAGCGGTAGTGTACTATGAAAAGGGAATGCTGGGGAGACTTGTGCTGCTCATACCAAGCACCGGCCCCTAATTTGTTCATGTGCACCATGGAGACTCACAACTATAACTACACGAGTCCATGTAAACCAATTTATGAGGCAGATTACGGTTTGGACTTTGAAGTCCAAACTCGTGAACTTAACTCAAAAACATCTACTTGAATAATCTGTCAACTAAACAAAGGGTCGCTACTGCTAGGGTAAACCCTAGAACCAAAAAAAATTAAAAAATAAAAACTAATTTTGTTATGGAAAGATTCCAAGCAACTACAACATAAATTTCTATGAGAATCAAATGTTAGATAATAAACGCCACAAAAGCATATTAAACCTTGAGAGATATAAAATTTTGTTGGATCTTAAGTAATTCAACGGTCATGGGAAGAGTGCGAGAAAAATTGTGCTGAGCCAAATTGTTGAACTTCAGTTAGAATCATTTTTGTTTTCCAAGAAACTTGAGCATACAAAGAGTAGGTTGAGATGAATCAAAGAAGCTCTTGAACCAAATGAATGTTACCTAATCTTTTAAGATACACAATCACAAGGCATTGAGATCCGAGCAGATATGAGTTCAACACCAAGATACATAGCCATCTGACCCACACAAACCAAACTTTGGATGGTTTAATTGAGACATTGTATATTTTGCCTTGCAACATGCTACATCCTTTCAGTCGTGAAGATAAGGTTTTTTGAAAGAAAAACTCATGACTTTCTCCAAGCATAAGGATTTACACATTCAGGTGATGCATATGCAAAGATTGATAAACTTGTGTTTGTATTAACAGATAATCCAAAGTAACCACGAAGCATGATGAAATGAGAATGTAACGAAGCAAAGAACGCCAACAAGATTTCAACAAGTAATGAACATCCAAAAGGCTTGTCATAATTAATTACACAAAGCAATTAGGTATCAATTCAAGGACATTCCTAAAAAAACCATCAATGATAAGGAGCAGAAGTAACACTAACACTATATATCTATGGAATAATAAAAAATCACATTAAACTTGATAATACCGATTTCACCAACCTTTCTAAAAACCACATATCTGAAATATATGTAGCATATACCGCATCTACGATCTCATAACATTCTGTAAAGGGCATATTAATTAACAACAGTAAAATAGATGAAAGTAATTTTTACACACCTTAACTACAAACTAGGTCCCTCCTTCCTTAGCTAACATATCAGTTTGTTTCATCAAATCAAAAGAAACAACCATATCATTCACCATCATCAGTAAAAGTCTTCTCCCAAGCACCCAAATAAATAAACCTATCTATAACAGCCTTAATACGTTAACTCAGGTTGTTATAGATAGGTTTATCTTTTGGGGTGTTGAGGTTGTTACCAGCAAGAAAGACTGCAAGAGAGGCTGAAATGAAAAATGACCTAATAATAATAGAAATGAGAGATTTGTTCGTATTACTTTGACTAGTGATGGGTGTCCTTGGATTGCTTTATCTTTTTCTTTTAAATAACCAATTCAATCAATCCACTACTTTTATACATAAGTAGAAGCAATTATGTGTTTTTCATTTTATTTAATTGTTTATTTATATCTATACTATTTATAAATCATTTACACCATTTTCCTTAAATTTGAAAAACTTAAAAAATGAGTAAAATTCAATTACTAAAACAACCTTGATTAAAAATTGTAACAACATCGACTACTAAATAACTCTAATGTTTTAAATAGGTTAATAACCTATTAGAGCATCATACTTGTCACAAAAATCAGTTCGACGTAGCAAAAAGAAAATAGCCCTTTTGGCTATTTGACCCGACTATTTCATCCTTTATATGCATTTTACCACTTTCACAGCCGGTACCCGGTTATGTTTATCTTCCTTGTATCCATCTCATCACCCACGCTGGAAACCTCGTACATACGCATACGAAAAACACACGCACACCTTGTTCTTGCACATGTGGAAGAAGCCGTACGATGAGGTACGAGGTTTACAATAAACAAGTACAGATATCCAGATTACATGTACCTCAAAAGCAGATTGCCTTATCCTTTATATGCATTCACACTTTAATTGTATCCAAGATCCCCAAAACATTCCAGAAACCCTAATTCACCAACATTAATCAATTGCTTGTCTCTTTCCCCAAATTGGGTAGACAAAAGGTATATCCCCTCTTTATATTTAATGTTTTATTACCTGATTTGTGCTAGGTTTTAATAAAAAAGTATTTGTTATTTAGGGCTTTTTCCAATTAGGGTTTTGAAATTATTTTTCAACTTATACAGGTTTCATGGAAGTACCACTTGATGTGGTCTTCAAAATGTATTTATGTTTGACCCTTTAAGGTATGATTATGGTAGGGAGATTATAATGGAGGCCTCTTCAAAAGATAGGATTATGTGTAGCCCTCTCTTAGATATCTTAGTTGCAAAGATTAAGAATAATATATGGGCTCTATACATGTGCATTCCTACATTAGACATTGACAGTGGAGGTTTAAAGATTATTGAAAGGGATGCAAATGTAGTGTATTTATATGATCAAGCTAAACAATTTTAGATAGTGGAGTTGTTTGTTGCTCATTCCCCACAAAACTTAGCACCCTATTACCACAGAAACCTAAGACTAGATAGTTCAGAAGTTACGTCAAAAAGAAAGAAACATAATAAGTTGAAAAAAGATGCTGGGAATATGTCTTGTGAGGAGTTGGTTGCGTGGGCTGAGGAAGAAGCACAATCACCTTATTTAAGGTCTCCTCCCGTAAAAGACAGACCACTTAGAAAGGATTTTGATGGTAAGGTTACCTTCAATAGAGTTTGGAATGCGGATGATGACTTTACGTATGATTATCCTATGCTAACTGAAGAAGAGGTCTATATGGAGTACAACGTAGTAGTTGATAATGTAGTGGAAAACGTTGGTGTTGAAACTGGTATGGCTTTGGAGAATGAGGGTTGTGATAAGCATTTGGACACTAGTATGCCTGTCACTGTTTAGGAGATTGATATGGCTTTGGACACTAATAGGTATCTGTCAATACACGTTGTAATAATATTGTTCTGCTTCTATTATATATTGTATGCCTACTAATGATTTATGTTGTTACACTTTTCTCAGGGCTGACGATAATCAAATGGTTGGCCACACTGACATGAATGTGGACGAGGCTATGCTTCCGGAGACTGATACAGCTGTGCGTAATGATACAGATGGGTTGCAAATGGATGCTGAGTCAGATGGTAACTTATCAGATGCCGTGCTTGCAAGGCAGAAAAAACTTGATAAGGGTAAGTCTGTCATGACACGCAAAAAAAAGTTAGCAAAGAAGACTAGTGCCAATACTCCGTACAACCAAAGGTATAGTCATTAGAGAGAACATGAATCGGTCTGCTTCATCAGATTCTGACGGTGACACCGACATTGAGGAATACAATGACACTAACTCAGAAGGTGAAAGTGCAAAAAACAAGGGTAAAGATGCACATTATTCTTCTGCGTATGAGTCTTACGAGTCTGAGGTGGAATCTGATAAGTCGTACGATTACTTGAGCAATGGAGAGGACGAGGTTATTCAGCTAAGAAAGATGCGACAAAATTCGAATAACATTTCTTCCGACTCCGACGAGCAGAACGAACAAGATGTGGAAGAAGAAAACGATGATGATGCTGATCATACACAACAAGATGATGTGCTTGGAGATGGCCCAACTGGTTTAGGACCGTTAGTTCGTGAACATGAAAAGTATATGGCACATTTGTTGAAGGACATTAAGGGCAAAGGTGCTGGAATAACAGACCCTTTTGCTGCTCTACAGAAGTCTAACAAGGAGGACAAGTACCCAATTTACGATTCCGAGACACACTGGAGATTGAAAAAACCAAGTGTAATCCATTTCAATATAACTTTTCAGCTTTACGTTTATCAAACACTACAATTTTAGTATGTTTATGTTGCTTTACTAATTACAATTTATGTTTCTAGCTTGGGCAACAATTTCCGGATGCTGACAGTTTCAAGGAGTGCCTAACATACTATGCAGTCGCTAATGGTTTCTCACTTTGGTTCGAGAGGAGCACGAAGACAAAGGTTATAGCAAAATGTGGACAACGAAAGGAGACTCTAAGGGATCCGTCGGTAGGAAAGCAGACTTCGTACAACAAGTACCCTTCAGAGAAGGCTGGGAATTGTGACTGCCCGTGGAGGTGTTATGGCAAGATGCTCAAATCAGAGAAGACATTTCAGGTTATATCTTTGGTAGATAATCACACTTGCGTTCGTAGTTTCCATTACGGTAGGTTGGTTAACTTTAAGTGGATAGGTAGGCAGTTCGGAGATAAGATTAGGATGAATCCAAATATTACAATCACTAACTTACAAGAACTGGTCCTAAGAAAATATAAGTGCCACGTTAGCCGTACCCAGTGTCGTAATGCTAGGACATATGCTCTTAATGAGAGGGACGCAACTATCCAGGACCATTATGGTTTACTACGATCATATGCTAAGGCTTTGGTGGACTCAAATGTAGGTAGTACGGTTAAGGTAGGAGTGACCGTAAATCCTGATGAAAAGACATACTTTGACAGGTTTTATGTGTGTTTTAGTGGGTTGAAAGAAGGGTGGAAAATAGGATGTAGAAGGATTTTCGCGTTAGATGGTTGTTTTTTAAAGAAACCAACACATGGGAGATACTAACTGCGGTGGGTAGGGACGGTAATAACCACATATTCCCCGTTGCTTGGGCTGTGGTAACGGTAGAAAATAAAGACAACTGGAGCTGGTTTTTACAACTGTTGGGTGATGACTTGGATATTCCACTTGGACAAGGGTTAAGGCTGATGTCTGACCAACATAAGGTACGTGCTACGTAAAGTTTTACTCATTCAGTTTCATGTTTTGTTATTTGTTGGCTTGCATAGTTATCAAAGTTTTTTATACTTGGATCAGGGGCTAATTGAAGCGGTGAAGGAGGTCATGCCACTTGCAGAGCATCGACAATGTGCCCGCCATATTTACGAAGGGTTTCGAAAACAGTTTCCTGGTGTTGAGTATCGACAACTATTTTGGGCAGCGTCAAAAGCTTCGTACCCAGCTTTACACAACAAGGTGATGGATAAGATCAAAAGAGCAAATCCAAGAGCCCATGATTACTTGTTGAAAAAAGATCCGAAGACATGGTCAAGGGATTTTTTCAAAGAAGGTGTATGCTGTGAGGCTGTGGAGAATGGTTTTAGCGAGTGCTTCAATGCTGTTTTGGTAAGCATAAGACATAAACCGATTATAACTATGTTGGAGTTCATGAGAGTAATTGTTATGGAGAGGATGCATACTATGCGGCTGCTAATGGATAAATGGAATGGTGATATTTGCCCCAACATTCAGACTATACTTGAACACTCAAAAGATCAACAAAGGTAAAAAAAAATCTTTAATAATACCTATAATGGAATGCTGATATTTGGCCCAACATTCAGACTATACTTGCCGTCAATAAAATTTTCTAACTGTTTTAATGTTGACAGGTTCTGGCATGTAGTCTCTTGTGGAGGTAACATCTTTGAAGTGAGGAAAGGATATGAAGCCTTCAAGGTTGATGAGCCAAATCGAACATGCTCTTGCAGAATGTGGCAGCTATCAGGTTTGCCCTGCTGCTACGCTATAGCATGTATATTTAAAATCCGTAGGATGGTAGAGGAGTATATACCTGAATGTTTTAGGAAGGAAAGATACATGTCTACCTATAGTCAGTATATGAAACCAGTTGGTGGCATAGACTTTTGGCCCGATGTTAGTAATCTTTCAAGGATTTTAGGCCCCATTCCTAAGACTATGCCTGGTAGGCCTAAGAGAAAGAGGGTTAGGGCTTCCCATGAAAAAAAATCAACAACTAAGATTACTCGACCAGGAATCGTTATGACCTGTCAGAACTGTGGTGAAACAGGTCATAATAGAAAGGGGTGCACAAATCCACCAAAACCACCAGTTACTAAGGAAAAAGGAAAAGCAGGTAGGCCATTTAAGGAAAAGAATGTTGAACCAGAGTTAGTAGATGACCATGACATTCCAAGGTTTGTTAACAATGACATGAATGAGTATGAAATGGGAGCTACAAACATTAGAGGAGTTTTAGGAGATGGTCGACTGTTTTATTTAGGAAAACAAAGAAACAAAAGAGGAGGAAGTTCAAATAGGGGTCACTTGAAGATGAGAGGAGGGAAAACAAGGAGTGAAAGACTAATTCCAGCGCAAAGAGTTGCAAGAATGGGAACTTGGTTGGCTGTCGATACTGCAAGTTCTGATACTATTGAGGATCAACAAAATATGAGCTCGGGTATCCCGGACAGAACTGAAACAGCTAGTAATCAAGCAAACATACCAGGTACATTTGACCTCACATTTCTTTGTAATGGGTTTATTTAGTTAGTAGTGTTGATTTGACAAAAAAGTAACCGTCTTTAGAGTAATTTGCTTATGACTGACTGAATTACACTTTATGTGTATATGTTCATAGCTACACAAGAATCTCAAGTTGGAGGACCAACTATAATGCCCAGACCTGTGTTGATAAGAGCTAGGAGAATAGCACAATCTGAGATAGTGGAAACAAGAAGAATGACAGGAGGATCAAGGGGTCGAAGAGGATCAAGGGCTGCTAAAGGAGCTTGCTCGGAGGGTGGAGCAACCACTAAGGTTGTTGGAAGACAAACAAGATCTGCTGAGGCTCACCAAATGGAAAAACCACGACAAAAAGGAAAAGCTGCAATGCTACCACCAAGGTTGCCAAGTCAAAGAATCATGGGTAAAAGATTAGCTGCACCAGCAAAAGGACCGGGTTCAAGTCTGGACAATGAAATAGTCCTAGAGTAGAGCCTTCTAAATCCTACAAACTATGAATGTGTATGTATAATTAGCTAGCCCTATTTTGTTCACTGAAGGGCCTACTTTTATTACCAACTGAAACTGATATAGTGCTGCACTTATTGCCACTATATAATTGTGTAAGATAGTTGATGTAGTGCTGCTGTTGATGCCACTACATAGCCCTATTTTGTGTCTTGAAGGGCATTGTACAGAACTTTGCATGCCAGTGTTCTGGTTGTAACAATGTATGCTGCTGTTGCAGATACATTATGTTATGTTATGAAAGTACACCATTTATGCACATTCTTGCACAGGTTATATAAATTGATTGAATAAAGTTAGTTGATTGCACTGGTACAATTTAAGCAGATTAAGGTTGTAAGATGATTGCATGACATAACAAATGCACATGAAATGGCCATTTGGTAAGTAGATGCACATGAAAGAAACAACATTGATTAACCATTTGGCAAGTAAATGTTGTCAAATGACCATTTGGTGCAGAAAGTGGACAACATTGACATATCAGTAACAAAGATACAAGCATCATGTCCACAAACAGTTAACATTAACTAATAGAATATGCCCAATGTCTCTCATTAACAAAGAAACAAGCATCATGTCGAAATACATTTAACATTAACAAAGAAACAAGCATTAACTAATAGCATATGGCCAATGTCAGTCATAAAAAAACAGTTAACATTTGTTCACCATGTCCTAGAGAAAATTACAAAAAGCCAATATTTGACAACAACGTGCAGAACCACAATGTCGATGCTAATTCCTAACGGACACAAGAACAATAACAACAACGAAGATGAAAACAACAACCGTGAAACAAACACAACCAACCAAATACATGTCGTACACTTTGCCCTTCATCTTTAGTTCCTTCAATTCTTGGTAAATTACTTCCATTGGAAACTCATCTTGATGCTTGTTTGAAAGAACCTTTTCAGAATCATCTTGCTGTGTTAAAGCGTCAAGGTTGCACTCAAGCTTCTTGTTGTCCATATGAAGATTGAACATGAGGTCTTTGTAGTACTCTGATGGCAACTCATCATCAAGGAATCCATATACCTCACATTTCTTGTCTTTATTCTTTACAAATACATAAAGACTTGTAAATATACACTCATTATACAATACTCAACAAAATGGATTTGTGTATTAGAACTTACACGGGTGGGACACGCTTTGAATCTTCTTCCAGGATTCTCAGGAGTCCATGAAACCTGCTCATAGATTGGGAACTTACAAATACAATGCGTCATATGAGCAATTTCTTCTTTGGAATATCTCCTGCGATTATAACGGGAGGACGAGGACGAGGCCGCCGTTTATGTAAGTAATTTAAGGTAAAATGAAAAGGAATACAACTTTGAGTTACTAATTTAAAGTCAATTGACATGGGCCATTTTTAGGGTTCTTATGGTTTGGGTTTGGGGAAGAATGTGTATTAAAGTGGGTTTTATGTTCTTATTGTCTAGCGTGGAAAGAGAAAAGCACAAAAAAAATTTAAACTATGATGTGGAAATCAGATGTGGCAAAGAAACCGGGTATGTGGCATAAATCGGCTGGGGAAGGTAAATAATGCATATAAAGGACAAAATAGTCGGGTCAAATAGCCAAAAGGGATAAAAAAAAAAATTCGCTACGTCGAACTACTTTTTGTGACAAGTATGATGCTTTAATATGTTATTAACCCTTTTAAATATTGTTTAATTTAAAACTTTTATCATTTTTCGTCTATAAACAAAAACCTTTATTTTTCTCGCAATAACTACATATTGAACTCGTAAGTTGCATCAAGGGTCACCCCAAAACATAAGTTCTCAAGTATAGTTTTTGCCGCTATACACCGTCGATTTGCACGGGTATTCGTCTAGTATGTTTTCTATGGTACTTTTGAGATATAAACCCTCTTGACCTGTTTAATTGACCAGTTCGGGATAAACCATAATCCAAGGTAAAAATCCATTTATAAGTGAATAGGTCATATATTTGCACATATAATTGTCTAAGATCAGAGTTCATTATGTGTCTGTAGAATGTTTGTATACAGGTTACACAACGTATTTCTTTGCAACCCAATTCAACTTAGCCCGTTGTGATGCGGGAGAAATTTACAAATTGGAGGGAAGAAGCCCATTCATAGTATAATAATAGAACAACGGCTATAAAGTTTGTGAAACATTTGGTTCAAGAAAAACGATTATGTTGGTGGCTATGGCTATTCCTCAAACTAGCATTTCAATATTGTTGATCAATATGTGTTGAATTATGCTAAAGTGCAACTTCCTGTAAAGCTAATGTAGATTTTATTCATTGATTAGACATTCGTAATTTATGCCGATGCCTAATATTATCTTTATTACAATTTAACGACTACTCTTTCTACACATTCGTGATAAAACTTTAGACATAATAAGCTATTATGGATTTTTTTCTAAAAAGTTAATCAACAACCAATGGTTGGGTTCATTATTTTTCAGTTGCTCAAGAAGAATTTTTGTTCTCTATTAGTTATTGTTAACTTTAATTATAAAAGTTTAACTTCAATTATATGAATGATGCAATGAAGTTACAAAGAAACAAAAAAGTTCATGAACTCAAGTTACCAATATCTGCAAAAGGATATGGTTAGAATAGAAGCAACAATTATATTACTTTGATGTTTCCCAAGAGACTTGAGCATACAAAGAGAGGTTGAGATGAATCAAGTAAGCTCTTGAACCTGCTATCACTACTTTTTGTTGGTACTCAACTGATGTAAGCATTGTAACTTGGTTGGTTTAGGTTCCATGCAATGAAATGCTCTCTTTTGTGTTTTGTAAACAATGTGGTTCAAGTTGTAATATTTGTTGTTGTTTGATGTTCTGGTCAATGGTATCTTTTGGACAAACGCAATAATTTAAAAAAGGTTCAGTAAACAAAACAATTTACAGACAATAATTAAAAAAAAAGGTTCAGTAAACAATGTGGTCCCAATTTACAGACAATAATTTAAAAAAGGTTCAGTAAACAAAGGCAAATAGGCCAGAAGACAGCAATGTATTGAATACACCATAACAAAACAATTTATAAAGTTAAGATTCTGTATTGTTTATAAAAAGGCTATGCATGTTGGCACACCAATTATTTAGTATTCAAACACCACTAATTATTATTTACATCTTAAAGGCATATGTTTCTCTCTCACACAATCTTAAACTTACTCAACTTTACTGGAAATATTCCATACATGTTTTCTCTCACAAACAATCTCTAAAATCTCATTCTCTCTCTAAAAATCAAAACACAGACGGAAAAAAACACGACTCTCGCAAACACCAAACCAACCCTTCTCTCCTACCAATTACGCAGCCGCTGTTCCTCCTCCATGGCCGCAAGTCACAGTCACTGCTCCTCCACCAAACGCCGCCACTGTTCCACCACCAAACACCGCCACCTTCTTAAGATCCGGACACCACCTATTAAGTCATATTTGCTTACTTGTACCGATCTTAAAACTTCATATACCCATAAAAGTTTGGAAGAAATAAAAAAAGAAAGGAAAAGTGAGAAAAGGAAGTGTACTGTGAAAAGATGATGCATCTATCAATTTATGTTTTCAAAAAAATTTAGCAACAAAAAAATAAAACTAAAAATGACGGTGTACCAAGCATGTGGGCCCCACTTAATTAGTAGAAATGAGAAAAAAAAAAGTTGATGGGGATGTGTTGTCAGTGGTGTGTAAAGCATACCACCCTTATAAAAATAAGAGGTGTCCATGTACATTGTTTACAAAATATGGGCCTATTCAGTCAAGGCACACCCATCCACGTAACCCTAGTACCCTATCACATACTACTACAAAATACAAGTTCACAGCAGAATCAATTGTCTTAAAACTAAATACATCAGTGGAAATCATCAAAAAAGTCTATCAATGGGTTAAAAATTTTATGAGGTCAATAAAATACTTCCATGGTTTCGAAACTGACCTTGACTCGATTCAGGTCAGTTTCCAAACCATTGAAGTCTTTTGTCGACAGCTCTCGGTTTATCAATAAGTACGGCGCCCTCCAACACGCTGCCACATAGTTTTATGCTAACGTACAAGGTTCATTATGTAGCGGATGAGGTAAAGTGCATTCGTTTAGTAGAAGATGATAACATTAAAACTTTTAAGATACAGCAACAAGAGTTTGCTTCATCTATGTTTTAAAGGTTGTTGGTGCGTGTCATGGATTACTGTGTTTGTTTTGTTATAATAAAGTTAAATTTATGATAAAAGTATTGTTGTTATTTGGAACCTTCTATCGGAAAATCATTTGGTATTGCTGGTTGTTGAAGCAAATTCCTGTCTCCGGCTAGTTCTAGCGGTCCGGCAGAAGGATTGGATGTTTCCTGAACAATGTACAGACGCGTTAGCCTCGCCTCGGGTGTTATCCCGAGACCAAGCTCCGGCGTGAGGATAAGTAATAAATACAGTGGAGAATGTAGGTGAAAACTTAATGCAAAGTATTAAATGTGTTGGGGTATTTATACTACCCCAACTTCATGTTCATGTTACTATTCCTTTACTGTTCAGTCACTATTCCGCAGGCCTATATTACCTGCTTGCAGGTCTATAGCCACTCTACCTAGTAGGCCACGTGGTAGGAAATCCCATTAAATCTGCTGACATGGTTGGTAGTTGTTACTCTTTGGCCGGACGTCAGGATGACCGTCCCGTCGATGAGTGGACCGGATGTTGGTCCGTCCGGACACATACGTCAACACTGGTGTCCCTAGTTATGACCCTCAGTATTATATTTGGACTGTTTATGGTTTCGGGGTTTGTCCTGTTACTAGTGAGTAGTGACCCTACCGTTGTTAAGGTTTCATGCGCAGTTACCATGCCTTGGCCATATATACCCTTTTCCCAAGCACAACCTACATTCTAGTGAAATGTTATACTACGTATAAGAGTAGCATAACAAACATTGATCCCCACCTCAGAGGAGTTCTCGACATCTTCATCTTAATCAGTTTCCCATAGAATTTCATTTTTCATTTCAACAGAGTGGTTATCAGGATCTTTGTTTATAGTTTAAGCCGGGAGATGATGCATGTTATATATTCATCTGTAATAACACGAGAACAGGAATAATTATCATTTGGACCTCATATAGAGCCGATTCGTCCAGTGAAGGTATGAAATAAGCGAAGGAAAGTATTATTAATCAAGTATTTTATAGAACAAATTAAATTCTTACCAACCAAGCTATGAAGGGCATTCTCAACAGCCTGTTGTTGTGCATCCTTTCTTGTCTTACCCATTCTATTAGCTACTTTTTACCCAGGAACTAGACCTGCGTCATTGAGTCCTATTTAGCACAGACCATGTTATATACTAGTAGAACACTAAACCCAAGAAATAACTGCCGAATATATTTGCGTTTTTTTTTCTTCTTTTCTTGGCATTTAGATGTAATGTTCAGAAATATTCGACTATAACAAATAGTGTTCTCTGATTTATATCCACATTAAAAATCATAGCACGAACACTAGTATAACACTATGGATCATTTGCTGTACTTTGACATTTGAAGTCAAAGGGACTTCCTTAACTTCAAAATTGATGATGACTCTCTCAAGAAATTAACACGGGTATCTTTCTACCTCTTCTTTTTGCTTTAAATTTTGGAAAATCAACAAAATTTTCCAGAACATATAGAAATTTCTGGAAAATCTTGAGTCTTAAAACTAGTCAACTTGACCTCGAAAAGTCAATTGTTTATTCCTGTGAAGCTCTTCACTATAAACTTAGTTTGTTGCATACTTTTCTTATCAGTGTCCTCATTGTTGGAATATAAGTGGGTTGGGTTTGGTGTGATGATAAAGAATGCCTTTGGCTGAATCCAATGCTACACGTAAACTCATTCGGAAGCTCAAGGATTTATACTGATTTAATTAAATCTGATTTCATGTGGTTTTGGAATCTAATTTTGGATTACATATTATATGCAATTAAAGGAAGACAAGCCAAGGGGAAGACCGGGTTATGAACATTTAGATGAGCAACTTCACATCTTAATCGAGGCTGATTTACCACCAACCATTGTTGATTTAAGGCTGAGCCAAGCGCAGGAGATAATCGAAGAGCTTCTCGAACCAGTGGTATTACTTTTAGATTACTGTCTTGACTCTTTACTACTTACTATTACTAGTCGTCTAGTTGTAGCACTTGAGAAGTTTTTTATATTGTTCTTTTAACACCTTTATTTTCTATTTAAGGTACTATTTGAGTTGTTTGTTCACATTAAAACTAAAAGCACAGACAACAGTATAAACGTATGGATCATTTTCTGTACTTTGACTTTTGAAAGTCAAATGGTCTTCTTTTACTTCAGTTTTGATGATGATTTTCTCAGGAATTTACACCGATCTGTCTACCCCTTCTGTATGCTTCAGTGTAGAATAAATCAACAAAATATTCCAGAACACCTAGAAATTTTCTGAAAATCTTTAGTCTGTAAAGTAGTCTACTTGACCTCAAAAAGTCAAAAAAAAACTTACTGTGAACCTCTTCACTATAAAGTTATCTTGTTGCAAATTTTTTTATCCATGTCCTAGTTATTATTCTATTATTTAAAGAATGATTCCGAAGATTATATCAAAGACAGCAACTACAAGAGCTAGCTATGCTAGATTCAAATTTCAGAAAAGAGAGTCCCCGCCAAAGTGGCATGAAAAGTCCAAAAACCGGGCGTGAGCAAACATATGAATCCAGCGATTTGACTTTTTGAAAAGTCAGACGTGTGATAAATTTCACAAGCTTCCTACATTTTTCTACATTGTTTACACCTGCAATTCCTATTTAGGTACTACTTTATATGTTTCATCACATATATAATATTACGAACACTTATATAAACAAATGGTCTTCTGGTTCAAATTGTAAACCGTATCGAATTCACATTCAGTTGTGTGTTCGGTTCGGTCCAGTTTGGTCCAGTTTGTATTCACTTCGGTTTTGCCTTTAAAAATTCTGAACCCAAGAAACCTGAATCCTGAAACCTGAACCTAAAGAACTCCCTTATAGGTCCATAACCTGAATCTTGAAAGGGCCATTAATTAAAAGGATAGCACAAACAGTCACATTGTACACTCGTTATAGTAACTTCAAGAAAAAAAAGTCTCAGTTGACTCTATAAGTCAAAGGATCATGTTTCCTTTACCCAAGCACAAACAGGGTTTAAGTCTTGCAAAAATAAAAAACAACCATCGTGTCATACACATCCAATCTTTTGCACTGGTTTTCAGCCTGCTATGGATGCTATTGAACTCTGTGGCATTGGTTACTGTCGGATGTTAAGTTACAAGCCTGCCTTAAGTATTCAAAGCTTGGTTGGGCTGTGTAAGTACCAGGTCATATGCACATCGACAGAGTGGTAATTTACTATGAAAATGAAATGCTGGAGAGACTTGTGCTGCTCATACCAAAGCACACTCCCTGGTTTGCTCATGTGCTGCTCATACCAATTTATGAGGTAGATTACAGTGGACTTCTCTATAATCTAAACCCGTGAACCTACAAAAATAATCTGAATAATCTTAGAGTCGCTCTTGAACCTACAATCAGTATTTAGTATTGTAACCTACTGGTAAGAAGCCTAATGCATGATTGCATTGCAGACCCCTAGCAGTACTCAACTGATGTAGCCATTGTTAACCGCAACTCTGTTTCTACT